>JAFEMH010000983.1:0-350000 GCA_022495995.1 Adenophora triphylla var. japonica
TGATTTTGCTTGAATTTTGAATGATTTTAGGGCTTTGACCCGAATTTTAGGATTTTTTGAATGATTTTTTTTTTTGAATGATTTTTGAGATGCATGAACAACCTATGAGGCTAAGAATATGCAATGTGCAATTTTATTTGATGAAAAATATATGAGAATGACTCACTTTTTTCTCGCAAAATGAAGTAAGAATTTTTTTCGAAAATATGGAGACGGAGTTCTTTGCCTTGTGCTAGAACTTAGTGTCAAAAATTCTGATTGCTTCAATGAGAAAACATGATTTTGGAAGATGAAAATGATTCATGCATGCCATTTTTGAAAAATAATGCTTATGTGCAAAAAATTGTGATTTTGTGCTTTAGGAAATGGCAATGACGGCGCTTTCTCAAGTGATGAAATGACACGTTTTTGATATGCAAAAGTTATGCTAGAAAAACTTTTGTATGATATGCTTTTTCTTTTGAAAATATGTGCACTTTTGAATATATGCATGCTTTTTGAAATGATATGAAGGAATCGACGCTTCTTTTGACGTGTGCTTGTCTCTTACGAGGAGAGACAAGTCTAGAGGGGACCAGTCGGAGATAGCGGTCAAGCTTTGGCGAGAGGATCTTGGGATTTTGAGAAGGATGGGATGAATCCCAAGCGGTGAGTGAGGGCTACGGCTTGGATGCATTTGTAGAGGCTATCGGTAGGGGTGTCCACATCACCTCTAAGAGCAAGGGCTGGTCCGGGCCCTATCGAGTTACGGTGGGACGGTACACATAGCTTTCACGAGGTGGGGAGAGGCGACGGTGACTCCTGCCGATTTCACCGCTATTACGGGCTTACGGTTCACTTGGGAGGCCACGTGACTTGGAGGGACCACATCACGGCGAGGAGTTTCCGGGCTTTGGTCGGGTTTGAGGCGGTCGAAGGGCAGGGATGGAGACACGGAATGTCGAGGTGGCGATTCGAGACTAGCATGCGGGAATTTTCTTTGCTAATGATGTGGCCCTTGGCGGTGGCTAGAGCATTCATATGGTTGATGCTATCGGTCACCATCTTTGCCAGTGCAGGACGATAGCTATGACTTGCCTCCTCGACTCTGGAGGATGTTGATGGGATAGGGACGGTCTCTTGGGGAGAGGCCGGATTGGCGGAGTTGTACTTCTCGTTGGACATGTACGGTCGGAACAAGGCCTTCGATGGGCTGCTTTTCTTTTGCCCTTGAGGTAGTCTCCTCTTTTTTCTTTTCTCTTTTCTTTGTCTTGAGACTTTTATGAGAGAAAATGACCTTTTGATGTTTTGAACATGCGGGCTGGTTTTGCGAGGTGATCGGGTTCTTCCCTTGGAACCCAGTGATGTCACCATCTTCCCTGCTATGGTTATTTGGAGGGAGATGCGAGAGATAAATTCACGGGGAAGACCCGGATTACCTTCGACTACAAAATGGTGAGGCCGGTCATCAACGGGGATGGGCACGATGGAGTGGACTTCTACCCCACAGGGCGGTATCCGGAGATCTTCTTTGGGAGATGCTATAGAGGTGACGAGGCGAGAGGAGGTGGCTTACGGGTGACATGTGATGTCATTTACTTGGGGGACCGCTTCTCGAGACGGCGTGGTCATGTTCCCCAGCTAGATGCCATTACTCCTTCGACCCTCCCGGCCACGGATGCTGCGGCCCGAGGGCGCCGAGAGGATGAGATTGCTAGAGTACCGGGCGGGCGTGGGCTGCGGAGGAGTGCCTTCGACATGGACACCCCTACTGTTTGTGTTTGTGGAGCGAGGCGCTGAGGACGCCACGAAGCTAGTGAAGGCGGCGGTCACTCGGGGATATGGGGAGGATGAGCCTCTGCGGCCGATCCCTCCTGCACATTTGTCCTACGTGGTCCATGGAGTGCCGAGGAGGATGAGGATACTGTCCCCGTGCTAGGGAGCCCAGTACACCTTCTTGCTGATAGCCTTTGTAAGTGTACTCTTAGGGTCTTATTTCCCTTTTTAGCTTTCGGATTTTACGCTTTTTGCAATTTTACGAGATTTTACGAGATTTTTCTCTTTTTTTCTCGGAGTTCCGGCTCGCACTTACGATAAATTTGATCGGGCGGAATAGGGGCTGGAAGGACATGTGCCGGTCTCTTACGAGGAAGGCGCTGCGCTTGAAGGCGGCGGCGGATGCGCGAGGCACAGGCGCAGAGACGGCACGTCGGGGGCACAGACGTCTACCTCATCGGCCTCGGAGTACTCTTCCGGTGCTATGCCTCGGGGGCGGGGACCCATGGCCCGACATGCAGGCGGTGGCGAGTATGGGCACGATAATGTCCATCTATCGATGTGAGCGACCAGGAGGACTGATGAGGGAGGCTAGCATCTACGGCGAGCGGCGATGAAGATGAAGAAGAATCGGAGGCCTAGGAGGTCTCTAGAATAGATTTGGAACAAAAACAAACAATTTACAATTTTTATGCACACTTTGTTTATTTTTGCTTTATTTGGGCGCCGATGGGGCGAAAACATTGTATTTATGTTTTAATTGCTTTTCTAATTCATGCTTTTTCAATTTGCATATTATACGAGCCTTGGGGCGACTTTTTTGCTTGGAATTGGGGCTGAAAATGGGCCAAAATGATTTATAATGGTGTATAAATGCTTGAATGGCTTGGATATGTTTTTGTACGGGTTTTGGTTGAAAAAGTGGGGTGAAAACTCCATGGGCGACAACTTTGGTTCTTCTGAGAATTTTTTCTGCCGAGAGGGCTAATGTAGCCGTGCGGCATGGCCTTGAGGGCAAATGTAGCCGTGCGGCTAACGGATTACATGCGAGCGGGTTATTTTACGAATAAAAGCAAGGCTTGGCCATTTCATTTCATTTTCACTCTAGACTTGTCCCAATTGTTCCCAGGCATATTTTGGACCTAAAAGCACCATCTTTGATCATTTTGCGATGGAGAATCCCGTTAGATTGCAAAGGGGAAACGAGACCATTTTCTATCCAGGTCTTCAATCTTGGGCGAGATATAACTTCCAAAATCACAAGGGGCTGCTTGATTCTTCCTTCAAGATCAAGTCTTTATGGCATTTGAGGGATCTCCCGCCCGATTGGGATCTGTTGAGAGCCGCGGCAAAGTTACAGGATGTCAGGAGACATGTTTCTTGTTTCTCTTACAACGAAATCGTCCCAACGCACGAAGACTTGAGCCTTGATTGGGGTCCCGAGATTGAGGCTATATCTATTCCGCTGATCGGAGACGTGCCGGTGACGGTAAAGCTTGCATCTTTTGCAGATTCCTTTGGGAGAGGTGAGAGGATGATGGTAGCCCGGATAGGATTGACCTTTCGATATCCGGGCGGAGTTTGGGTCTCCGAATATAGGCTGCGACCACGGTGGCTATGGATGCTTTCATTCTCTGCGTATTCTCTATTTTGTTCCTGCTTGAGTCAGTGGGGATGCTGTCATAGTGGTCTCTTGGACATGGTCGAGAGGCTGCAGTGGGAAGGATATTGTCCCATTTGGTTTTGGGAGAGACATTTCATGGGATTGATAGGATGGCTCGGGAGACCGTTTCATGAGGTCAGGAGTCAGGCTATGTTGACTTTGTGGCTGCGGGGAGAGGCTCGGGGCTTTGCACGGGGCTTTGCCGGCTCGGTGCCCTTGGGTGATTTCTCGGAGAGGTGCGCCTAGGCGGCGAGGAACGAGGGTAGGCTGGGAGGCGATGATGGCTAGGCTATCCACTTCGGACATCCGTTGGTGGATACCACATTGGAGGTTGCGGACCGGGAGGATATTTCGGGAGTCTTATGCTTTGTGAGGGTTCCGGGATTACAGCTGGTCGTCCTTCTACATACCTGCTTGGTATCCGGGCGGTTTGGGGCTTTACGGGAGCCATTGAGTGATTGGGAGGACATCAGGACCATGGAGGTGGTGTCATTGGACATGAGAGATCCGGCCCGGCTTCTCTTTCTTCTCGAGGGCTTGGACACATCTTGCTTTCCCACCCGGGGCTATCTTCGGGAGCGGGGAAGAGCACCATCTTGACCACTGTCTACTTGGGTGGTATGAGAGGGAGATGGGAGCGACTCGAGGTTATCTTGGAGGATAGACGTCGAGCTTTATTGGGAGGCGGCGCGACTCGAGTAGGACTACGAGGGAGGCGAGGCTAAGGCGAGTTGCCATAACCAATCGGAGTGACTTGGTCGGGGATATGGAGGCTCGGTACAAGAGATTGTCGAGGTCGCTCCTTTGGCCGAGGCTCGAGAGAGGGAGGAGGTGCGGACTCGTGCTCGTATAGAGAGCGCTCATTGACACGGGGTTGGTAGAGGCTCCGGTGAGGATACCGGAGGTCGGGATGAGGGATGCCGACATTATTGAGAAGAAAAGGAAGAAGACTCGACGAGGCCGAGGAAAAGGGAAGAAGGCGAAGAAGACTCGGCGAATGACTGACAAGTCTTTTCTCAAGATCCTCTTATTGCCATTTTGCAAACACATTAGTTTATTTAGGCATTTTATTGTATTTTAGATCTTTTTAGCGAGGTTAGCGAGTTAAGAGGTGAGACCGTGCTTGAACTCATCAAGAAGTTTTTAACTTGTAATGAACAAGAAATATTATTTTAAAAATTAATCAAGACACATTTCATGGAAATTCAAATGTCTTTATTGATTGGGACCCGTTTTATGAAAACTGAAATACCCTTTACTATTTTTAGGACGCACTTCATGGAAGCTTGATTGTCCCTTTTTATTGTTTAGGACACATTTCAAGGAAACTTAATCGTCCTTTTTATTGTTTTAGACCGAACCATATATGGTGCCTACGTTCCCACTTTTACAAGAAAGGCTAAGGGGCTCGGAGTCTTCGTAGTTCATTACGGTGAACTAATAATTTTTTATGTGCGGCCATGTCTTTTGCCTAGGCCGCCCTTTTTGGGGTCTTCGGCCTAGTTTGGGCATTACTCTTTTTGCACTTTTTTCTCTTTTTTTTTTTTTTTTTTTTTTTTTTTATATATATTTTTTATGTGACGGCCACGTCTTTTGCCTAGGCGCCCTTTTTGGGGTCTTCGGCCTAGTGGGCATTACTCTTTTTGCACTTTTTTTTTTTTTTTCTTTTTTTTTTTTTTTTTTTTTTTTTTTTTTTATTTTTTTTTTTTCGAGACATAGTATCTTCGGAGTTTATCACCGTTGACCGGGTGGACAAAGGGATTGCCATCCAAGTGCGCAAGCTTCATTGCTCCTCTGACGGTATTTTACGCACCACATAAGGGCCGATCCAGGACGGGTTCCCATTTTCCCGGGGTTGTCTGCGGTAGGGGCTTTACTTTCGGCACCAAGTCGCCCTCTTTGATGTCTCGGCCTTGACCTTTTTATCAAACGCTACGGCCATTCGCCTCACAGTAGGCTCGGGTGTGTTCCATGGCTTTTAGCCTTCTCTCGTCAACGGGGCTAATTCATCATGCCAGGTACGCTGCAACCATTCCACTTCATTGACAACTTTGTTTTCCGGGAGGACCCTTAATGACGGGATTTCAACTCCACTTTAGTAACACTGCTTCCATCCCGTAAGTTAGGGCAAAAGGAGTTTCTCCACTGTGCATTACGACGAGACGTTACGTAGCCCCCCGAGTGCTAGGTGCGGCTTTTCGGGCCAATCACGACCACGGGTGGCCATCTTAGGATGATCCGCTCGAGTGTCTTATTAGCGGCTTCCACGGCTCCATTGGTTTGAGGTGCATGCGGGGACGACTTGTGGCGAGTAACTACGAATTCGACGGCGATCTATCGCAGTCTCCTTCGAAGTGTGACCCATTATCGAAATGATCTCGTTGGGCACCCCATATACTGCACATTATGTTTTCTTTGATGAAGCTGGGCCACTTTTACGGAAGTGAGGACCTTGTAGGACTTGGCCTCTACCCACTTGGTGAAGTAGTCAATGGCCACCAACACGAACTCGTGCCCATTGCTTCTATAGGGATATTTTCCCTATCACGTCAATGCCCCAAGTTGCAAACGGCCAAGGAGTCGTCATGCGGTACGAGTCATGAGGTGGGAGATGGTTGAGGTTGGCAAACCGGCGGCATTTGTCGCGAGGTTCGGACGTGCTTTGAACGCAATCTGTTTCCATGGAGATCCGGTAGTAACCCATTCGAGGATCACTTGCATCGGGGCTCACGGCATTCATGTGAGGACCGCGAGGACCATTGTGGACTTCGGTCATCAACTCTCGGCTCTTTCTTGAGTGACACATAAGAGGAGTGGTCCTTGATACCGCTTCTTGTATAGGTTGCCTCCTAGAATGACATCTTGAAGCCAACCTTTTCGGGGCTTGCAAGCTTTTGGCTCGACTCCTTCTTTTGGTCTACCTTCTTCGTCTCTGAAAGGCGACTCTCCGTCTTTGAGGAATTGGTAAATACGATTGTACGAGGTTCCTTTATAGGCTCGGGTCCCGGAGTCCACTTCACAACGAGAAAGTGGGGCTTCTCTTCTACCCACTCTGAAGGGCTTTATGGCTTTTCCTCGGGGATCTCTACCAAGGAGGCTAGAGTAGCTAGAGCATCTGCGAATCTGTTCTTTTCCCTCGGCAAGTAGTGGAAAGTCACTTCTCGGAGCTGTCCGGTCAACTCCTCCATATGGGCATGATACCGTTGCGGATTAGGGTCTACAGTCTTCCACTTGTTGGAGACTTGGTTGATGTCAGTGAGTCTCAGTAAACTTCGAGCTCCTTGACATTTCTTTCTAAGGCGGCCTCCAAACCGGCAATGCGAGGCTTCGTACTCGGCGGCATTGTTCGTGGCGAGGAAAGTTCAACTTGAGGGCTATGGGGGTATGCTCATCTTTCGGATCGACCAATAGCATTCCTACACCATTTCCTCTTTTGTTAGCGGCTCAGTCAAAGAACAAGCTGCCATCTATTTTCGGGCTCAGCTTGCAAAGATCCCTTCATGCGGAAATTGGGGTTCGGGCCCTCTGTCTTCATTCTTGGGGAAGTTCGCTAGGTGATCGACAATGCTTGACCCTTGATGGCCTTTACGGTCACATAGTTGATGTCGTGATTACGCCAAGAAGAAGGACCACTTCGCTAGACGCATCGATAGGGAAGGCTTGTCAAAGATGTACTTGATGGGGTCCATTTTCGAGACCAAGTTCACGGGGTGGGCTTGCATATAATGCTTCAACTTGCCGACTACCCGGACCCGATCCTGCACGGAGTCTTTTCACATGCTTGAATAATTGAGCTCACTCCCTTGTAGCTTCAGGGTGACAAAGTAAATGGCATTTTCTACTGAGAGTCTTTCTTCTCTTGAGCAAGCATAGCCCCAGCTTGCCGTGTCTGTGACGGTTAGATAGAGCGAGAAGAGGCTTGTCTATGTGGGGGGCATAGTACGGGGATGCACTAAGTATGCCTTGATGCGGTCAAAGGCGTCTTGGCATTCTTCGGTCCATTACTGTGTCCACATTCTTCTTCATGAGCTTGAAGATGGGCTCGCACATAGTGGTCAGCGATTGACAAACGGGCGATGTCTTTGCAATTTTCCCATGAAGCTTTTGACTTACATGCAGGTTTGAGGTGGCCTCATATCCATGATAGCTTTGATCTTTCGGGGTCAACTTCTATACCTCGCTCAGTGACCATGTACCCGAGCACTTTTCCCCTTGTCACTCCGAAGGTGCATTTGGCGGGGTTTAGTCTCATGGAATCTTTGTCTCGGCCTCTCAAAGAATTTTCGTAGGTCAACAAAGTGCTGCCCACCTTCTCCTTTGGAGTGGATTATCATGTCGTCTACGTAGACCTCAATCTCCTTGTGGATCATGTCATGAAAAAGTGCGGTCGCTGCCCTTTGGTAAGTAGCCCCGGCATTCTTGAGCCGAATGGCATTCTTGTATAACGGTAGGTTCCCACGGTGTGGTGAAGGCATCTTTTCTTGGTCTTCCTCGGCCATCTTGATGCAGTTGTAGCACCTGCAAAACCATCAACGAAGGATTTGACTTCGTAGTTGGCGGTGGAGTCCACCGGGATGTCTATGTTTGGCGAGAGGGTAGTCGTCTTTGGGGGCTGGCCTTGTTCGGATCTCGGAAATCCACACGGCGGCGCACCTTCCCATTGGCCTTGGTTACGGTCACGATGTTGGACAACCATGTCGGGTATTCAATAACTACGATGAATCCTACCCGCGGTAGCTTCTCAATTTCTTCTTTGACACTGTAGAGACCATTCCGGCTTGATCTTTCTCGGTTTACGCTGCGGCTTGGCATGCGGTGCTAGAGGGATTACATTGCTCTACTATCGAAGCTGTCTAGCCAGGCATATCTTTGTATGACCATGCAAACACGTCGACGTATTCTACGAGCGGCTCAATCAATCTGTCCCTTTCAACTCCCTGGAAGAAGCTTCCAATCTGTGTCTCTTTAGGTTCCTCAATAGTACCCAAGTTCACACTTATCAAAACCTCCTCGGCGGCTTGGGCCCGGTTTTCCTCTTTTACGAAACACCTTAAAGATTTCTTTAATGTATTGTTCGTTTAGTGTGTTTGCATCTTGTTCAAATGATTCATTATTAAGCTTGTTGTTAAGTTTTGAGTTAATTTATCATTTGTTAAGTTGGCAATAAGAGGATAATCGAAAGATTTGTCATTTCATTCAAGATAAGGGGAAAGATGACATCGATTACATTTTCATAATCCTCGGGCGTGAGGCCTTCGGATGACTACGAGGCCCAGGAATTCGAAGATTCTGACTCAAGGCGAATAGACAACATAGACTCTGGACCCTACACTACTTATTGACTCGAGGGGACTTGACAAGGTTGGGCCAGGGATCTCGCTCCTTCTTCTTTGTTGCCACAGGGAGTAGCGGTCTTGTCGGCGTTGTCATTTGATTGTGCACTCTGCGGATCATTATTGCCTTTGTCGACACCAATTCCATAGGAAGTACTCGGGCGATGCAGCGGAATCTCCTTTACGAACTTAACTTCATCCATTTGTACCTCACGGGCGTAGGACCAGGTTGTGCTTTCGGCATACGAGATACGGCTCTCTTCATCCCAAAAGTCTTACGGCTTGTTCACTCTTCTCTCTACCTTTTCCCAAACGGGGGTTGGGAATGATCCTCTGGAGTAGTAAGAGCCATTACAAACACATTATGCTCGTCATGGGTAATGAAGGGTTACGGAGAGACTTTCATTAACATGGCTTGTTTTACTTCAAACTCGCAGTCTTCATAAGTGAGCCTTTCTTACGTAATCTTGACCATGGTTCTTTGGTTCGATGTCGTAGAAAAGAGGCCGAGCTCGACAACATTAACGAAATCGGTTCCGACTATGGGTCCAAAGCTGTCCCTCCATGGCGGCGGCATTAATCGAGATCTTTCCATTTCCACTTGTAATTCGGCATAAGGAACATTGAATTTCGGGATATCTATGACATTTGGATTTCCAAAACCATTTCCATTTGTTCCTCGAACTCGATCATGTTGACTCGGTTGTTGGCGGGAAGAGGATTCTTGACCACATTGGGACCCCGAGGTGGTTCTAACTTGCCTTCTTCAACTAGGCGAGAGATCGGGAGCTTCGGGTAGGTGCAATCATTAGTGTTATGGCCATGATAATTGTGAAAGCGACAGGTGTTTGGTCTCGTCCATTACGATCTTGGGGTTTTACGGGTTTCCGGTTTTCCAAAGGTACGATGAGTCCTTGGGCTACCAAACCGTCGAAGACCTTTTCTAGTGGCATTCCGAAATCTTCGGTATAGAAAGGGAGCTTTGGCTTTGCGGCAGCTTGGCTGCATTACATCCCGCTTTCTCATTACGAATGTAATTAACGGCGCCAATCACTTCTTTTCCTTTTACGGTGGCAGTGGGGCATTTGACACCGGTGCTTTGTAGCGATAAGAAGCGATTTCTGTGGCGGGGCCATATTGAAGGCATTCTCAAACTTGGTGCCGGCATTTACCATTGCCGAAGGTCGGGATAGTAGTAATTGCCAATTTGGACTCTTAGTTGAGGTTTCGAGGCAAGATTGGAAGATCTCCATCTGTTCCTCTTCATTGAGTGGGGTCATCATTTCACTTGAGCTTCCAATTCCATCTCTTGTAGAATTCACTTCTTGGCTCATCGAGCGTTGTAGGGTACCACTGTAGGTCATTCAGTGGTTTCCCAATTCAAATTGGCTTTATACTTTTCTAGGAACGCTTCTTTGATTTGGTCCCAAGTAGCTCGGGCCTCTGGTTTCACATGCGGGAACCACCTAAGAATTTGAACCTTTTAATGATAAGCGAAAATGATCGGCCATTTGTTCTTTGTGTACAATCTTTGGCTCTCATGGCAAGAATGTAGCTTTCAATGTGAGTCAGGGGACAATCGGTGCCGTTGAACTTTTCAATTTCGGCATTCGGAATTTTGGAGGGAGAGGGACAACTTTGTTGGGATCGGTGATGCGGTATCTTTGTCCTCTTGGTGTCTATTTCCCCAAACTTCTCTTGCATGGACCTAACTTGTTCCCTTAGCCAAGCCATGTCGAGTCGGGGATGGTTTAGGATTGCTCGATTCCGGAGAAGGCTTATCGACTTGGGTGGAAGGACGGTGGGTGGCACGGTGGTAGGCGGTACCAAGGCTTGGGGATCTTTGGAGGGGAAGTAAGTGTAAACTTGACCGGGTCCCGTGTTCCCGTGAGGCGGCGGAGGCATAGGAATTAGGCTCATAATTTCCGAAGTAGGAAAAAGGATACGGAACCTCACAGGGTCACGTGGGCAAAGTTGGAGGCGGAAGATCTGCTTTGTGGCGGGACATAAATTGAGAGGGTCATTGAGCTGATTTTGAGGCCTAGGAAATGCAGGATGGCCCATCTTGAGGAGAGGGAGTGAATCCCGTGGGGTAATGCGGAGGCTGCGTAGCAGGGATAGGCGAGGCGTTTGCTTTCTGTTGGTAGGGGACAAAGCTAGGTCTCACTTGAGGAGGTGAGGGTGTTGGGATCTGATGGCTTGAGATGTTGGAAAGGAGGCGAAGAGGGGTAATCTGGATAAGGGATCGTATGAGGATGGAGGAGGGCATTGGTTATAGGTGGATGGAGTGAGATGGCGCCACGGAGGCTCATCTTCTATCATCACCAAAGGCAGATTGGGCTCGACCACTATTTGAACTCCATGACGACGAAGCGCTTCGATGAGCGTGGCTTCTTTGTTCCTCATGGGCCTTACGGCATTTTCCGGGGCTAAGGTTAGCTCTTCTTCCCTAGTCATGCAGTTACCCAAACCCGGCCTTGTTTCTGTCAAATCGGTCATTCGACTCTCGGGCGATGAAGCGAGGATTACGGCGAACTGTCGAGGATTACTGCGCTAACAAGTCGGCGGCCGGTGTTCTCACCCACTTCTTTCTCGGCTGCGGGAAAGGGATAGGAAAGGTTTAGACTCGGGGTAGGTGTTTAGGTGAAGGCTCGGGCAATATGCAAATTAGAATCTTCAAGTTTACTTAAAACAGTGTATTTTATTAATATCTATTTGGTTGGAAAAGGGGTTACGCCCTTCTTTTTCACAACTACTCTAGATCTGGATCGGTGGGTTCCGTCACTACGTCTATAAGCCCCTCGTATTCCACAGTATTTCGACCTCCCGGGGTGGGCGGCCCGGGCGAGGTCACATAGGGCACGCGGATCCCACCGGCCGAGAGTAAGAACGCTCCTATCGGGTCTAGCGGGTCATAGGACCTTTCAACGCACGAGCGATGCGGATTATAGTCAAGGCAATACGGGAAAGTCTCGTCTCTACGCCTTGACGGATCTTTGGCGAGTTTCGCTTGAGCGAATGACGGTTTTTGACTTTCGGTAATGTCCAGAGAATATAATAGGCATGGGTCGGGCGGCAAAGCCGGATGACACGGTGTCACATTGAACTTCGTTGCATACGCGGTGCGCGAGTCGGAATCGAAGTCAATGCGGGTCAAGATCTTGCCAATTTTTCCTTGTCGGAATTTTGGCGAGCTTCGCTTGAGCGAAAGATCTTTTGATTTTTTTGGCAAAGACTTGGTCTTGACTCTTACGCATTCCGTGCGGGTCAAGGTCAATAGTCAATGTCGGAGTCAAGATCCCACCGATTTTCCTTGTCGGAATTTCGGCGAAATTTCGCTTGAGCGAAAATCTTGGTTTCCGTTATGAGCTAAGGCTTGACCTTTACGTGGGTATGCAAGCTGGGCTATATGACACGGACTAGACCAAAAACCAACCAAAAGTCACGGATTTTGAAACGTGTGACACGGGTGTGCATTGGTCGACACTTTGTTTGCCATGGGGAGGTTGGGATGATTAGTGCGCGCCGGGAGCATCGTAAGGCTGTCCGTGGCTGCATGGAACCACCCTCGGGTTTGAAGGACGTGCGTGCAAAAGTGTACGGGATATATCGAAGTGCGCGTAGTGTGCGGTCTCCTAAAATTGTTCCTTTTTGAGTTAAAACAGAGATTTTCATAAATGTGTTTTAAAGGAATGATTTTCGGGACGGGGAAAATGCAACACATAAGCACGTAAATTTTAAGGAGCCCCGATCGGTCATGGAGCTGAATAGCCCCAAGCCGCTAGGGCTGCCCAGATTAACCATGATTTTCTGGTGGAATTGCCTTTGAGGTCGTATGGTCAGAATCCTATGAGGATTAGCCGTACGACTGCATGGATCAATTTTCCAGGTTCCACTCCTTTTGCTATTTTTTTTGGGTTGTTTCCCGTTCAAAGTATGCACAGATTCCAAGATGCAAATGATGCAATGCAAGGTAAAAGAAAGCAAGCACGATTAATGAAATCGGCGATGGGAGTCTAACCCGCTCAAAGGGAAAAGCTTTTTGTATTTTTTTTTTTTTTCAAAATTTTTTTTTCAAAAAAGGGATCTTGAGTACGTGGGATTGTTAAACCACCTTGTTATCCCAAGCCCCAGGTTAGGGAGCGATACAGGAAGGGTAAGTGGGGTCCACCTATATACCAAGTATCGACTTTTGTTTTGAAAATAAAGCTTTTCTCCTTTGGGAAGATTCCCCAGCGGAGTCGCCAAACTGTGAATGTGTGCCCAAAATTTTTGTTTATTGGAATTCACGCGAGTTTGAAGACATCCGAGTTATTTGAAAAACGGAGTCGCCACGCCATTTTGATTACCTCAAAACTTTGAAAAAAAGGTTTTATGGGTTCGGAGGTTAAGTTACCCCTTGGGAAGAACGTTTGGCGTTCACCCAAAGTGCCTTGCCGGAGCAAGTCTCCCTAGATTTCATTAATCGTGTTTGCTTGCGTGCTTTCTTTGTGTGCATGTGTTTGAAAATAAGGGGGGGAATGTCCCAAGTTATCTTCCGGACGTACAAACCATTTGTTGGTTGTCGCTCGGGATTCCTTGGAATTTATGTATTTGGGATTATGATCCCGCCCTCATCTTATGACTTATGATCATCGCATTTTTAAGCCTTGGGACCCTCGGGACTTGCGTGATCGAGAGAATGACTCTCTTTTGGGTCAAAGATGAGGTTCTTTAGGAAGGAATGTCCTTAGCCCATCAATCCTACGCTTTAAGACGGTCGAGCTCGTATAGAGGCTTCATACTCATTCTTAAGCGATAATCGGAGATATAGGGTTCAAGGTTATCCTTTTCCTAAAGAAATCATGAACCTTTAATGGAAGGAACGATGCAAAGATGAGAACTTTTACACCGGTCCGTTCCAAGGTTGGGGAAAGGGGAAATGCATGATAAAAAAATGACTCTTTAATGAAAAGATGACATTTTTAGGTTGCAAATGATGCTTTTTGATTTAAAGAAATGATCTTTATGCAAATGATGCATAAAGATTTGATTTTTATGCAAATGATGCATTGAAAAAGGTTTTTGAATGCAAAGGATGCGTTTTCATTGAAAAAGATTTGATCTTTATATGCAAATGATGCATAAAGATGACATTTTTATTGGAAAATAGGGATTTTAGGTGCAAAGGATGCACCTTTATGAAAAAAGACTACATTTTTATGACAAATGAGGTCTTAATGCATGCAAAGGGGAAAGGGGGTGATAAAGATATGATCTTTATGAATAAATGCCAAGTCCCAAGCAAGATATATGAATGCAATGAGCAAGTATATCAATTAAAATGCAAGGTTAGGGCGTGCGAGGTTACCAATCGTTTCCTTCGCTTCTTCGGACGGAGCTAGGAGGAGAGGTTCTTCTTGGGTCTTCAAGGAGGAGGGAGATGGCTTCTTGAGCTTCTTCTTCACCTTCTTGGACTTCCAGCAGCTCCTTGGGGGATCTTCTTCGTATTATGAGAGTATTATGCTTCTTGTTGATGATAAAAATGGGTAGAGGAGGGCTCTATTTATAGGCAGTCTGGATAAGGCTAATGAAGCCGTGCGGCTGCAGGCTCTTTGCAAATGAGGCCGTGCGGGCTTATCCACAATGACTCAGCATTCTAGAACCATGCAAGGTGGCATCATTCTAGAAGCTTCTCCCTAATTAAGAAAAACGTGTTTCTTAATTAGGAAGGCTCCCTTCAGCCCTTAATTTTAAATTTGGACTGTTCCAGGACATTTCCGGAACACTAGGAAGGTCCGGGAAATTACCGGGAAATTTACCGAAATGTCGGGAAAATTAACCGGAAGGCATGAGCCAGATTTGGGTACTTACACCATGAAGCAAAGGACTTGAAATGTAAACATTAAGAACGAGGTCCCCCTTTATTCCTTGGGCCCTGAAGTTAGCAACCCTTTACGACCCACACCTGCTTGACAGAAGGAGGTTTACTCTTCCTGGCATTGGATGTGAACCGCAAAAGGCATTATGCAGCCTTGTGACCTAAACCATCACACACAGAACATTTATAATAGCTACAAGCTTCATGAGGTTTTACTAACTCCTTACTCTTCTTAGGAGTTGCATGCGGTTTGGGACAAGGAAGCGGTTTTGGAGGAGCAGCCGGCTAAGAGTCCATGAGATAAAGGGAACAGGCTTTGGTTTGACCACGTATTTCACAGGAACGCTATTCACGCTTTTGAGGGCGGAGGAGCGGTCGAAGAAGATGCGCGGCCGACCCGGAGTCGGGAAACACCACCTTTTCCACCAGGAGCGGTTGGAGCAGGTATGCGACCAATTCCATAAGCCATTTCCTCTTCAGCTGCTTCCACAGAATCCTTAGGTTTCAACACAGAATTCTTTCCATATTGCTTTCCTTTAGGGTAGACATAATTAATTTGTCGTCCTTTACCCTTTCCTTTAGCATGCTTCCCCTTAGGAATTTCTTTAGTTAGTTCTAAAATTTCCTCATCCTTTTCACTCGAGGATGCACACTTCTCCTCTTCCTCAGATCCAAAACCTAGGCCTTCCTTAATTCCAGGAGGAACTTGGGAGTCCATGATTTTATCCTTGGTGGATTGAGACTTGAGCCACGAATCAACAATCTTTTGGAGATCGTTGATTTGGGTTACCAAGTCATCATTCCGGAGTTGAAGTGCAGCAACCTTAGTTTCAAGGATGTGATTCTGATCAGCAAGAGGAGTCATACTTTTGACTTGGTCCTTAAGATTTGAAATTTCAGACCTCATCACAGTTTTCTCCGTCTTGTACAGATTAAGTTCATCATGAGCTAAGCTTAAGGCTTTCTTAAGATTGGAGAATTGATGGATCACCATTTCAGCTTCCTTGAACATCCTTTCATGTTCCATGGGAGAAACCTCTTCCACCACCTTTTTCAAAATTTTCTTCTTTGGAATAGTTTTTGAAGGTGGAGCATTTGTAGGAGGAAAAATGGGACGTGAATACGAGCAATTTCCTATCTTAATGCTAGGAGTAAGTTTGATATCATCATCCAATTTAAAATTTGGAAGTTTTGTAGAAACCTCCTTTTCTTCCATATCTTGCAACTCGACTGACTCAAAATCTGATTCATCGGAAGCATCTGCAACTAAGCAGAGATTAACCTCTTCGGTTTCATCATCACTTCCATCATCGAACTGTTTCAATCCAAGTTGCTAATTCCTTGGAATTCTCTTCCTCCTCAGCAACCATTCCCTTGCGACGAGAAAATTTCGCAGGAGAGGTTTTCTTTTTCATGTATTCATATTTAGGTTGTGGACACTCAGATGCAAAGTGACCAGGTTTTCTACAATTATAGCAAACTAGATCACTCTTTTTCTTTGTATCTCCAGCCTTAGAAAACGTTGCAGGAGGTTTGCCTTTTGAAAATGATTTTGTGAAAGGTTTTGAGGATTTTCTAAATTTTTGGAATCTTTTCACAAACATGGCAAAATCATCATCATCCATCTCGATAAGTGATGAGGTTGATATGGAAGGATCAGCGGTTTGGTTGGATGTAGATGGTTTCTCCTCTTGTTCCACTACGGACATGGAAAGCGATTTGGTTTTTCCTTCAATCTCTTCAATATGATTTAATTTTAATTCATAGACTCTAAGATTGGCGTACAAGTTACTTAACGACCAAGTACTCAAAACTTTGGAGTCTTCTAAAGAGGTAGCCTTATTTACCCATTTAGAACCTAAAGCAGATAGGAAAGTCATATTGATTTCCTTATCGGTTAAAGTTTTGCCAAGAGATCTACAAGCATTAACTACCTCAACATATCGGTCGTAGGTTTGACGCAAGGTTTCGTTGGATTTTCTGTTGAAGTTGTTGTATGATCTTTCAATAGCATATAATTTGCTTTCCTTGCATTCGTCATCACCTTCGAGGTAGCTCTCAATGGCATCCCACATGCGCTGCGGTTTTGAGGTACATCACTTTCTGTAGAGTTGATACGGGGAGGGTTCCAGAAATGATGTGCCTAGCCTTGCTGTCCAAGGCAACCAATCTCTTCTCTTCATCCGACCACTCTTCTTTTGGCTTTTTGACCTCTGGAATTGTTGCACTGGTGGTTGCATCTGTGTTGGCCTTCATTGGAACTAACGAGCCATTGATCACGCATTCCACCAGCATTTCATCTATAGTTTCCAAATGAATAAGCATTCGGCACTTCCAGATGTCAAAGTGGTCTTCGTCCAAGATTGGAATGTGTGAATAGTTAACAGTAGTCATTGTCTTTGTATTTGCCATATCAAATCGGCACACAAGCTGTTAAGCTTGAAAAGTAGTGGTTTTAAAATGTGTCAGCTCTGATACCACTTGTTGGTCCCAAAGGTGGCAACTAGGGTGAAAATACAGCTAGAGGGGGGGTGAATAGCTGTAATAAAATTTTTCACCCTCTTTTAAAAACTAAACCTCTTGCTTACAAAATCCTCCTGCAGTTGATAACAGACTGCAAGTGATGGTGTAAAATGCACAGCGGAATTATAGAGTGTAAAGCGGTTTTAGAGGCGGTTTGTAAAATGCGGTTTTGCTAGCGGTTCTGGTAAGTGCAGTTTTACAAACACGTGTGGTTTTGACTTTGTTAACTCCAAACACTATTTCACAATAATGGATAATAACTATATAAAGATCAAACAGAGACACAGAAAGATAATTAGTAAGCACAAGTAAATATAAATGCAGAAAATAAGAACACAATATTTGGAGTGGTTCAATCGATAAACGATCTACGTCCACTACCAAGATGGTTAGTCTTGGATTTCTAAGAGAGATTTTATATTAAGTATTTGAGAGATTACAAAGTACAATAAAATCTTTTCTATGAAGAACAAATCCTAGACTATAACCAGTGTATCTCAAATGTATAATCTATGTGATTAAGCAAGTGAGGTGTGTGTGTGTGAGAACAAGATCAAGGCTCTTTAAATCTGTGAGATGTAGAGCTCAATGATTCTTGAATGTGTTAAGGCTTGATTTCTGGGCTGGGGAATATTTCTTGAAGTATGAAGATGAAGATTCAAAGGGTTGAATAATTTACGGGGCGAGCTTCGGCTTTTATGAACACAAAGCACTTCTCAATTTTTCAAGCAATCTTCAAATGGTGAAGATTAGGGGTATTTATACCCAAGCATCAAGAAACTAGCCGTTGGATACACATTGTAAGGACAGTACTTGACGCAATCCTATTGGTCCACAAAGAACCACTTTTGTCCTTTGGAACAGTGCGCAGATAAAGCCGATCGGGCTCAGTGCAAGCAATGAGGTTAGGACACTGTCACCTTTTCAAGATCCTTGCGGATCTTCTCGACATTGAATCACGTGACAAGATTTGGTGGTTGACTTTTGATATTGCTGACGTGGATTCCAACGGATAAAAAGTGGTTCACTTCAAGTAGCCAATCATTGGATGCGGTTGGTGAGGAGCGGTTTGACAAGAGCGGTTTCACCAGCGTTTGAGGATCCTTCAATGCGGTTGAGATTTGGAACTGCAATGCGGTTGCATGTGCGGTTCAACAAGGCGGTTTGCACACTGGAGTTCAGGAGCGGTTCTTAACCAAGAATTCCACTAGGCGGTTTTGAACTTCTGAACTGCATATCCTTAGATCCAATGAGTCTTGTGCCAGTCTTCAAGCCTAAATTTAACCTATTCTATAAAATGGACTTAGCTAAAAAATTGAAGTCTAAGCTTCATTACATGGGGTCCTAAAGTCCTTAAAATAGACAGGAGGTTATGGTATCAATCAAATCTAATACAAAATAGGAGGGTTAAAACATGCATACCCAACACTCATCTCGCCAAAAAGCCCGATTCAGCGCCCTTACAGGTGGATCATCACCAATTAGGTGTGCCAAGCATCTAGGGTTAGTATGTCAAATGCTCACCTCAATAAAAGCTCGGTCTTGAATCGCCAAGATCGTCACCAACAAAAGCTCGGTCTTGAATCGCCAGGATCGTCACCAATTAGGTGTGTCAAGCATCTAGGGTCAGTATGTCAAATACTTACCTCAACAAAAGCTCGGTCTTGAATCTCCAGGATCGTCACCTCAACAAAAAGCCCGGTCTTGAATTGCTAGGATCGTCACCAACTAGGTGTGTCAAGCATCTACATGTAGTATGTCAAGTACTCACCAACACAAAAAAAAGCCCGGTCTTGAATCGCCAGGATCGTCACCAATTAGGTGTGTCAAGCATCTAAAGGTAGTATGTCGAGTACTCACCAACAAAAAGCCCAGTCTTGAATCGCCAGGATCGTCACCAAATTAGGTGTGTCAATCATCTAAAGGTTAGTATGTCAAATACTTATCTCAACAAAAGCCCGGTCTTGAATCGCCAGGATTGTCACCTCAATAAAAGCTCGGTCCCGAATCGCCAGGATTGTCACCTCACTTCAGTCCCAAAAGACAAATCGTTCGAATGCAAAGGACCGGACAGGTAAACCTTTGTTTTCTAACATCTTTCCCTGTAGGTTCAGAGCCCAAACAGGCGAATCTTCAGACAGACAGGTATATTCAGAATTGGGTCATGATTTGATTCCTCAGTATGAGTTTGCCTTTTCAAAAATAAAATCTCCTCGATTTTCAAAAACGATTTTCAAAATACCTAAAGCAACCTTTTCGTGTTTTGGAGTTGAACTACGTTTTGGTCTGATTCTCCGATAGAGATACGTAGGCAGCCGTGCGGCACGACCATCCCAGTGTTCAGAATGATGTCTTTTCTATCGACGACACTTCTTCTTTCATAAGACCTGTCGCCGAGGGGCTCTGTAGACACCCCATTCTGAACTCATAATTACATGATTACACTACTCTTCATCTCTCTTTTATGTTTTGATGAAAGCATATCAGTTTCGTCATGTTTTGTTAAGTTTCTAACTAACCTCGTTAGTTTTGGACCTAACTGACTAACGAAATAAACTGAATAGGACAAAATAGTCAAATGACTAGTTATCTCGCGCGGAATAGCGTGTCTCGCGCGAGACAACCCCTCGACAGGATGTGCAGAATCACTTTTCTTCTCCGTTTCAAACTCTTTTCTTGATAAATATCATCCAATCCGGGTATCCAATCAGGAAAGGGTTCTGGAAGCTTTCTTGGGAGGAGTCCAATCCACTTAAGTCTCCTAAACTTGGTGACCAAGTCATGCATCCACCTCTTCAACCCCTATAAATACTTGATGACTTTCAGTATTTCGGAGGTCCAGAATTCTAGGTTGGAGGTCCCCGATCCCCGATCGAAAACACATAACACACATATTTTGTAGGTTTCTCTCCCTGAAAGATTCCTACAAAATCACCCCAAAATCACCCTAAATCACCTAAAGTTTGTTTATCAACCTTGTTGATCAACAAACATCGAAGCCCTGTCCGCATCAAGATCCGAATCAAGGATTGAGGCGAAGCTCTGTCCGCATCAAGATTCGACTCTAGGATTGAGTCGAAACTCTGTCCGAATCTCTTCTCAAAAAGGTAATCATCCTTTAACTTTCGTTTCTCTTCTTAATCCCTCTATTGATTATAGAGTAGTGTAATCCCATCAAAAGGATTAGCCTAGAGTCCCTTCAATTCATGAAGGCGATCTCAAAGCATACAATCCGACATTCCTAATTAATAAATTAATTAGGGTTTATTTATTTCTTCTTATTTTTCTTTAAATTGATTAGATTAATAACACCCAATTAGCAAGACCAATCTTCGATTGGGTGGAATGGATGCTCCTTGACCTACCCATTTCATAACTTAACCCCCGAACCCTTGAATCTCTTTAAAATAACAAAAATGGTTTTTCTTATTGTTTTCCATCAATAAATAATAAGTGGCGACTCCGAGATGTATAAGAAAATTCACGCATCGCTACAGCCATCACAAAAAGAATAGGATAAATATTAGCATGAGATTTCCACCATTGGAGGACATTTAAGTCCTCAAAACTTTCACTATCTAAGGGGTAGAAGGGACTATCAAGGTATTGGTGTAATTCATTTCCCCCACTTTCAATAGTAGTACTAGAAGAGGATGATCCTTTTGTTTTCTTCAAGAAACCCCAACTTTTTTTAAAAAAAACTTAGTTTTCTCTTTTCCTAAACTTTCGGATGTAGTGTTTGGCCCTTTGAGTGTTCTACAATAGTGGTCATACAAACGAAATATGATGGTGTGAATTTCCCTAAGTTGTTTCCTAGACAAAGTGATTACACTATTAGGTTCAATCTCGAGCATCATGTTTTCATAAAATTGATCAAACAATTCACCTAATAAGGTTAACTTAATTCTAGGATCCATTATCGCGGCTAATTGGGAAGCTATGGAAAAATGTGAATAATACTTGGTGAATTTTTTTTCCATATCCATAACGGCACCTCCAAAGATTTCATGTGTTCTATGTTGGCTAATAACCCCACTTATGACATATAGCTCACGACATAAAATATGGGAGGTGGGATAATAGCTTCCCGAAAATATTTTGGTAGCCCTCCAAAAAGGTTTAAGTAAACCTAATAGTGCAGTGGCTATCGACCAATAATGATCACTAATTTGGTTGTCCATTTGATAATTCACAAAGTATTCCTTTATGACCACCTTATAGTCAACCTCTCTCTTCAACATGGTATAGTTTGAGTTCCACTTAATATCCTCGGCCACTTTCGGCTTTAAGTATTTTATGTTATAAGCGGCACATAAATCGGCATAAACTTTCAACCTTGGCCCGGAATATCGAATAATATGGCAAGCCGTGTTAATGTGGATGGTGAGGTACTTTAGTGTGCGTATCAAATCATGGATACATAGATTAATAATGTGACATACACACCTAACATGAAACAAGGTGCCATCTAGAGGAGGATCAAATGCTTCGATCAACATTTTGGTAGTGAGTGTATTATAGGTGGCATTATCAAAGGACATGGTGAAAATTTTGGGCGTGATGACATACTCACTTAATACATCCTTAATATGGCTCGTCCATTGCAAGGACGTGTGGGGATAGGGAATTGTTCTAAAGGAAATCACCCTCTTTTGCAACAACCAATCGTCATCAATCCAACAAGCAGTGATACAAGTAAAGGTTTCGGAACTAGAACTTAGAGCAGCCTTCCAAGCATCAGTAGTTAAGCAAATACCACCCTTGTGATCTTGGAGTTGACTCGCTATTTTGAGTTTACCTGTTTGGAATAGCTTCTTTATATGTCTAGTAACGGTTGGACGACTCAATGGTTGGTATGAGGGGTTAAGGCCTTGAGAGTAGCGGGTCAATCTATCATCATCCGAAAGTGACATGGGCAATCGACAACTCACTAAGAACATGGTAACCAAATCAGCATCCACTATTGGGTAAGTGACACATGGTATATTGAGTTGTGTTTGAATTGTGCCATCTCTCCCACTAGCGTCTTCAAGGTCATGGTTATCCATGTGTCTCTTTATATGAGAGGTACCTGAAGCACCCGGAGGGAATAAATATTTCTTGCATCGTTTGCATTGGGATTTTTCTACACCATTAAGAATCACCAAATCATGTAAGTGGGCATACTTAGACACTTTGGGAGCCTTACCCTTATTACCCTTTCCCTTTCCTTTTCCCCTCGCACCTCTAGGTGCACTACCCGAGGCAACATCGGTAGTAGGTGTATTTGAAATTGTGCGAGTTTCGTGGGTGACTTGTACATCGTCATCCTCATCCTCATCCCCCTCCCCACCCTCATCTATGTCTTTTATGTGATGATAGGTTCTAGATGTATAGTTTGTGTTGGGCTCATTCATCCAATCCGAGGTCGAATTCGGAGTATAGCCGCGAAATGGAGGGGTGTTGATTGGATTCGAGGATTTATTAATTAGATCAAACATAATTTGATCATTATGGTCCAAAAGAGAATTATCTATTCGTCCTAAATTTTGATGGGGTACATTATGGTGCAAAAGGGAATTATCTATTGAATGGCGATTTGAAATGGGTACATTTTGATTTTGAGTTTGATTTTGAAGTGGTGTGGGGGGGGGGAATATGCAAATATATCATTAACTATATCATCCATGATAACTAGTAATTAAAGGAAAACAATTAACTAGTAATTCAAAAACAATTAACTAACAATAACAAAAACAATTAACTAGTAATTAAAGGAAAACAATTAACTAGTAATTTAAAACTTTTTTTTTGAAATTTTTTATTTTTTAAACAACTGTTTTTTTTAGATTATTTTTAATTGCTTTTTTTTTCAAATTTTTTAACTACTGTTTTTTTAATTAAAGGACTGTTTTTTTTTCGAAATTTTGAAAGAAACAATTAAAGCCTTAAAGGAAAACAATTAACAAAAACAATTAACTAGCAGTTTAAAACATTTTTTTTTCAGAAATTTTTAATTTTTTAAAGCACTGTTTTTTTTCAGATTTTTTTTAACTTTTCGAAAAAATTTCAGATTTTTTGAACTACTTTTTTTTTTAAATTAAAGGACTGTTTTTTTTTTTTCGAAATTTTGAAAGAAATAATTAAAGGAAAACAATTAACAAAAACAATGAATTAACTAGAAATTTAAAAAAAAAAATTGGAAGTTTTTTATTTTTTAAAGCACTGTTTTTTTTCAGATTTTTCTAACTACTTTTTTTTAATTAAAGGACTATTTTTTCCGAAATAATTAAAGGAAAATAATTAACTTCTTAACACAATATTTAACTAGTAATTAATAGCAATAAAACTACTAAATACTATATTTTTTGAGAATTTTCGGAATTAAGTAATAAATAACAACTAACTATTAACACAATATTAAAGCATGAAATTTAAGACAATATGGAATACTTAAAATAATAAAATTACCTCCACCTTCTTTCTTCATGGGATGGGTTTGAGAAAATTTTGAGGTTGTATGAATTTTTTGTGGGAGAAAATTAGAAATAAGAAGAAGTGTTATTTGTAGTTTTTCAGAAATTGATTTTGACCAAAACTATCCCTAAATATGGTTGTTGGGAGGGGTAATTATATTCCAAAAAATCTATATCTGGTAAAGAATCATTTATATACGTTTTGGACGAAAATGCCCCTCCAACGAATTTATTAACAGATATATATGGGGACATTAAGGACATTTTACACAAAAAAAAGGGGCCAAACGGATTTTGGGTCAAACGGGCTTCGAAGCCGCGGGCTAAGCCCGATCCGTCGACAATTTTCAACATCAGGCATGTACCGTTTAAATCACGGGCCGGACCACGGGCTGGACTATGGGCCACGGGCGACGGGCAACGGGCTAAGGCCCATTTTGGCCATCATCAACTGGCATGACCAAGATTTTAGTGCCAGATTGTAGTCCCATCCATTTTAGTAGAGAAACATGACATAATACTACCAACTTTGTAGCAGTTATCAGAGGATCGAACACCAGTTAAATTACACTCATTTTTGTTATCAAAAACTTCACATCTGGACTTGTCGAATTTAACAAACAAGTCATCATCACACAGTTGACTTATGCTTATCAGATTTGCCTTAAGTCCTTCAACATGTAGGACATTTTGCAACTTAGGCAAACCTGATACATTTAATGTACCTTTGCCAATTACTTTACCTTGAGCTCCTCCACCGAAGTTGAATTTTCCACCTTTGAATGGTGCGTAGTCATTGAAAATTTTACGTGCCCTAGTCATGTGGCGAGAACAGCCACTGTCAAAATACCAGGACCCTTCCACACTACTCTTAAGAGAGGTGAAGGCTACATGACAGTTCATGGTTTCCTTTCTTACCCAGGCAGTTTTCTTTCCAGCTTTAGGTTGTGTGTACTGTTGTGTGTTTGGTTGTGCACACAACTGTCTGCCCAAGTGTCCACGCACATTTCCAAAACCCAGTTCCTATTTCAGCTTGTAACAATATGGTTGAATATGACCAGGAGCAAAGCAATGATGGCAAACATACCTCCTCTTCCTGTTTTGTCTGCTTTCAGCAGTATGTGCAGGCTTGATAGAGGAGATAGTTTTAGCCTTTTGAATTTTCGAAGTGCTAGCTCCTTCTTTTATAAAAACAGAATCTCCATAGCCAATTCCTAATTTACCTTAGTTTCCCATTTTTAAAACCTCTTCTAACTTAGCTTTACCAGTGTTCAGCTTTGTTAGAGTTTATGTTTCTTTATCAAGATTTGTTTTGTAATTTTCACAATTCATATATTTCTTTGTGAGTAAAAACTTCTAACTTGGCTATGAAGTCCTTTTGAGAATCACTTTCTTTTGACAGACTCTCAACCTCAGTTTTTAGTTTGAGATTTTCTGCAATTAGTTTCTCATTTACCAGTTTAAATACCTTGAGTTGCTCCATACATTTGGTCCATTCAGTGTGAAGTTCAACGTAAGTACTGTGCAAGTCCTCATATGTAGCATCTTCTTCTACTGAATCATTGTTAGTTTTACCAGCAGTTGAAGAATTCAAGCAGGTATACACACTGTTCTCAGTTGTGTAGTCAGTTGTGTGGTAAGTTGTGCGATCAGAATATTGCACATCTTCCACATATGTATCACTATCAGACAATGTGATCTGAGATGAATGTCATATAGACATATTTACAGTTTGTTCATCATCATCAGAGTCACTCAAGGTCGCTGAAAAACTCATTACACGCTTTTTAAGTGTGTTAGCACACTCATTTGCGTAATGTCCAAATCCTTTGCAAGCCCTGCAATGAATTGAATCAATTGATTTTTTTCCTTCAAATGCAGGCTTCTTAGTAACAATTTCCTTCTTTGATGATTCAACCGTGGAAGGAGCAGAGTGTGCTGAATTTGGAAACTTAGTAAAACGTTTCTTCTTCAACATGCTATTGAATTTTTGAGTAATCAAAGCACACTCATCAACTCCTAGGTTTGACTCATCAATATCTTTGGATAGTTGAACAAGATCCTGAGATACTTTGAGAGCACTTGCAAGAGCAATTGAATTTTCTTTGCTAGCTTCTTGTACCCCAAGATTTAATTCAAAATTAGTCAGAATACCCAAGATAGTATCAAGTCCAACAGTTTGGACATCCTGAGTTTCCTCAATCACAGAGATTTTAATTTTAAACTTTTCTGGGAGAGTTCTTATTACTTTACTTACGAGTCTTGCATTGGATATAGATTCACCCAAGGAAAAAGACTCGTTTGAAATGTCCAAAATTTTGGCTGAGTACTCTTTTATGGTTTCATTCTCTCCCATCCTTAAAGTTTCAAACTTGGTCATTAAAGTTCTTAGCTTGGTTTTCTAACACTAGCTGGTCCTTCACAATGAATTTGGAGAATGTCCCAAGCAGTTTTGGCAACAGTTTGAGTAGAGAATAAACTATACATATGAGGATCCACATGGTCAGAGATTGCTCCCATGGCCTTGGCATTATAGTTTGCTAGAGCAATTTCCTCAAGTGTCCAAGTTTCTATGGGCTTAGGTCCATAATTTCTCTCATCTTTGCCATCAGATGTGGCTGGGGTAAGTTCAATCATGGGAGGAGTGTAGCCATTAACAATACTAACCCAAGCACGATGATCAATATATTTAAGTAGTAATAGTAGAAGGTGGATATCGAAGATGATCTTGTTCCAGGTTTTCTTTCAATGAATTATGTAATCAAACATCGTAAATCTTTATTCTCTTTAATGTATCTTATTCTATCTACAGTCCTTTCAATACAACATGTGTTCCGAGACAATAGTATGTAGTTGTTTAGCATCTTTCTGACATTTTCCTTTAACTATACCTTCTTTATGAGCAGATATGATAGAGGCATGAGTTCAGCCAAGGCCGCTTTGGAGAGTGATACATAGGTAACATGTTCTTAGATTATACTCCCTCCGTCCCAATTTAAATGTTGCACCTATTTATTTCATAAGTACTGATCTGGGGTAATTCATCTAACAGAGGAGGTGGGAAATGCTGCGGCTTATCTGGCATCACCATTGGCTTCAGCAATAACCGGAATTGTCTTGTAATTTATAAAACATAAGTACAATATTTTTGTTATTGGTTAGATTTTTTGGCATGAGACATGGATGGACCTATTGGTGATCAATGCTATTACATGTATTTTATATGTAGTGTATTTAGTTTTTCACAATTGCAAATGGGATGTCCCTTATTGGCCCTGTTTTGGATTTCTGCTGATTTTCCAGCTTGTGTTCTATGTTGTTCCTGCTGGTGTATTTTTGGGGAAAATTAATAATACAGGGCTCACTGGGAAGAAAAGTCTACTTATTTACGGCGGATAAACGAAGTCGCCATAAATAGACTAGTTATTTACGGCGGCTTCGTTTATCGATCGTAAATAAGTTCAATGGACGACTCATCCCCAAAGAGGGACGAGGTTATCAGAGAGAGTCAAAATGGGGACTATTCGTGCTGTGATGGACGACTCGTCTCTTATATACGGCGGCCTAGACCCGCCGTAATTATATTTCATTATATACGGCGGTAACCTAACCGCCGTATAAAACTTCCTCAAATACGGCTGTAATACATACGGCGTATTTGTATTTCATTATATACGGTGGTACATCAGTCGCCGTATTTGCCCTTGATTATATACAGCGGTTGTATTTCCGCCGTAAATATTATATACGGCGGTATATCCGCCGTAAATACTATATACATAGCTGTTTTAAATTTTTTGCCCTCTTTGAAAACTGGACCTCTTGGCTTACAAAATCGCTTGCAGTTAATAAGATACTGCAAGTAGAGTTGTAAAATGCACAACGAAATATTCAAGTTATAAAGCGGTTTTAGAGGTGCGATTTTGCAATGCGGTTTTCAGTTCTGTTCTTAAAACACAAAAGTGAGGTTATGACAATAGTTAACTCCAAACACAATTCTCAATATGGATAACTATAAATAAGATCAAACATAGATAGAAATAAACAATTAGCAAGAACAGTAAATAAAAATGCAGAAATAAAGAACACAATATTTTGAGTGGTTCAATCGATAAACGATCCACGCCCACTACCAAGATGGTTAGTCTTGGATTTTCTAAGAGTTAGATTTTATATTGAGTATGAGAGATATTACAAGGTACAACGTACAATACTCAAATTTAAAATCTATTATATGAAAAAAAAATCCTAGACTATAACCGATGTATCTCAAATGAATAATCTATGTGATTAAACAAGTGAGGTGTGTGTGTGTAGGCAAGATCAAGGCTCTTTAGATCTATGAGATGTAGAGCATAATGATTCTTGATGGTGTTAAGACTTGATTTCTGGGCTGGGAAATATTTCTTGAAGTAGAAGATGAAGATTCAAAGGACTAAGAATTTTCTGGGCAAAGCTTCAGCTTCTTATGAACTCAAAGCAATTTCAATTTCTCAAGCAATCTTCAAATGGTGAAGATTGGGGGTATTTATACCCAAGCACCAAGAATATAGCCATTGGACACAGCTATAGCAAGTACTGTACTAGTGCTTTCTGATTGGTTCGCAATATCCACTTTTGTCCTTTGGTACAGCAGTTGCAGGTAAAGCTGATCAGGCCTCAGCTGCAATTGAGGTAGTTAAGACACCTGTCACCTTTTCAAGATCCTTGCAGATCTTCTCTGACATTGAATCACGTGACAAGATTTGGTGGTTGAATTTTATCATTGCTGACATGGATTCCAACAGTCATAAAGTGGTTCACTTCAAGTCTTCAATCATTGGATGTGGTCTGGTGTGAAGCGGTTGAGCATGTGCGGTTTCACCAGTGGAGGTTTCATCAGTGCAGTTGGAACTTTATAACAAATGCGGTTTACATCAAGGCAGTTGCACTGAGATTGTCAAAGAGCGGTTTTAGACAAAGTAATTCACAAAGCAGTTGCTAGGAGCGGTTTGTTTCGTGCGGTTTGATGAAGTGGTCTGAACCTCTTGAATTGCAGCCTCATATCCAATGAGTCTTGTGTCAGTCTTCAAGCCTAATTTATCCTATTCTATAAAATGGACTTAGCTAAAAAAATTGAAGTCTAAGCTTCATTACATATGGGTTTAAAGTCCTTAAAATAGAGAGGAGGTTATGGTATCAATCAAATCTTAACCTAATCTAGGAGGGCTAAAATATGCATACCCAACAATCTCCCCCTATTTGATTGATGCCATTACCTACTACAGCAAAAGCAAACATTGTACTTGGTAAAAACATGTCCATAAGAATTAACATGGTAAGTCATGTCCCAAGTCAATGCACACACTAGCTTAAGCTATAGATTTCTATACTATTTGAAAGATTGAAAAAATTACAACTTGAAAGTATAGAAATGCATTCAATGTATTTGAAGAAATATGAGTTTAAGTGTAAAGTGCGGTTTAAACTGAATGTTTAACTTCATTTCAAAAATATGATTTTAAGTTGAAAAATATTTAAGTGAGGTTTTTAAACCATAAGCGGTTTCATTGTTCTACAAACAAGCAGTTTGATATGAACCAAGTTTTGGAACCAATGATGCATTTTTCATTACTACCTTTGCAGTTACATGTTACAATGGTAGGAAAGCAAAATACAAGGTTGCAAAAAGCAAAAGAAGTTGGACAAAAGAAATACATGGAGTGCGGTCCAACTTAGCAAAAACTAGGAGTTCAGCAAAGGAAAGGAAAAATTACAAGGAAAAAGCGGTCCTAATGCTGACGCGGTTGATGTTGAGGCGGTTGCTGAGAAGATTGATGGCGCGGTTGATGGACTTCTTGATTAGGCACTTGCGGTCTGGATGGTCTGAATGCTGAGCTTACTCCATGGACAATTCTTCTCAAGGCTCTGACCTCTTCTGTTGATCTTCCAAGAGTTGTCTCCACTGCTTTCAATGCGGTTACAGATTGTGCAGTGGTAGCATTATTTGCATCAACTGCTTTTGTATTGGCAGCAACACTCTCCTTGATTTCATCAGATTGAAGTTCAATGGAGGAGTTGAGAGTGTTGTAAAAAGTATGGATCTTCCCCTGAATTGCTGCAGTCTGGTTTGAGATGGCTTCTTGAATAGGCTCTAGATCTGCAGTTACCTTCAGAGAGGTCTTCAGCTCATTGATTTTTGATGTAAAGTAAAACGCAGCGGAACAAAAAAAAAACAAGCTAATCGATTCAATCCTCGCAAAAGGAGTAAAATCGATTAACGAATGAAAGGGGATATGATTAAACTTCTCGCAAAAGAATTTAATCTAATAATCAACCGAAGAAGATTATTGGCAAAGTCAATTAATGACTTTAGGAAGAACACAATAAACTTGCAAAACTTGCAAAGGAATTTGATTAAGAAAAATAACGTAAGTTTCTAACTGTGAAAGGAATTATAAATACTACCTAAAATCCTCTACTAACTAGGAAAAGGAAAAAGGAAATAAAATCCTCTTCTAACTAGGAAAAGGAAAAAGGAAATAAAATCCTCTACTAACTAGGAAAAGGAAAAAGGAAATAAAATCCTCTACTAACTAGGAAAAGGAAAAAGGAAATAGAATCCTAAATTAATACGTTTAAAACAAGAAGTAAATCCAATCGAAATCAGAAAACCCACAAAGAGCACGACTCGTTCTTGGAGTCACGAGTCGTCCTTTGGCAAAGCAGTCGTGGCACGATGCGTGAAGAAAATAGCAGTCGTGCAGGATTCAATCACGACTCGTGCTAATGAGCACGAGTCGTGCCCTCATTGCTCAGATCAGTCGCACGACCTCCAAAGGTATTTTCCCAGTCTTCTGCAGCCATTGCTGAAGTAGCAGAAGTCTTACCATGGAATACATCATTCTCCCCCACTTCAAAAGGATTCGTCCCGAATCCTCGTCCGATCTTTGAAACGAGCCCCTCCATTTAAATAAATATTTGGAGTAAATCTTCATCTTTAACGTAGAAGGAATTGAAAGAACTTGAATTTTTCCGTCCCAATGAAATAAATATTTGGAATAAATATTATCTCGAAGCACAAATATGGGCACACAAATATCTTCCGGAAATAAAATTATACCATCAATCCCATCCATTCCATCCTTCTGTTGATCGTCCTCCCTGACCACCCCATGATCAACCATAAGAAAATCATCAACAAAAATATTACCCCACACAAAATTTAATTTTGCAATAAACCAATTAATATTATGAGCACCACCTGTTTTATTTGAATTGTCTTGTCCAGAAGGATATCCATTACCCCGCTTAGTTGCTAACAATTGATACAGTTCAACAACTGCTGAAGCCTTCTGAGTGGATACTGATTTGGCAGCAGGTCGTCGAGGCAATGGCGGAGGGGGAGGTGGTGGCAGTAATGGAGCAGCCAAGGTAGTGCTGCTAACTATTGGTAATTGAGCTGGTGGTGTGTTTGTAATGTACGTTTTAGATTTATCCGCTTTGCTGATTGCTGAATCTGAATGTTCCAACTTATCGGAACTGAGCTTCTGAATGGCAAGAACTTTAGGATTTTCTAACTCCGAAACTGACTTGCTATCCTTAATGACCTCGTCCTTTGCACATAGATCTTCAACAATAATCTCCTCTTCAACAGGAACTTCTTGGGCAGGAAATTTTTCAATAACAAGACAATTTTCTTCCTCGAGACGCTTCAATTCAATAGCTCGCTTTGCTTCGAAACGCCGAATTGATTTTGTATAAATGCCTATTTGATCATAACAATGAACGACTTCTGCCCAAACAACATCCCTCTCCTCTCGATACTTATCTATCAAAGACTGATGCACTGCCTGAAGTGCGTCGCTCTGAATCTCGGATTCATAATGAAGCATCCAGTCATTCTTGTAGTCGGCCTCCTTCTCAAGTTTATTAAACTTTATAGAAAATTTTCTTACCTGACAATGATCATGCTTCAGACGCATATCGATCTTCTCAAGAAGTGATTTTTCTTCTCCACCATTGTTGGTCATCTTTTCCATGGATCGAACTCGCTTTGATACCAACTGATGTAAAGTAAAACGCAGCGGAACAAAAAAAAAACAAGCTAATCGATTCAATCCTCGCAAAAGGAGTAAAATCGATTAACGAACGAAAGGGGATATGATTAAACTTCTCGCAAAAGAATTTAATCTAATAATCAACCGAAGAAGATTATTGGCAAAGTCAATTAATGACTTTAGGAAGAACACAATAAACTTGCAAAACTTGCAAAGGAATTTGATTAAGAAAAATAACGTAAGTTTCTAACTGTGAAAGGAATTATAAATACTACCTAAAATCCTCTACTAACTAGGAAAAGGAAAAAGGAAATAAAATCCTCTTCTAACTAGGAAAAGGAAAAAGGAAATAAAATCCTCTACTAACTAGGAAAAGGAAAAAGGAAATAAAATCCTCTACTAACTAGGAAAAGGAAAAAGGAAATAGAATCCTAAATTAATACGTTTAAAACAAGAAGTAAATCCAATCGAAATCAGAAAACCCGCAAAGAGCACGACTCGTTCTTGGAGTCACGAGTCGTCCTTTGGCAAAGCAGTCGTGGCACGATGCGTGAAGAAAATAGCAGTCGTGCAGGATTCAATCACGACTCGTGCTAATGAGCACGAGTCGTGCCCTCATTGCTCAGATCAGTCGCACGACCTCCAAAGGTATTTTCCCAGTCTTCTGCAGCCATTGCTGAAGTAGCAGAAGTCTTACCATGGAATACATCAATTTTGGTTCCAAGCATAAAATTGAAACCTGCCTTCAAGTTCTCCAAGCGATCATTAACTTCATCATTTACCTCATTGAGCTTGACCTTGAGCATATCTCCCACAGTATTCATCTTTACTTCCATGTCTCCTTTAAGTGTATCTAACTCTCCTAGGATACTCACTTGCATTGAATCCAGAGCGGTTTGAATGGACAAAGATGAGGTTGAAGCTGGCTGCTGCGGTTGAGATCTGGAGTTGAAAGATTCAATTAGCTCAGTCTTCATTTTCTCCAAATATTTCTCAATGGTGTCCCAGATCAAGTCTCCACAAATTGCAAGCATATTTTTGACATCTTCACCAGAGGCAGAAGCACCAACATACTCTATTACATTATCAGCTAACTGTTGCTTAAAATTTGACAAAGTGGATTCAACAGTTGCTTTCACAATGTTTGCGGTTTGGTCACCCGCGGTTGACTGCGATTTCTCCCCCTTAATGGCATCCATCAATTGGGATTTCTGAATGGCCATTTCATGGGTTTGAGAGTCAACCCTTTCCTAAAGAGCGCGGTTTGAATCAGCCAGAAGGCGATTGGATTCAGTGACCTTGAGCATGTGGCCTTGATTGAGAAGGAGTTGGGATTGGATGAGTTAGAGAGTTGAAAGAATTAGGCAGTAGTCAGAAGGAGGGGCGGTTGAAGTGGAAGGAATATGGGTAAAGGAGGGAGGCAATTGAGAAACGGTAGGAGGAGCGGTTTGAACAATGGGTGGAGATTGAGTGGGAAGGGAAGTTTGAGGTAGTTGGGTATAAAGGGTTTGAAATATGCGGGCGGCTGGGATGGTATAAGGTGATGCGATTGAGGGTGGAATGGGAAGGGTTGGAGATAAGGAGATAGGATCAGTTGGAAGAGGGGCAGTTTGGTTCGAAGGAGGAATTATGGTAGTTGGAAGGGAGGAGGTTTTAGGAGGTGAGTTGGAGAAGGAGTTTGTTTGGGAGGTGTGAACTGAAATTGGAAGGGTATTTTGTTGTTGGGGTGAGTTATGAGGAGTAGGAGTTTTAGAATGATGAGGAGGTGAGGGAGTAGGGGTTCTGTTACGGTTTGAAAGAGGAGGGGATAGGGCACAGTTAGAAGGAGGTGGAGATTGATCGCGGTTGGAATGAGGGGGTGAAGGAGTGGGAGTTCTATTTTGGGACATAGAGATGGCTAAGCCTACTGTTGGTTTGGAGGTTCATTCAGAAAAGGCTGGGCCTAAGTTAGAATCATTGACAGAAGGGTATGGGAGTTAGAATGAGAAGGTGTAGGAGAAGGAGATGGGGATGGAGAGAGATAAGGAGAAGGAGGTTGTTGGGCCACACGTTATTAAAAATGATTGGACCCTTTGGTTGGGGTTTTCTTTTTGGCAATTTGTTTGAACCTTCTTTTTCTATGGTTTTCCCCCTGAGCGTTTGAAGATCTACGCGATTGAGTGGGAGAATGCGGTTTGGGTGAGGGAGATTTGGCTGGTGAGGAGTGGTGAGAATGGATGGGGGAATGAATAGGATATAGCGGTTGGTTTTGTATAGGTGATTGAGGTGGTGTTTGGATAAGTGGTTAGGTTGGAGGCGATTGAGGTGAAGGCTGCGGTTGAGGTTGAGGAGGCGGTTGAGAGTCAGGTTCCTTAGACTTGCCCTTTGCAGCCTTTTTCTTAGTCGCATTTTCCTCAATTCTGGCTATTTCAGCCTTATAGTAGGCAGCCAAATCCTCTTCAGACATCTTGTCCAGAACCACCTTGGATTGCTTGGACTTCTTGGCTCTTGCAACCAAACTTGGAATTTCCTCTTCTTCTTCTTCATCAACTAGGGTCATCTTTTCATTACCTTTTTGGCTTGTTCCAGCACAAGCAGCAGCAGCAGCAGCACGCGGTTTGGCTGATGCGGTCCTTGCTTTCTTTGCAGGCGGTTTAGCAGCAAGATTTAGCTTCCTTGAGGCCTTCTTGATTGCCTTGCCAATACCTTGGACTACGGTCTCAGGAGTCATTTCCACATACAACTCCATGGGTTGATAGGTGTCAGCTTCATAAAGTGCTTTGTAATCAGCATTCCCAAAGGAGTATCTGAAGTTATGGCACACTCTCAGACCTAGGGATTCCTCATTTCCCCAATGAATAGACATTTTTGGAGTGGAGATCCTCAACTCTTCCAGATGCTGGTAGTTGGCAAAGATGGCAGTTAACAGTCTGCAGAAGGGTCTCCATCTTGCAACTTCATGCTTGGTTTTTGACTGGTAGGTATCAATGTTGTTGGCAAGCTCTCTCAGAAGAATCCTGGGCCAATGGAGTTTGATTCCATTATAGATGGCACATCAGTACATCCACTGCTGGGAGGTGAAGTTGTTGTGGTTTCCAGTCTTTCCATAAACAGACTTCCCAACTATATAGCACAGGTGGCTCATAATCTCACCAAAAGCTTTCCTTGGCACCTTCTTGTAATACCCAGTCAAGGAGGAGAGTTTACCAGTAGTTATAGAAGCAGTTGCATCCATAACCGCTTGAGTAACTTCAAGAGGAGCACCAGAAATATTGAACTCGAAGGTGCTTCGAATGTCCAGGTAGTCAATGGAGACATCAAAGCCTTCAACAGTGCCAGTCAGGCAGTTGATCTTCTTTCCATCTACAATTTCTCGTCGTCCTGGCTTTGCAGTTGCATAGAACTGGTCCACGAATGCAGGAATAGTATAGGTCTGCTTCTTGTTGAAGAGAGGAAGGATTTCCGTAGCATCCAACTTTCTGATAAGCTCTCTGCCAAGTGCATCTGTCTGTAATTTAGGTTCATTAATTTACCAACCTGATAGAAAGAATTTAGGTTCCTACACAAGAAAATGTCAAAGTTAGATCCATTTTAGAGATTCACAGTTTACAAGCGGTTTGAGCACTCATGCGGTCAGCAACGGTGCAGTTTTTAGAAGCGAAAAATTTTAACCCAAGTTCACTGTGAATACAAGGCATGGAAATAAGTAAGAAAATATGAAAGTATGATTGCTAGTACGTGGCATTATAATCCAAAGTTAACCCACACTTCCAAGAAGTGCCTGAGGGGAAGGTCTTGGTTTCCAGCCTATATACTAAGCAATACTTAAGTAAGTTCAGCATGCAGTTGCAAAATATATACAAGCAGTTACCAACATACGGTTTGAAACAAACAAAGATAAGCGGTTGATAACTTGTGGTTTCAAATCAATTAAGCATGTGGTTTAGATATGGGAAGCAGTCTTACACATGTGGTTGCAAACATGCATGCGATTGAAAAGAATGTGGTTCAAGTGCAGAGATGAAGTTCAAAATTTTCTAAAATATTCTAAGTGTGCAAAAAACAAGATTGAAAATCATAGAAACCCAAAACATAAGAAATTTTCAGAAAAGCATATAAACAGTCACATGAATGCACGAAGAACACGAAGAACAGAGATTTATCAAAAGTTAAACAAAATCAATAAATAATATGTCAAAATGATCACATTGGGAAATGGAATGAGAATATGACAATAAAAATTCAACCTTTATCAAGAATCATCAAGAAATATCAAAAAACACGAGAAAAAGAAAGACTTAAAAATCCAAAATCAGTACCCAAAACATGTATTGATCCTAAAATAAAGTACAAAATCAGAATCTAGGCATGAATCCGAACAAAACCCAAGTAATTTCATCCAAAATAATCAAGAAATGAAGTAGGAATGAACAAAGGACAGTTCATGGGTTTCGAAGGTTCAATGTTCATCAATGGCAGTTTAAGCAAGTAAGAAGTGCAGAAAACTAAAGGGATAAAGTTTCAGAAACCATAACATATCAATGAAGGGCTTCTTTGGTGCCATTGAAGGTTTTGAGAAATATTTAAGGGTTTTTGAAAGTTTTTGAAGAGAGAGAAGATGAGTTTGGTAGAGAGAAGGTACGAATGGCAGAGGGTGACAGAGAGAAGAGTTGAAATTGTAGAATGTGATAGCTATTTATAGGAAATTTTCAGGTTTAGAACAGTTGAAAAGACAGTTTTATTTTCCCATAAAATGAATCATTACCCCTGTTGCACCCTTTCATCTTCTTCTCAAAGCCCTATGGGCTGACATGAAGACTTTAAATGCCAATGTTCCCTTTGCATTAAATGCATTTAAAATTTGAAATAACGTGGAAAAACATTTGCAAATATACCCTTATGCCAAAATAAGGACTAAAAATAAATAAAAGAATTTGAACAGTTTTTTTTAAAGGATAAGAAATAAAAAATACTCTAAGTTGAAATGCGGTTGAGATCCATGCGGTCAGGCTGCATCAAGCGGTTTGGCATTGGCGGTTGGCTGCACGCGGTTGACTACATGCGGTTTTGATACACGCGGTTTCAATCTAAATTCCACAATCTCAACACACAAGTTAGTAAATAAAAAGTATGGAATCATTTAATTTCAAGCATACCCATTTCTCCTATGAGGAATGAAAACCTCTTGGAGTCCAGAGCTTTGGTGAGGATGTCAGCAATCTGGTTGTCTGTCCCCATATACTCAAGATGGATATTCCTCTTTTCCACATGGTCTTTGAGAAAATGATACTTGATATCTATATGCTTGGTCTTGGAATGCATGACAGGATTGTTGGAGACTAAAATTGTTGAAGTGTTGTCACACATGATAGGGCAATTTCCTTCTTCAATTCCATAGTCCACCAACTGCTGCTTCATCCAAAGGATTTGACAGCAACAACTTCCAGCAGCAATATACTCAGCCTCTGTGGTTGACACTGAAACTGATGATTGCTTCTTGCTAGCCCAAGCAACTAGTCTGTTCCCAAGGAAATGACAAGTACCACTAGTACTTTTTCTATCAATTGTGCAAGCTGCATAATCTGCATCTGAATAACCTATGAGATTGAAATTCGAATCTTTGGAATACCAAATTCCAAGGTTAGTTGTTCCAGATAAATAGCGGATTATACGCTTGACTGCAATCAAATGTGCTTCTCTAGGATCTGCTTGATAGCGAGCACACACACAGACACTAAACATGATATCGGGCCTATTAGTAGTTAAATAAAGTAATGAGCCAATCATACCTCGATATAGGGTTTGATCAACCTTCTTACCTTTTAGATCCTTATCTAGCTTATTGCCGGTGGCCATAGGAGTATCGTATGCTTTTTCATTCTCTAGTCCAAACTTCTTTATCAACTCCTTGGTGTATTTGGCTTGGCTGAGGAAAATACCTTCTTCGCATTGCTTGATTTGAAGCCCAAGGAAGAATGTTAATTCTCCCATCATGCTAATATCAAACTTGCTTTTCATTAGCTTCTCAAAACGCTTACAAAGCAACTCATTAGTAGAACCAAAAATGATATCATCAACATATATTTGAACGAGTAAGGAATGATCATTGTATTTGGCAATAAAAAGAGTTGTATCAATTTTACCGCGTTTAAATCCTTTTTCTAGTAAAAATTTAGATAGAGTCTCATACCATGCCCTTGAAGCTTGCTTAAGTCCATACAAAGCTTTCTGGAGTTTGTAGACATGATTGGGAAATTTAGAGTCTTCAAATCCAGGCGGTTGGGCAACATACACGGTCTCTTGAAGTTCACCATTGAGGAAAGCACTCTTCACGTCCATTTGATATAACTTGAACTGCTTGAAAGAGGCGTAGGCTAAGAAGATTCTGCTAGCTTCTAATCTTGCAACTGGAGCAAAGGTTTCATCATAATCAATTCCTTCTTCTTGCCTATATCCTTGTGCAACCAACCTTGCTTTATTTCTTGTGATGCTTCCATTCTTGTCTATCTTATTCCTAAACACCCACTTAGTTCCTATCACTCCTTGATCTTGAGGTCTAGGCACCAATGTCCAGACCTTGCATCTTTCAAACTGGTTGAGTTCCTCTTGCATAGCAACGACCCAACTGGAATCTTGGAGTGCTTCATCAATCTTCTTGGGTTCAATTTGAGATAACAGGGAGGTATGTTAATCATAGTTTGATATCCTTGTTTGAACACCAGAAAACAAATCACCAATAACATTTGTGAGGGGGTGACTACTGACTTCACGAACCTCTGGGGGTAAATCTGGTTGAACTGAGGTTTGCTGAAGATCTTCAATTGAAACATCGTTAGATCCTTCAGCAAAGTCATGGAAGTTAAGTTGACGAAGAGGTTTAATAAGCTGGATAGGGGAATTTTCAATAACTTCTTCTTCCCTGGCGATTGCATCTGGAGAATGAACTTCAGGTGCGGTTTGATAGTTTTGGTTTGAGGGAATTTCAGTTGAGGGTGCTGGATTTTGCGGTTGAGGTTCAGGTGCGGTTCTAGAGGATTCATCTATTTCATTATGCTCAGCAAAATCATCAACAACATTTGGAGCCAAATGTGGCTCAAGGAGAGAATGTTCATCAAATGTAACATGGACAGAATCAACTATCTTTAAACTAGTTTTATTAAAACACGGAAAGCTTTAGAATACCCAACAAAAATACCTTCATCGGCCTTGACTCCGAATTTACCTCTATTTTCTCTTCCGTTGTAGAGGATAAAGCATTTGCAGCCAAAGATCTTGAAGAATGCAATGTTGGGGGTTCTTCCTCTCCAAAGCTCATATGGAGTCTTGTTATAGGTCTTGTTCATGAGAGAGCGGTTCTGAGTGAAGCATGCTGTGTTGATTGCTTCAGTCCAGAAATACTGAGGCTTCTTGGCTTCATATATCATTGTCTTCCCCGCTTCTATCAACGTCCTGTTCTTTCTTTCCACAACCCCATTTTGTTGTGGAACACCAGCAGTTGAGAAATTGTGACCAATCCCATGGTCATCACAATACTGAGCAACACCGTTGTTCTTAAATTCTGTTCCATTATCTGATCGAACACTAATGATGTCGTCTTCTTTTTGAGTCTGGAGCCGTCTAAAGAGGGAGGTTAAGATGTCATAGCAATCATCCTTAGAAATCATCATCTCAACCCATGTATATCTTGAGTAATCATCCACCACCACTAAAGTGTATCTACTTCCTCCAATGCTGACAATGGTAATGGGTCCAAACAAATCTATGTGAAGCAGTTGAGGGCGCGGTCTTGCTGGTGAAAGATGATGCGGTTTGCTTACCAAGTTGACATGCACTGCATTTCTCTGGTTGGTGGTCAGCCACTTTGGATAAACCACGAACGAGGTTTTCCCTTCCAATCTTTGCAAGATACTTGAAGTTCAAGTGGCTCAACCTTTTGTGCCATAGCCAACTATTTTCTCTCACATTTTTAGCTACAAAACAGAGATTAGTAATACTAAATGCGGAATTTAGATCAATAATGTAAATATTACTCTTACGAATCCCTGTGAGTAGGGTGACTCCGGAAATGCTATCTTTGATAAAGCAATTTGATGACGTGAAGTTGCAAAGCATTCCTTTGTCGCAAAATTGAGAAATTGAAAGGAGGTTGTGCTTGAGTCCTTCAACAAGAGAAACATTCTCAATGGTTAGGTTTCCTCTCCTTATTACACCATACCCAATGGTTTTTCCTTTGTTGTTGTCACCAAAGGTTACAGATGGACCACTTGCTTCAATGACATATTCAAGTAATGATCTATCTCCAGTCATATGTCTTGAGCAACCACTGTCAAGATACCATTCATTATCCTTGGAGTGACCAGCCATTAAGTAGAACCTGAAATGTAAACATTAAGACGAGGTCCCCCTTTATTCCTTGGGTCATGAGGTTAGCAACCTTTAATGACCCACACCAGGTTTACACTTTCTAGCATTGAGTGTGAACCACAAAAGGCATTCTGTAGCCTTGTGATCTAAACCATCACACACAGAGCATTTATAAAAGCTACAAGCATCATGAGATTTTACTAACTCCTTACCTTTCTTAGGAGTTGCATGCGGTTTGGGAACAACGGTTTTGGCTTTGACAAAGGTAGGTATCTTTGGTTTGATCGCGGTTTTTCTAGGAACGCTCCCCTTGTTTTTGAATGCAGGAGGTGCGGTCGAAGAAGAAGGGCGGTCAGCCTTACAGTTGGCAACACCACCAATTCCACCAGGAGCGGTTGGAGTAGAGGTGTGGTCAGCTGCGTAAGAAACCTCCTCTGCATCTTCACTCTCAAAATCTTTTCCTTTTATCTGAGAGTTTTTCCCAAACTGTTTCTATGGGCTGACATAATGGAAGTTAAGTGGAGCCTTTTGTTCCTGTCCTTTACCCTTAGAACCAGCACGCTTCTCCTTAGGAATTTCTTTAGTTAGTTTCAAAATTTCCTCATCCTTTTCACAGCAGGATGCACACTTCTCCTTTTCACCTGTTTGGAATCCTAGGCCTTCTTTAATTCCACTGGCCGTTTGGGATTCTAAAATTTGATCCAAGGTGACACGTGATTTGGTCCACTCATCAATAATCTTTTGGATTTCTTGATTTTGAGCAACCAAATCATCGTTCCTAAGTTGAAGTGCAGCAACCTTAGTTTCAAGGATACGGTTTTGATCGGCAAGAGGAGACATACTTTTGATGTGGTCCTTAAGATTTGAAATTTCAGACCTCATCACAGTTTTCTCCGTCTTGTACTGAGAAAGTTCATCATGAGCTAATGCTAAAGCTTTCTTAACATTAGAGAATTTTTGGATCATCATTTTTGCTTCCTTAAATATCCTTTCATGTTCCATAGGAGAAACTTCTTCCACCACCTTTTTCAAAATTTTCTCCGTTAGAGTTGCTTTTGAAGGTGGAGCATTTGAAGGGGGGAAAATGGGACGTGAATATGAACGACTCCCTATTTTAATGCTGGGAGTAAGTCTCACATCATCATCCAATTTAAAATTTGGAATTTTTATAGAAACCTCTTCATCCTCCATATCTAGCGACTCGATTGACTCAGTATCTGACTCATCGAAAGCATCTGCAACTAAGCAGAGATTAACCTCTTCGGTTTCATTGTCACTTCCCTCATCAGAATCTGTTTCAATTCCAGTTACTAATTCCTTAGAATTCTCTTCCTCTTCAGCAACCATTCCCTTGCGATGAGAAAATTTTGCAAGAGAGGTTTTCTTTTTCATGTATTCAAATCTTGGATGTGGACACTCAGATGCAAAGTGAACAGGTTTTCTACAGTTGTAGCAAACTAGATCACCCCTTTTCTTTGTATCAGCAGCCTTGGAAAAAGTTGCTGGAGGTTTGCCTTTAGAAAATGATTTTGTGAAAGGTTTTGAGGATTTTCTAAAATTTTTAAATCTTTTCACAAACATGGCAAAATCATCATCATCCATTCCAATGAGTGATGAGGTTGATATGGAAGGATCAGCGGTTTGATTGGATGTGGTTGGTTTCTCCTCATGTTCCACGACGGACATGGAAAGCGATTTGGTTTTCCCTTCAATCTCTTCAATATGATTTAATTTAAGTTCATAGACTCTAAGATTTGCATACAAGTTACTTAACGACCAAGTATTCAAAACTTTGGAGTCTTTTAGAGAGGTGGCATTATTTACCCATCTAGAACCTAAAGCAGCTAGGAAAGTCATATTGATTTCCTTATCAGTTAAAGTCTTGCCAAGAGATCTACATGCATTAACTACCTCAACATAGCGGTCATAGGTCTAACGCAGGGTTTCATTGGATTTCCTGTTGAAGTTGTTGTAAGATCTTTCAATGGCATATAATTTGTTCTCCTTGTACTCGTCATCACCTTCGAGGTAGCTCTCTATGGCATCCCACATCTGCTTTGCGGTTTTCAGATACATCACTTTTTGAAGGGTTGAAACGGGAAGGGTACCAGAAATGATGTGCCTCGCCTTGCTGTCCAAGGCAGCTAATCTCTTCTCTTCATCTAACCACTCGCCTTTTGGCTTTTGGACTCTGGAGTTGCTGCACTGGTGGCTAGATTGGTGTTGGCCTTCATGGGAACGAACGGGCCATTTGTCATGCACTCCACCAGCATCTCATCAATAGTCTCCAAATGAATAAGCATTCGGCATTTCCAGATGTCGAAGTGGTCTTCATCCAATGGGAATGTGTGAATATCTAACAGTTGTCATTGTTTTTGAGTTTGCCATATCGAATCGGCACACAAGTTGTTAAGCTTGAAAAACAGTGGTTTTATGTGTTTGCTCTGATACCACTTGTTGATCCCAAAGGTGGCAACAAGGGTGAAAAACAGCTAGAGGGGGGGGTGAATAGCTGTTTTAAATTTTTTGCTCTCTTTGAAAACTGAACATCTTGGCTTACAAAACCGCTTGCAGTTAATAAGATACTGCAAGTAGAGTTGTAAAATGCACAACGAAATATTCAAGTTATAAAGCGGTTTTAGAGGTGCAGTTTTGCAATGCGGTTTTCAGTACGGTTCTTAAAACTGAAAAGTGAGGTTATGACAATAGTTAACTCCAAACACAATTATCAATAATGGATAACTATAAATAAGATCAAACAGAGATAGAAATAAATAATTAGCAAGAACAGTAAATAAAAATGCAGAAATAAAGAACACAATATTTGGAGTAGTTCAATCGATAAACGATCTACATCCACTACTAAGATTAGGGCTGTAAACGAGTCGAGTTCGAACGAGTTTTCTGTGTTCGAGCTCGAGCTCGTTTATTTCTTCTCGAGTTCGAGTTTTTCTCGAGTTCGAGTTCGAGTTCAATCGGTGGTTCGAACTCGAGCTCGATCGAGTTCGAGTTGTTCGCGAGCTACTCGCGAGCTTCTCGAGTCGATCTCGATTTCGAGCTTAAACGATCCGAGTTCGAGTTTGATCTTTTTTGGAAACAAATTTTCGAGCTTAACGAGTTTATTTCGAGTTCGAGCTTAACGAGTTTATTTCGAGTTCGAGCTTAACGAGCTTATTTCGAGTTCGAGCTTAACAGTTAATTTTTTAACAGATTTCGTTAACTTTGTATGTAGTATATTATTATTTTTTTCAATTTTTTTTTCAATTTTTTTTTTGGATAAATAAGACTATTTTAGACCTAAGTTTACTACATACATTTTTTGCAAAAAGTTATATAAAAAAAGTTATGAATTTTGAAAGAAATAAAACTTAACAGTTTTTTGAAAAAAGTTAACTTTAATTTTTTTCAATTTTTTTTGGATAAATAAGACTATTTTAGACTTTTGTTTACTACATACAATTTTTGCAAAAAGTTGTATAAAAAAAGTTATGAATTTTGAAAGAAATAAAACTTAACTTTTTTAAAAGAAATGAAAGTATATAAAAGAAAAAAGGGACGGTACCCTTAAAATTACAAAGAGGGGAACAACCAACCTTACTCTTTTATAAATAAGGGGGGACATTTAGTAGACTAGTAATAGTAGTGATAGTAGTAGTAGTGGTGGTAGTGATAGTAGACTAGTAGTGGTAGTGGTAGTAGTGGTGATAGTGGTAGTAGTGGTAGTGGTAGTAGTGGTGGTAGTGATAGTGGTAGTGGTGGTGGTAGTGGTAGTGGTGGTGGTGGTGGTGGGGGTGGGGATGGTGGTAGTAGTAGTAGTGGTAGTGGTAGTAGTAGTGGTGGTGGTAGTGGTGGTAGTAGTAGTAGTAGTGGTAGTAGTAGTAGTGGTAGTAGTGGTGGTAGTAGTAGTAGTGGTAGTAGTAGTAGTGGTGGTGATAGTGGTGGTAGTAGTAATAATAGTGGTAGTAGTGGTGGTAGTAGCGATAGTAGTGGTAGTAGTGGTGGTGGTAGTAATGGTGGTAATATGGTTGTACTTGTCGTGGTAGTGGTAGTAGTGGTGGTGGTAGTGGTGGTAGTGGTAGTGGTAGTAGTGGTGGTAGTAGTGGTGGTGGTAGTGATGGTAGTGGTGGTAGTGGTAGTAGTGGTAGTGGTGGTGGTGGTAGTAGTGGTGGTAGGGGTAGTGGTGGTAGTGGTGGTGGTGGCGGTGGTGGTGGTGATAGTGGTGGTAGTAGACTAGTAGTGGTGGTAGTAGTAATAGTAGGGGTAGTAGTGGTAGTAGTAGTGTGATGGTAGTGGTGGTAGTGGTAGTAGTAGTAGTGGTGGTGGTAGTGGTGGTAGTAGTGGTATTGATAGTAGTGGTGGTAGTAGTAGTAGTGGTGGTGGTAGTAGTGGTGGTAGTAGTGGTGGTAGTAGTAGTGGTGGTAGTGGTGGTGGTAGTGGTGGTATACGGAGTATACTTTAATTTGTTTAGGTTTTTTTCTAACTTTTTTTATATAACTTTTTGAAAAAACTTTCCCAACTAAAAAAAGTCCAGAACAGTTTTCTTTATCCAAAAAAAATATATACACTATCTATATCTATATGTATATAAAAACAATGTATAAAATAAAAAATCAAGTTACTGACGAGCTTCACGAGTCGAGTTCGAGTTCGAGCTGATAATAAACAATGAAAAATTCGAGCTTTTATCGAGTTTACCGAGTCGAGCTCGAGTCGAGTCGAGTTCGAAACGAGCTTTGTCGAGCTAACGAGTCGAGCCTGTTCGACTCGAAAATTTCACGAGCTAAAATTCTTGTTCGAGCTCGAGCTCGAGCTTCATCTCGAGCTCATTCGAGTCGAGTTTTTTCGAGTCGAGCTCGAGTCGAGTTCGAGCAACTCGGTTCGCGTAACAGCCCTAACTAAGATGGTTAGTCTTGGATTTTCTAAGAGTTAGATTTTATAGTGAGTATGAGAGAGATTACAAGGTACAGTGTACAATACTCAGATTTGAAATCTATTCTATGAAGAACAAATCCTAGACTATAACTGGTGTATCTCAAATGAATAATCTATGTGATTAAACAAGTGAGGGGTGTGTGTGTAGGCAAGATCAAGGCTCTTTAGATCTATGAGATGTAGAACACAATGATTCTTGATGGTGTTAAGACTTGATTTCTGGGCTGGAAAATATTTCTTGAAGTAGAAGATGAAGATTCAAAGGACTAAGAATTTTCTGGGCAGAGCTTCAGCTTCTTATGAACTCACAGCAATTTCAATTTCTCAAGCAATCTTCAAATGGTGAAAATTAGGGGTATTAATACCCAAACACCAAGGATATAGTTGTTGGACACAGCTGTAGCAAGTACTGTACTGGTGCTTTCTGATTGGTCCACAATATCCACTTTTGTCCTTTGGTACAGCAGTTGCAGGTAAAGCTGATCAGGCCTCAGCTACAATTGAGGTAGTTAGGACACTTGTCACCTTTTCAAGATCCTTGCAGATCTTCTCTGACATTGAATCACGTGACAAGATTTGGTGGTTGACTTTTATTCATTGCTGACGTGGATTCCAACTATCATAAAGTGGTTCACTTCAAGTCTTCAATCATTCGATGCGGTCTGGTGTGAAGCGGTTGAGCATGTGCGGTTTCACCAGTGGAGGTTTCATCAGTGTGGTTGGAACTTCGTAACAAATGCGGTTTACATCAAGGCGGTTGCACTGAGATTGTCAAAGAGCGGTTTTAGATAAAGGAATTCACAAAGCAGTTGCTAGGAGCGGTTTGCTTCGTGCGGTTTGATGAAGTGGTTTGAACCTCTTGAACTGCAGCCTCATATCCAATGAGTCTTGTGCCAGTCTTCAAGCCTAATTTATCCTATTTTATAAAATGGACTTAGCTAAAAAAATTGAAGTCTAAGCTTCATTACATATGGGTCTAAAGTCCTTAAAATAGAGAGGAGGTTATGGTATCAATCAAATCTTAAGCTAATCTAGGAGGGTTAAAATATGCATACCCAACAGTCGCGACTTTATACGCCGCCCAATATACGGCAGTTTATCCGCCATAAATACTATTTACGGCGGCCCCGGTCACTATATATGGCGGATTTTAACCGCCGTAAATAGTGTATTATCTTGTAGTGAACCATTTAGAGTAGGCGGTTTGTTATGGCTATGGTTATGGTAACATTCCATTGTCGCTACTTTCAAGGATCGAGCTCAGTTGAGTCGAGAGAGGGCTCTGATATCAATTGAAAGAATTGTAGCTAGGACTGTCACCAATTGTGCGATGACTTGTGTGTACAGTTGTTCACACAAGTGTCAGCACAACAGAATAAACAACATTTTTCTAGAAAAGTAACTATAAGTAAACAGAATATAGATGCAGTGAAATAATTAAAACTTCAGCAAGAAACTTCTTGCTAGTAACTTTTTCATAAAAACTACAACCTTGTTTAGAGAACAAGTTGCATAGTAAACAAATACAATGAAAAGAAAATAATCTACGAAAGACCAAAACTGAGTTCTAATCTAAAAACTACAAAAACACAAAATCAATCTCGAAGGATCAATCTCTGATCTTCAAGATACACGAACAAAGGCACTCAAGGATTTCTCTCAATTGCTCGATATAACTCTCGTGAAAAACCGTGACAAACAATGGAGGCGGAAGTCTCTTTTTATAGCCAATCAAGAATCCTTCGTCGACAAGGATTCAATCACTTCTCTGTAATCCGAATCCTCCTTTCCTTATCACCAAGAGTCCTTCCTTCCTTGAGTTTCCTACCTAAAATACAAAATATATCTAAACATAAAAGTTAGCCTTTAGTCAACCTAAATCTATATTTACATTTTATTTCCTAATCTATTTATGTAATAAATATATACTAATTTAATTATCAGAAGCACGAAGATTCAAGAAAGATCTAAGAGTATTTTCATACTCTTTCACTTTTGAATAACCATTGTCACCTTATCTCTTTGAGGGGGAGAATTGTGACATGGTGAACTTATCTTTAATGTCTCCTCCATGATTACCCAATTCGATTCCGCAACGAATTCCTAAAACCTAGGGGTTCAATTGTTGCTTTATCCCTTTGATTAAACCACCGTCACTATCCATTGAAGAAATGATTATTGAGTGTCGTCCAATATAAAAACAGTAATTGAGTGTCGTCCACTATAAAAACGATGATTGAGTGTCGTCCACTATAAAAACGATGATTGAGTGTCGTTCACTATAAAAACGATGATTGAGTGTCGTCCACTATAAAGACGATGATTGAGTGTCGTTAACTATAAAAACGATGATTGAGTATCATCCACTATAAAAACGATGACTAAGTGTCGTCCTGAGCGTTGTTCAATATAAAAACGATGATTAAGTGTCGTTCACTCTAATAACGGAGATTGAAGAAAAATAAGACATGTGCGAGCACAAGTTGTGCACGAAATTGAAGAAAGAAAACCTGATGTGGATGACTTTTCAGATATTGGAACAATATATATTACAAGATCAAATTTTTGTTGTTGTTGAAAAAAAAGAAAGACGAACCCGATGTTGCTTGAACTGCAACACGAAAAAGGAAGAAGTTGGCGCAGATGCTTCATGCGAAGTGAAAGAAAGAAAAAAAATCATTTTTTAACGTTTTAATTTTTATTTGGAAAGTTGGGTATCTAATATATAGATCCTCCAACTTGAGGGGGGAAGTTAAGATATTGTGAAGATATCACAATATCTTCACATTATATTTGAGAAATATTCTAGAGAAAAGAAAATATTTAGTTATCTAAGTTGGTATTGATCCAACTTAGGAAAGTTACATTAGTTAGAAATATTTTCAATTAGAAGTATTTCCTATTAAAATAAGAAGAGATTTGTTATAATTCTATTAAAATTAGGACTCATATGTTTTGAGTATAAATATGAGTATCTAGCTTATGTAAACTTTGACACAAACATAATACATAATATATGTAGTCTCTCCTTATTTTATCATATGGTCACAACTAGCAGCTACTTTACGCTATCAGTCATGTATAAAGATAATAACCTCAGTGTATATATTCTTCTTCATTAATCTATTTTATTAATTTTTTTATGTTCACTGAAACATTGAATAATTCGTGGTTTGACTGTGAGTTGGACCGCAGTTTGAACCACATAATCAGACCGTGGTTTGGACCGAACCGAACCAAACAATGTTGGTTTGGTTCAGCACGGTTTGAAATTTTTGGCGGTTCACCTCGATTTGAGATTTCTCCAAACCGATGACTAGAGGTTTGACTTCTAAATTAGTCCGAACCGAGCTAAACCGAACCACTTACACCCTTAGTTTGAAGTTGTGAATTCTTATCAAATAAGAGTCTGGTTTAACATAGATTTCTAACGACTCCGTCAAATGTCTTTTTCATATTGTTTTTTTCTAGATTTCGTAATTTAAACATTAATCACTGATGATATCAATAATTAATGTTTAAATTATGAAAAATTTCTTGCTTTTTAATAATAGGTCTTTCATTGTAATTATGATTTTGTTTCTCTCCTTCGTATGAGAGCCTGCGATTTAGAGCCGTCAATATGGGATCGTTCTGTCGCCACGTCACGTTCCGTTTCGCCATACAGATGAGATGAGATAGTATAGAGGGCCTATTTGGGACATCCCGTTTGGAACGCGGGACAAGTCGGGACGGAACGTCCCGCATTTTTATAATTTTAATTTTATTTTTTTAACCTCAAGGATATTTTCGCTCTTAAATTCTTAGTTTTTATTTCCATATCCATTTATTTATTGGGTTGATTAAGTTATTTTATGAATTTAACTAGTTTTATCTTGTTAGATTGCAAAAAACTAATCTTCTATTTTCAATTTAATGTTTAGGCATTATCTCATTTAGATTTTAGTTTTATAATATTAGAGTCTTTTTATCCCGCATTGTCCCATATTGTTCCGTGTCCCGAGGTGGGATGAGACGGGACAAGGATTTTCTGTCGCGCAAAGAATTCAGGATGTCCCGTCCCGTCCCGTAAAATTGCGGGATTTCATAATTCGTCCCGTTACATCTCGTATTACAGAATTAACGGTTCTACTGTGATTCCCCCCTTTGTGAGGGCCTTTAGTTGTGTATTTTGTTACTATAAAATGTTTCAATCAACTATCCGGCAAAGATGATGAATTGGTTGCTGAATCGATTGCCTCTACTCTCGACAACAACGCATGAAATTTATGTTTGCGTATCATTATCGGTGAATTAGGCCGAAAACTCCGCACCATATCAGTCCTTTGTTGATTGTCGTTAGATGGTTTCAGACAAGTGGAAGACGATTATAAGATATGGTTGATAATGTCTTTGCCTTGATAATTTGAAATGTCAATGCTTTGGCAGATGTAATATCTTGGTCGACTTCTAAAAATGTTAGCCCCACTATTTTTATCGAGCTTTCATCGTTTTAGTATAACTGGTGATGGCCAAAATGGGCTCAAATCCGTGGGAGGTCCACACAAACCGTGGCCCGATCCCGTTTGGCCCGCGCCCATCCAGCCCGCGGCCCGTAGCCTATCCAGCCCGCATTGCATACGAGACGGACTTGGAACAAGGAGATCTGCACGGATCGGGCTTTGGCCCGCGGATCAAAAGATCCGTTTGGTCCGTGGCCCGTTGGCCCGTTTTACAAACATGTCCGCACGGACCTGTTTGTAAAAATTAATAAAGGATAGTCCGTCCCTCTTTTATTTTATATACTTTAAATTGTTTAGTTTTTTTTTCTATCTTTTTTTATATACCTTTTTGTAAAAAAAAATCACTAATAAACAAAGTCTGAAATATTATTTCCTAGTCAATAAAAAATTAATAAGAAAATAAAAATAAATAAAGGATAGTCTGTCCCTCTTTTCTTTTATATACTTTCATTTGTTTAGCTTTTTTCTATCTTTTTTTTATTAACCTTTTTGTAAAAAAAAATCACTAATAAAAAAAAGTCTAAATTATTATTTCCTAGTCAATAAAAAATTAAAATAAAAAAAAATATATAAATATTGGGTAGTCCGTCCCTCTTTTCTTCTATATACTTTCATTTCATTTGTTTAGCTTTTTTTCTATCTTTTTTTATATATCATTTTTGTAAAACAAAAATCACTAATAAAAAAGTCTAAAATATTATTTCCTAGTCAATAAAAAAATAAAATAACAAAATATAGGGTAGTCCGTCCCTCTTTTCTTCTATATACTTTCATTTGTTTAATTTTTTTCTATCTTTTTTTATATACCTTTTTGTAAAAAAATACTAATAAACAAAGTCTAAAATATTATATCCTAGTCAATAAAAAATTAATGAAAAAATAAAAATTAATAAAGGATAGTCTGTCCCTCTTTTCTTTTATATACTTTAAATTGTTTAGTCTTTTTCTATCTTTTTTATATACATTTTTGTAAAAAAAATTACTAATAAACAAAGTCTAAAATATTATTTCCTAGTCAATAAAAAATTAATAAAAAAATAAAAATAAATAAAGGATAGTCTGTCCCTCTTTTCTTTTATATACTTTAAATTGTTTAGTCTTTTTCTATCTTTTTTTATATACATTTTTGTAAAAAAAATTACTAATAAACAAAGTCTAAAATATTATTTCCTAGTCAATAAAAAATTAATAAAAAAATAAAAATAAATAAAGGATAGTCTGTCCCTCTTTTCTTTTATATACTTTAAATTGTTTAGTTTTTTTCTATCTATTTTTATATGCCTTTTTGTAAAAAAAAAATCACTAATAAAAAAAGTCTAAAATATTATTTTCTAGTCAATAAAAAATTAAAAGAAAATAAAAAGTAAATATAGGGTAGTCCGTTCCTCTTTTTTCTTCTATATACTTTAATTTGTTTAGTTTTTTTCTATCTTTTTTATATACCTTTTTGTAAAAAAAATCACTAATAAAAAGTCTAAAATATTATTTTCTAGTCAATAAAAAATTAAAATAAAAATAAATAAATATAGGATAGTCCGTCCCTCTTTTATTTTATATATTTTCATTTGTTTAGTTTTTTTCTATCTTTTTTATATATAAAAAACTAATTTTCTTATATCTAAGTGATTTTATATTAAAAAATAGCTTATTAAATACTCCCTCCGTCTCAGCCCAAAAGGCACAAAATCAACCTGGCACGAAAATTAAGGAAAGTGATGTAGGAAAGAGAAAAAGTTTAAATGTTGTGAGTATGAAAAATTAAATAGGAGAGAGAATGAGTGAGAGGAATAGTTAGAAGAGAGAATGTTGTGAGTGTAAAAGTAAAGTAGGAGAGAGAATGAGTGATTGAAATAGTAATAAAAAATTTCCTTTTTGGGACTGTGCCTTTTTAAATGGGATACCCAAAAAGGAAATTTGTGCCTTTTCGACCGGGACGGAGGGAGTATTAAATTTCTTTTTATTTTTTTTATTTATTTTTTAAATAAATAAATAGAAAAACTGTTTGACCGATTGATCTTCAGATTCGGATCAAGTGGGTGGGCTTGGACATTCAAATTGGATTGGGCCGGGTTTATATCCGTTTCATCAAACGGATGACGGGCTTCAACACGTCCCACTCGTGAATTGATCCGTACAGGCCGGACCGGGCCGGGCCAACCCCATCTCCAAATATAACCGATAACATTTCCCATTTCTTCTCAAAAACATTAGCCGGCTTCTCTCACACCCTCTTCCTCTCTCCCATGGCGGCTGTACCCACTCACTCTCCACAATTCCTCAGCGTAGGAAGAACATCATTGGAATTATCCAGCAATGGTAACAATCTCCTGTTTACAGGTCCCAATTCCGTTTCAACGTCGTGCTTCCACTCAACGCCTAATATTACGAAAAATCGATTTGAGCTAAACAAATTGGTCGTACGTGCAAGCAACGCTGGCGATAAGCCGTCAAGTGACGCCCACACCTCCGTTGCTGAGAAAGCTTCGTCTTCTATCAGACCCACGTACCTTTCTTTCTCTATATCTTTGAAATCTCTGCATTCAGTTTACATAATTTATTGGTTATTTTCTTTTAATTGGAGACTGAAATTTACATATTTTAGCATTACAAATGTGTAATTTTTAATTTTCTTTATTTGTTGATTATGGGTTTTAATTATTTGATTGGATTATTAGGTTGAAATGTAGTCAATGGAATTGGTGGTTTTTCGGGTAGACTTGCTATTGTTTTCTCAATCCAGTTTCACCTTTGATGTTTTTGAAATACTACTCAATAGTACAAAGAATTGTTTTACTGTCAGTTTGGCACATTAACGATTGTGGTCAAAATCATAGTTAACTTGTTTAAAGAACAACAGTAATTTAATAATGAGGTTTCGGCAGGCAGTGTGCGTGGCATGATCGTTTCAATCTTTTACCAAATGGAAAAGTGTTACGTTGTTGTCGGCTGAACTTGTAAGGGAATTGAAGAGCTAAATTTAAGAATGTCACGGTGACACAAGTCTCTAAACTCCCTGCTTGTTGGTTTGCTTTTGTTACCTACACCCTCCGCCCCGCTAGACTTAGGATTTTGGTCAAATTGAGTTAACTTTGAACAAGTAATTTAAATAAAAAAATAATTATTATAATAAAAATCTAAAAATTGTAATTGAGAGTATTATTAATCGTGATGCAATAACAATTTTTAAAATTTTATTAGGATAATTATTTTTTATTTAAATAACTTGGTCAAAGTGTTATCAAGTTTACCAAAATCCTAAGTCGAGCGGGACGAAGGGTGTACTCCCTCCGTCCCAGCTCACTTGACACTTATTTCCATTTTGGTCCGTCCCAGCTCACTTGACACTTCTCAAAATAGCCTACTTTTTATAATTTTATATTCACTCTACCCCACCACTCATTCTCTCTCCTCATTTTCCACCACTCAATTTATTCAACCAACACTACTATTTATCCCACTCATTCTCTCTCTTCATTTTCTACCACACATTTTTTTTATTTTATTCTTTTTTCTTAGTTCTTGTGCCCACCTCTTGGGTGTCAAGTGAGGTGGGACGGAGGGAGTATGTTGTAAAAATGACTGAAATGAGGAAAGAGGTTTACTTCGAGGGAAAAACTATCCTCCAAATCTAGTCATTGATAATGCCTACTCCCACAAAAAAAAATAAAAGGAAAAAAGAAAACTTTCATTTTGAGAAATAAATAAGAAGAATACTTAATCCACACATTTGAATAACTACAAAAATAACAGCTTTTCTAAGAACTAACTGATCATGGAAATGTGATTCTGGTAATCAATGAGCGACCTGCCACTAGCAGACTACAGGACTTGGTGCAAGACCATAACAATCTCCTACTTTTACAATGACACCCTTTTCTATGTACATGGATTAACAATGAACAATCAAATGTGCATGAAGGGATTTATTCAACAACTGATGTAACTATGGAAACGTAAATTCATTTTAAAGAGGCTGCCCCACGTATGTGCACCCGTTGGAGGTGAAGGAATGCAAGTTTTTTAATTTGTTTGAGACTGACATAAAATTGCATCCTTGGGGCTTTTATTTTTTTCTATTGGGATTAAAGAAAGCTTTAGGGCCGGATGGCATATCGATTGAGGTTTGGAGATGTTTTGGGGAGACGGGAATAAAATGGTTAACAAAACTATTCAACAAGATATGAAAAAGTAAGACAATGCCATTGGAGTGGATGAAAAATACTCTGATCCCTTTGTATAAGAATAAGGTGATGCCCAAGATTGTGTCAACTATAGGGGGATAAACTAATGAGCCATACTATGATTATTTGGGAACGAGTGATTGAACAAAGGATGAGAAGGATTGTGCAGATTTCGGATAATCAATTTGAATCGACTATGGAGGCTATCTATCTTATAAGACAAAGCATGGAGAAATATCAGGATAAAAAGAAAAATTTGCATATGGTTTTCATTGATTTGGAGAAGACGTATGATAAAGTATCAAGAGAGGTACTTTGGTGGGTTTTCACAAAGAAATGTGTTTCAAAGAATATATTGATATCACCGATAACATGTACAATGAAGTTAGTACAAGTGCAAGGACTAGTGTTGGGAGAACAAAAGAGTTTCCTATTACGATTGAAGTGTATCAAGGTTCTACACTTAGTCCCTTTCTCTTTGCTATGATAATAGACGAATTGACGAGGTCAATCCCAGATGATATACCATGGTGTATGTTGTTCGTAAATGATATTGTGCTGATTGATGAGACTAAAGAGGGTGTTGAAAGTAAGTTGAAATTGTGGAGACAACTTTGGAATCTCGCCGTTTTAGACTGAGCCGAAACAAAACTGAATATTTGTAGCGTAAGTTTAGTGGAGTTAGAAGCAGGGAGGCATAGATGATTACATTCAATGGGAAGATTGTCCAAGCTTTTGACTTTTTTTTTTGGCTATATTGGATCTATTATCCAAAAATATGGATAATTAGATAGAGATTTGACTCATAAGATAAATCTGGTTGGTTGAGGAGGAAAAGTGCCACAGGGTTTTTTTGTGATCCGGGCATGTCCCATAGTTTAAAGGGAAAATTCTATTGCACGGCAATTAGGCCGTCACTGATATATATATGGCACTGAGTGTTGGGTCGTGAAACAGTCTCACGTTTACAAGATGAATGTGGCGGAGATACGTATGCTACGATGGATGTTTGGCCATACAAGAAAGAATCGATGGAGAAATTAAGTCATCAGGGTAAAGTGGGAGTTGTGGCAATTGAAGATAAAATGAGCGAGAATTGTGTCTAAGGTGATTTGGTCATGTGAGACGGAAACTGAGTGATTCTCCGATTAGGAGGCCTGAAAAGGAAAGAAGTGATAAAATAGCGAGGGGCAGGGGAGGGCCCAAGCAAATGTGGATAAGGTGATTGAAAATGATATGTGTTTAATTGGATTGAATGCAAATATGGCGTTGAAAAGGCCGGAGTGGAAGAAAAAAATTTATGTGGGTGATGGGGGTTGACCTTTTTTTTCCTATATATTTTATATATGTATATTCTTTTATAATTCACTATTTCTTCTTTTAATTTGCCTTTTTTTCATCTTTTTTTTTCACGATAACACATATGAGGATTCATGTTAGCCGACCCCAATTTTTTTTGGGATTAAGGCTTTATTGCTATTGTTGTAGTACAATTTATTAAAATCCTCCCCCCCCCCCTTGTGTGAAGAAAAAATGCACTAATTTTTTAATTTTTTACCCTTTTACTTGACGAAAATATTTTTGCGCCCCTTAAAAAAATTTATGCCTCCGCCACTGTTGTTGGGTAGTGGCGAAGCCACTTAATGCTATATATGGTTTTATTTCATCCCTATGGGTTTTGGACTACTTACTACCTCTTAAAATTTAAGTTCAATATTTTACCTATTAAAGTATTACTTATATCACTTTATGATTAAGGAAAAAAGTTCCTCTATCTTATAGTTTTGACACCCATTTTGGAGGAAAATTCAGATATTTATTATCCTTTTAAAGTAATCTTTACCCACTTCTCAAATTTTCTTGGCTTTGACACTAGTGCTTGGGCCTGCTGTTCTCTTTTGTAAAGGTTTCTTGTTCACGACTTGTTAAATAAATAAAATATTACCTGTAAAATGATCTGAAATAAAACAGAAAATAGTTCTGGAAACACCGAAAGAACATATTATGCCCTCAATTCTAATCACAGTGTATTCCATGAATGTCATGTATAACGATTGTAATGCATGCCTTGTAGAATTGGTTTTTAAACTTAGACCCTTTGAGTATACCAAGGGAGTATTGTTTCAGTCGATAGTGATAAGAGTATAAAACTTTGAATGTGTCGATTTTTTAACGTATAGGTCTAGTGTTGAGAACATGATAGCATGATGAACTATGAAATAAACTCTTGTGAGAATTTGATGAGATATATAAAAGACCCATATACTACTACTAATCATCAAATCATTCACTGGACTTTTGGAGGCCTGTGATGGGCTGTGGCTGACTCAAATGAGGAGATGCTTAGTGGGCCAGTGTGTGGTGACTACGAGCGAGTTAGACTTCAGGCTCGGGTTGTTACAAATGATATCAGAGCGGAACCCCGGCCTTAAGGCTTGCGAGCTAGCCCGGGGGTACGATCTGGGTATTGATTGACCTTTCCAGGGATGGCAATGGTTTGAGTGGGGGAGATTATGATATCCTCCATCCCACATGGGAAATATGTGGGAATTCGATGAGATATAAAAGGCGCATATACTACTAAGAAGCATCTAATCATCAATTGGACTTTTGGAGGCCCGTGATGGGCTGTGGTTGACCCAAATGAGGAGGTGCTTAGTGGGCCAGTGTGTGGTGCCTAAGTAGCGGGTCGGACTTCGGGCTCGGGTCGTTACAATGATAATGATCGCTGTTCCATAAACCCGTTTTCTGTGTACAGATAAAGATGATTCGGCAATGGCATTTGCAAATTACTCTCGTTATTAATTTGTCATTCTGATGAAATGATCTGCTCACTTTGATTACTGTGATGGCTTATTGTTATTCATCCAGGGTGAGACGCCACACCGTTTCCGTATTTGTTGGTGACGAAAGTGGAATAATAAACCGGATTGCAGGAGTCTTTGCAAGGAGGGGATATAACATTGAGTCGCTTGCTGTTGGTCTGAATAAGGATAGAGCTCTCTTCACTATAGTTGTGTCCGGAACTGAAAGGGTGTTGGAGCAAGTTATGGAACAGCTTCAAAAGCTTGTTTTTGTTTTGAAGGTTATATTTTTCATCCATGAAATTTCTTCATTATTGCAAGTTATGCATTTTCTTGCTTTTATTCTCATATGTCAATGTAGTTTCAACATTTGTATCTTTTATAAAATGGTTTTTCCTTTAAAATTTCTTGATAATTGCTTTCCTAGGAACCGAAATTTCAAATTTTCCATTGCAACGTAATTGACCAGGTTCAAGATCTTTCAAAGGAGCCACAGGTAGAACGTGAACTGATGCTCATGAAGATCAATGCAGACCCAAAATACCGTGCTGAGGTACTTATGCATTCATTATATTATCATTCATCCTTAGGGTTCTCTTCTTAGCATCTGTTGTTCATCTAGCCATTTGAATTTTCTCTGATTAATTCTTACCAACTTTATTTCTTGGTTACAGGTCATGTGGTTAGTGGACATCTTTAGAGCTAAAATCGTGGATATATCTGAACACTCATTTACTATTGAGGTGAGGACTTGTTTTTGCTGGACTCTCTGCAATATTTTTTATGGGCCATGTATCCAGTGGTTCATGGTTTAATTGTGTGAATCACTTGCCGATTACTGGTTAGGCTCATTGGGACAATCAAGTTCTTTGATCAGCTTGGTCCATCTCAAAACACACATAAAGCTGATTGGTCAGTTGTATGCGTTTCCCTATTCCCCCATTACTCTTAAGTACAAACCTCTGTTCTCAAGGTCTTTGTTAGGCTTGAGTTTTCCACTTAGTTTGGATAGAACTGGACTTGATAAGCACTAGATTAGGATAAGGTACATACATTCCTGCAGGCATGCTTAGCTCGTATATATACCCACAAACATGTATGCTCCATCTACTGAGTTCTTCCTGATTGGTGAGTTGTCTTCTCTAACGGGTTAAGGAAATGCTATGTAATGTTTTTATTCGAAGAACAAAATAAAATGTATCATTCAGCCTAGAGCAGGACAATGATACAAAGAGTTGGGAAATCCACTAAGCTAGTGCAAATGAACAGGCCAAAGAGTTAGGTTAAAACATTTTACCAACACATTTCCAGTCTCTGCATATCTGTATATGTGAAATATCCAATCCAGGAAAAGGGCCCCGAGATGAAGTCCATGAAATATCCAGATAAACCAACATGCTCTATACCGTTAAATCACTTAGGCAGAAATTGATTATTGAAAACCCTGGACTTAATTCTTTCAGCTCCGCAAACATGCCAGACCTGCAGTTTATTTAAAATGTCTTCCTATCTCTATCATAGCCACAGCCTCAATGGAAGATTTGAAGCTTTTCGTTTTATTGAGAGGCTGTGAAACCTAGGACTCCTCCCAAGCACCAAACCATTTTTGAGGATTTTAGAGTTTGGGGTCTGTAGGGAAATGTAGTCAGTATATCATCACAATATTTTTTTTCTTTTTTTTAAAGATAAGGTTTCCCCATTCCCCTTAGGCATGCACCTAATAGTAGGGGTGGACATGGTTCGGTTCAAACCGCGATTTGAGACCGAACCGAACCAAACCACGCAGTTTGGTTTGGTTTTTTTCTATAAATGGTTTAGCTTGGTTTGAAATTTTAATAAACCGTGTGGTTCGGTTCAGCTCGCAGTCTGGAACCTCAAAACCGAACCAAACCGAACCGAACCAAACCGATTCAGACCGAACCGCGGTTTAGACAATGTCTTGTAATTTGTTTTGAGATGGTTTCTTTTGTTGTACTTATTAGAACAATGAACTTTTAGTTTACTAAAACTCATTCCTATTTGGATAGTAGTATTTGTGTTTTATGTTTAATATATATGATTGCTAGTTTGATAAAAAAAATATGTAAAGAGCAACGCTTTTAGTTGGACATGTTTGTAGTTCGGATAGCGGTCTAGACCGCAGTTCGGACCACGGTTTGAACCGTTTATGAAACCGTGGTTTGAGACCGAACCGAACCAAACCGAGGTGGTTTGGTTTGGTTTGGTTTGAAATTTTCTATGGTTCGGTTTGGTTTGGGATTTTCCCAAACCGAGTACTAGCGGTTTGGTCTCCAAATTCCTTCCAAACCGAACCAAACCGAACCATGTCCACCCCTACCTAATAGCTTCAGTAACTAATGATTCTTCCTCTTTTAAATACTGTCCCCATAAGAATCAACACATTGTCATCCATTGCCATCTCACTCTTCTCCCCAAATTTAGCTAGAATTTTGCATCAATGTACGTGGGTGGAATAAAGCGAAATAGAATAAAGCAAAATGGCTCACTAAACTGTCTGTGCTTCTTTGTTATTAAGCAACAGTCAGTCCATGCAATTTCACGCAATTTTTATCATGGATCATCCGGAAACAGCCCCTCTGTGCTTTAATACAGGGGCAAGGCTGCTTACATCCGACCCCCTCTTACCCGACCGTAGGTGGGAGCCTTTGCGGCGGGTAATGTTGTTGTTGCTGTTGTTGTACGTGGTAAAGACAAGCTGTTGTATTCAGAATGAAAACAGATAAACATAAGGTGAAGTTAATACATAGATCTATGGGGGTAAACCTCTTCATTTTATTAAACCAGCTCATTCACGGAGAAAGAGCAGTTCTCTATCACTACATTTTGAGGAATACAAAGAGGTGGAGACTGGAGATAATCCCTAGCTCCCAGACTGCACCAAACGAACAAACTGAAGTGGACATCCATATATTGATGTACGTAATTTAGCCTATATGTACTTGCCCCAAATAATTAAAAAAAATCTAAAGTGACTGCCTTTGAGTTCGTTCCTTTAGGTCACCGGTTCTAGGCATACACACTATAAGTCGATCATTCAAGCCCTCAATCATAGGTCCATCTTTAGTGATGATAAGTTGATCTTGTGGCTAGTTATCAGTGCTTGGTAATTTCTTGGAAGAAATTACATGTTCTTAAACTTCGCAACAAGTTCACATTGGCGTTGCAATATTCTGAAAGTTGACTTGTTCACATATTTCTAGAGGATCACATATAAATGTTCAATGTATTTGCATCATATAGAAGTGTATTTCTGTTCACATCAGTTTTACCAATTCTTCAAAATCCTCCTATTCTGTTGATCTAGGTCACCGGAGATCCTGGGAAGATGGTTGCTGTACAGAGGAATTTTAGCAAGTTTGGTATTCAAGAAATTGCTAGAACAGGAAAGGTTGGTGGTTACTGTAAAATTCTTAAATCTTAAGTGCTTTAGTCATTTCTATCCCTTTACTTTTGATTTGCTTATTACATTTCTGCATCTTGGATGAATTAGATTGCTTTGAGAAGGGAAAAGATGGGGGAATCTGCTCCCTTCTGGAGATTTTCAGCAGCTTCATATCCAGACCTCAAAACAACAATGCCTGCACAAACTCATGCAGGAGACACAAAGATTGCGGGGTACAGGTCTGATGCATCTGTTGGGGTAAACATCAAGACTTTTTTCTCTGCTAAACTGTTTTCAAGTGATATTGGCACTGACTGGGTTGGTTTGCAGATTAGCAGACAAATATGTTTTATTATTATTATTATTATTATTCTTCATTTTTCATATTTTATTTTTTCCATCTAAGTAGCCATCTGAGATGTCATACTGTGTGGCAAGTAAACACCTATATAGAAAACTTGCTGTTTACTTGTCATCCATGCATTTTGATTCAAGTCAGTCATGGCTGTACCAGTTGTTAAAAATGGTTAAAGTCTCGTAAGCTTAGATGAGAACAATGAAATTTTTAGGACAATTCACTGCTGATTTGGACATTAATTGTCCTTTCAAAAAGTCATAGCAAAAACGTTGAGAAAAAGCACCAATAGATTCTTGAGTATGAGATCATTTGATGTGGAACACAAATACTAGAGGATGGGGTACACATTTGATGATTGGCTGTTAATTTAAGTCATAAGATGAAGATAAATTAATTCTAGTGATTTGTGAGAATATTATAAAAACTCTAAAATAATTTGATATGAGTAACTTTCTGATATTTTATTTGACTCTACATGTCCCCAGGGGCGGATTTAATGCATTAAAATGGGGTGCACGTGCACCCGGTCAACTTTTATTTCTAGTTTTAAAAAATTATAAAAAATGTACACTACTTATTAAGTGCACCCGCATATAAGATTAGTTAATTTTCCCATTTATTATTGACAGGTCTTATGATTAGTTCAGTTGGTAAGGTGTTATAGTTTATTACTAATGACCAGGTTTCAAATCCTATTAGCTACAAAAAATTTTACTATATCTTTGTTTTTTTACTTCTTCATGACATAAACTTACTTTTTTCAAGTAAACAATAAGAAGAAAACGGTGGGTTAAAAATAACATATGTTAATAATTAACTAATGTTTAAAGTTATGTATTATAATTTACTCGCGTTTGAAAAAAAATAGTTTGTACTTTTATAGTGTAAATTGTGCACCCGCTGTCAAAATATCCTAGATCCGCCACTGCATGTCCCCGTCAAATAAGGTTTAGTTCGTCCGCACCCGAGTTTTAAAAACGAGAGAAAGGAAGGGAAAGGGGAAGAAATCTAAAATATTTTCCTTTCTAATGTTGCTACCAAGTTATTTCAAGGAAGGAAGTGAGCGGAAAGAGGAGGGTTTTTTTTTTTTTAGATTTTCTTTCCTATATAATCCTCCCCAAACCGGGAAGATTTGGGAGGAAAGAAAATTTAATCAAACAGACTTTTTTGATAAACCTATTACCCCTCAAATATAACTCTTTTTTCTTTCTTTAAGGGTACCATTGTAATTCTTTTTTTACATCCTTCTCTTTCCTTCCTAACTCAGGAGTACGTCAGGAAGACATTAAATTCCCTCCCCTTCCTTCCCCTCCCCTCCCTTCCCTTCCCTTCCCTTCCCTCCCTTTCCTTTTCTCCCTTAAAAACACGGGAGCGGACCCTTATGGAAACCTATGCTTAATTGTTGACTGAAGACTGAATATTGCATTTTGACGAGTTTTATGCTCTTGGCTTACTCCCATCAGAGGGTCAGGTTTCCTCTTTTTCTCGTTGCCCATCTTCATCTTTCGGTACCCTTCTTTTTGTACTTATAGGACAGATTTGCATACCGTCTTAACGAAATCTGCAAAGCGAGATTTGATATGCAATTAAAAAGTGAGGTGCTTCACTTTTTTCACTTTTTTCTCTTTTTATATTTATGGGTTATATAGAATGACCTATGTGAGCATATACCCTGTTGCAACAATGAAGAAATGCCTCACGGTTTAAAATTAATGGTATTGAACATTAACCATCATCTAAAGGGTATTTATCTCTGTTCAGGCCAAAACTCTCTTCGCATTAAAACAAATACCTGTGGAAATTTAATCTCACCTTTTTGTAACATTAAGGTATCAAAAGGAGCAATCTTTGAATGAGGCTCTAATTTCCTATTGAGTTTAACTTGTAAATTGTAATTAACCCTGATATTGCAAACGAGGAAAGAATATGAAGCGGTTTAAGAAGCATGATTCCACTGGTTGTAATAGAAAATATTTCTTTGCTTCACCGTGATGTCATACTAAACTAATGACGGGTAGAAGCATTTTCTCTCTATCAGGTCATGAAGAGCCAAAACCAAAGTAAAATTTCTGTCATGTGCTGTTGCACCTCTTTGCTTTTATTTACTGTAGTGCTCTTTTGACTTCCTCTACTTTCCATCTACTTTTAATCAATAAGTAAAAAAAGTAGAGGAAAAATCAAAGGAAATGCAATGGAGATACTGGCCCTCCAGATGATCCCTTTGGTATTTCACTAGAAAATATCAAGAAGTTAGGGTTTGAAGAAATGTTTCTCTTCGGCCAGTTACAAGTTCAAAAATCCTAAACACTAGCTAAGGTACTATTATTGCTCCTCTGGCAAAGGTTACCAAGGACTCCTGCTCTTCATTGCTTGAAATGTTGAATCAATGCGTAATTGAAATATATTCCAGTGGAAAGGAATTAACTTCCTTTGCTGGGATGGAAGAGATTTGTACATTCTATCTGTTCTCAACATAGTACCAGTACATCATGTGATTAACTGTGGTTGTTAAATTGTTATACTTGCCTTTTCCATTGAAGGTTCTGAAATGCATCTGTGTCCACTTATAACTGATCTTATTTACAAGTTTCTCACCTTCAGATTTTTTTTCCCCATGGCCATCAGTTGTGAATACTGAGATTTTTATTTTATTTTAAATTAATGTATTGTTGAGCTCACAGTCTTATGGCTCTTATTACCATATCTTATGTGACAGCTCCACTCTTAATGTTTTGTAACTTGAACTGACTATATGGAAATGATCTTTGTCAATGAAGGGAGATGTTTATCCTGTGGAGCCAACTGACGACTTCTCATTCAATCCAGTCCTGGATGCTCATTGGGGTGTTTTGAATGATGAAGATGTAAGAAATTTTCATTGCTTCTTATTCTCTTCGCTTTTTCTTTCTATTGAGACGCCTTTGTCTGTTCTAAATCTGTTACAACTGTCAAACAGTCCAGTTTTATTTCACAATTATTAATACATTTTGTTTAGCTTTTAACTGTCTAGACCCCAAAAGCTGCCTAATCTTTTGAGTTATTAGCCTCTGCGTGAAGAAATAATAAAAACATTGACTCGGAATAGCCAATTTGTTTTAAGCTGGTGATGTGCTTAAGATGGGAAAAGAACATGATCCATAGATTACCAATCATAGCATAATTAAATTCTGATGTGTGGGCCTTTGCTAACTCTTGATGAGCACAAATGAATGCTAGGTGTCTGTTAACTATAAGAGGTCATGCCAGTTAAGATGTTACTAATAAGTGTCCTGGAAGCCACTAATGCTCTTGCTTAGCTTGATTAAAGGTTCGTATCGGACACATACAGTTTTGAGTGGCCCATCTCTGACCTTTTAAGATTTTAGATGAGTTATAAATTAACAGGGATGAAGGCTGGTTTGAGTTCAGTTTCTATCATCCATATTTCACATCATCTCTTAAGATGGATAAGTTGCAAAACTTTCCAAGATAGAATTCTGTAAATGAAGTGTGGATCTATCAATGTGTAGACAGTTTAGTGCACGAATCCATCAACATGAAGAAGACTAGAATATCAGTTAGTGGGAAAACGAAAACTAAAATGGACATCTGTAATAAAGAAAGATGACTGAGTGGATTTAGCTGGATGGCAAAAAAGGATTCATGTAGCCAACCCTAAGTGATTGGGACTAAGGCGTTGTTGATTTGATTTGAGTTGTGTTTTCTTCCTTCTTCTTCAGTTGAAGTTTGAGGATAATGATATAAGACCAAGGAACATTGTCAATCCTTGTTAGATTTAGGATCTAATGAATTTTAATTCTGAACTGTTGTATCCAATGCGTGTACTGTTTATTTGGAGAAGAGATATTGTATAAAAGACCTTTTCCCTGATAAAACTTGTTGATGTTATTGTAGACAAGTGGGCTTCGTTCGCACACTTTATCAATGTTGGTAAACGATTATCCAGGAGTTCTCAACATAGTAACAGGGATTTTTTCTCGGAGAGGCTATAATATCCAGGTATATTTACTGCAGTTGTTGATTTGTCTTTTTTCCTTTGGTATATATTTCAAATTCAGATTTTTTGATGTACTTTGGTGTCTTATTTTCTTTTGTCAGAGTTTAGCTGTTGGTCACGCAGAGACTGAGGGCATTTCCCGCATTACAACTGTTGTCCCCGGTACAGACGATTCAATTAGCAAGTTGGTGCAGCAACTATACAAGTTGATCGATGTTCACAAGGTGAGGATCTTCCACCATTAAGAAAGTTTCTCAGTGGCATTGATAAGGGACAAGATTATGAACACATATTATTGCTCTTGGAAAAATATTACCCGTATCTGTTTGTGTTTAAGGCAAAAGACGTTCTTTTGAAGCCTTTTTGAGATTACCCAAGTTATCCCCCATCCATAAAAAACATAAAATTTCACAACCATTATAGAACTTCCAACTTTTTCCTTACCCTAATTAACTAATCAAAACCACAAAATTTTAAAAATAAAAAATATATTGAAAAGAAAAGATCGAAAGGATCATCTTTTATAGAGAATATAAATGATAATTAAAGAAAAAAAGAGGTATCTCCAAAGTATCGGCTGGAGTATGAGCAAACTTGTACTAGCATTACGGGCTGAAAATTTTTAAATGTGATTTTTTGTCCCTTCAATAGGCGGCCTGGTGATATAACTATTTGGTTCAAAAAGTCATGATGGTTCAGCAGGCTTTGAGTTCTATTCGAGTATCAGCCTGACCTGAGCGTGTTATAATATAGCCTCTCGGGCAATCGGCAGGGAATAATTGGATCAAGAACAATATCTGATTCCATTGCAATGTGTGCTTTCATTATGATGGTCATGGTGGTTTGGAGTCTCCCTTATTATGGTTGCGATAGTGGTTCGGAGGCAGTGGTTCTATGAGCTTATGATATGAGTTTGGCAGCCTAATGCTGAAGTCCCCCAGTGCCTGGGGGTGGTGGTGGTGGTTCAGGAAGTAATGCCTGCTGTCTTATTGTTCTACAGGTTCAAAATTCTTGAGTGCATGTCGTATTATTATTTTGCCCATAAGCTTGATATATGGAATCTGAAAACGAAAGATATAACATCGGTCATCCTAAGTGGTAAAGTTACTGATTGTGACTATAGCATGTCCAGCTCTCTCTCTGCCTATGCCTTGCCTTGACCTATTCTTTTCTTGTCCTCTCTTTTTTTTTTGGGGGGGGGGGGGTTGATGGAGAAAAATTCCTCTAGTAATAAAATCCGAGCAAGTGGACTCACTACCGTTGTAGTAATATGCACGAGCAGGGGTCGAACCACAGAGACTCGTTGGTTTTAACAAATAAATTTAATTAATGCTTCAAGTAACAAAATGGGGTTTTTGATTTTGATTTATTAACTGAAATATTAAAGCAAGAAATTAACTATTTAATTCAAGAAAATAAGAAAGCAATAAACTAGGATTTAATCAGATCAAAGGAATTCACGGATTGGATTTCATATTCATCTTCATTCTATGCTAGATTTATCATGATAAAATTAACAATCTTGTTCAAAGATTCGTTCACTTAATTTAAGGGTTGGGACGTTCGATGTGCGGATTGCAACCCTCTTATTTCTCTCCTATTGTAGATTCCGCTAGGTCAAAACAATAATCAAGAAATTCATTAAGAACAATGAGAACATATGAATCTAGATTCTCTTGTATTCCGCTAGGTCAACAATCAAATCCATTGATGAAATGGTGGCCTAAATTATGAACAATCCACGCTAGTGCAACGATTCAAAACCTAACAATTAAAGGTTAAAATAGAATTAAAACCTAAAATTGAATTTAGATATCTCATCAAACATGAACAAGAAAGTTTTGGAAATTTATACTAGCATAGAAATCCGACGAATATTACATCCAATCCATGAAAAGAGAATTTAGCTACTCATATTCAGTGATGACAATCACAAAGTATGAATAACAATACATCAAACCCGAAATACTTCAGAAAAACCTTGAAAATAAAACTCTCCAATCTTCAAACCCTAGGCAAGAAAATAAGATCAAAAGTTCTTTTTTTTTTTCAATAATAATAATAAAGGGAGTTTATATACTCCTCAATGCAGTCCTTAATCAACTAGGAAAGGGAATTCACAAGATTCATCAAAATCTGCTCCAAAATCCGGAATGACGTCACAAAACGCGCATCGGGCACGAGTCGTGCTAATTAGCACGAGTCGTGCCCTTCGCCCCAGCCGTGCTCACGAGTCGTGACGCACCCCTCCATTCGTTCGAGTAGCTTTACTTGAAAACGCCTTGACTTTCACTCGTGAGAACGAGTCGTGCCTATGGTGCCCACTCGTTCTGAGTAGTTGCTTGGAATTGGCTTGACTCCATTCGTTCCCAAGTCGTGCTATTTGCTTCCTCAGTCGTGCTCCACTCGTGCCAACAGCAGAATTGCCCCATTTTGACTCAGCTTTGACCTGGCCTTTGTGGACTATCAAAACACTCAAAAATACATTAAATTCCCAAGGATTCGAACAGAAAATAGGTTTAGGAACATATCTTTTAGATGGGTAAAACCACATCTATCAAATACCCCCAAACTTACCTTTTGCTCGTCCCCGAGTAAAACAAAACTAAACAAAAGAGAAAACTATTCTAACAAATAAAAACGATAAACACAAAATATTTTTGATATATTCTCAATATATACAAGGTTGCCGGCCAAGCAAGTCTCAGATTCTCACGTAAATGTGCTACACAAGTGCCAATAAGAAAATGCAATTACAATTACATTAATGCATCTAACCCACAATTTTCCACCTCGGCTTTGAATGATTGAATGAAATATGGGAGATCATGATCACTAAGATAAGATTGCTTATGGGATCACTAACACATGCTCTAAATCACAGATTACAATACAATTATATACACAAGGATACTCATATGCATGATTACGCACTTGTCAACCCGATTACTCAATATTGAACAAAAATATGGCTCAAAGTTAAGTCCACAACAAATGTGGGGCTAGGCTCACGGGTGCAAATGAAGGAATAGACATACAAACACAAGAATGTGAAATTAAAAACCTTCCATTGCAATACTCCTTCCCGAATTTTAACTTTTCCGCTCACCTTTGTTTCCCCAATGCTTCAACCCCCAAACTAGAACTTTGTTCATACTTTATTTATACGCTTGGGGTTGAGAGCATTCCCTCACTCAATATAAGTCACTAATCAAATATACTTCACAACATTAGGAGGCAAGCTTTTTTTTTTTTTTTTTGCACTTGAACAATTTTTATATATACAAATATATATATATTTTTTTTTTTTCTTCTTGCCCCCTTTTATACAATACAAGTCATGCTTCCAACTTTTGACCTTCCCTCACTCATTCCCGTAATTTCCCTATGTAACCCCCAAACTGATCGTTTCTAATTCCACATTCTTGTAAAGGTGGGATAACCTATTCTAGGTATCAAGGGTTAGGGGTTAGGCATCAAATGAAGGCGAATGGAGGTCTAGATGTTCCATTCTTTCTAAACAGGCTCAAAAAAGGATCAAGTGACAATTCATATATGAATAGTGACGAGAAAGTCAAAGGCTTACAAGAGGGTTGCCAAAGAAAGATAAGCCATAAATACCAAGTAATCTATTGATTTGTTATTGACAAGCATGCAATCATGTTCTAGGACCCCCGAGAATGTCAAAGTGAACCCATAAAGGACACCTAAATTAATAACCATGATCAAGAAATAAGATGGAAGTGAATGGTGGTGCAATTGTGTTTTACATGTATTAATGCAATTCTAATTAACACATTCAAATTGGCACAAGCTAGCAAAACTCAATCAAAATCCCTCAAATCATCACGGACGTTGGCCAACTTCCAAACATATAAAGAGAACAAAAATTTTTAATTTTTAAATTTTTCTATTTTTTTGGAGGGTGACACTACATACACTCCCCTATAAACCCACAAACTCGGAGAGATATCTACCCCCAAACTCAAAACATGCTATGTCCTCATAGCAAAGAGGACAAAAACATGCCTCGGGTTCAAAGGACAATATGACACACAAAGCAAATAACTAAAGCAATAAAATTGTACCTACTTGGGTTGCCTCCCAATTAGCGCATTTGTTTAAGGTCGTTAGCCCGACCATTGCTCCCAACTAAATGGAATTTGATGTGACCACATTCATTTTGGCTTTAGCTTTCCTTCCTTTGGCCCACTTCGCAACTTCTCGGGCACAAATGCCCACCACCTTCCACAAAAATTCTCCCTTTGCTACAAACTCGGGTGGAACCCAAGGCATTTTTCTCACCTTTTTCTTGCTTTTCTTCTTTTTCTTCAATTTCTTTTTCTTGGGAGCCTCTCTCCCAAACTCATTTGGTGCCTTATTCTTATCACAATCAAGCATCTCCTTTTCCTTCACAACATTGCAAGCATCCCCGAACATGCATCTTGATGTACAAAGCATCGTAAATATCAAGAGAGCAACACTCTTCCATTTTATCACATGAAACAATATTGGTAGACTTAAGCGGAAAGAATGATTTTAACGGAGACACCGACCCCTTTTGGGGTCGGTCTAGGGGGTGATACGGGCCATCACAAGAACCAAGATTGTCGGCCTTATTTTTCATGGCACACAAGTGGGAACCCGCACTATCCCTAGAATTCTCACCGTCATTTGACAAAGCTTCACAATTATCAACATATGAACACACCTCTCTATCATCACTCGGATGTTTCATGGCATCAAACACAGAAATTTCAATTTTTTCACCCGCCACTGTCATAGACAGGTTTGCCATTCCTCACATTAATAATGGTGTTGGTCGTCGCCACGAAGGGTCTCCCAAGTAATATGGGTGAATCCCGGCGACTTCCTTCACCTCGTGGCATTTCGAGCACCACAAAATCAACGAGCACAATGATTGAATTTACCTCGAATCCAAACATCCTCCACAATGCCCACGGGTCTTTTAATGGACCGATCCGCAAGTTGTAGGGCCATTGTGGTGGGTTTTAATTCGGGTAAACCCAACTCCTCATACACATAATAAGGCAACAAATTAATGCGGCCCCAAGATCCAACATAGCTTGTACCCTCTTTGACTCCCCATAGTAATAGAAATCGAAAACTTAGGGGTCTTTCAATTTGGGTGGAAGACTATGTTGTACCACTGCGCTAAGCATTTTCACTCATCACTACTCTCTCATTTGTCCCATACCTATGTTTCTTGGAATTTAATTCTTTGAAAAATTTGGAATAATCAGGAATATTTTTGATCACATTGAGTAAAGGGATATTGATGTTCACCTTAGAAAACATGTTCATCAATTCCGACATCTGCTTATCCAATTTATGTTTTAAAAACCTTCCAGAAACGGTGCGGGAGGTACATATGGCATGGGGGCGGAGCTTCAACTTTAGAATTTTCCCCCATATCACTTGTACTCTTATCACAACCGACATCATTATTATCCACATTAGCATTCTTATCTACAACAGGAGGGGGAGAAGAAGATGAAGGAGAGATTACCTCACTACCTACCTGTTTGCCATTTCGAAGAGTGATAATGGCATTTGCTTGATGTGGTTGGCTCGGAAAAGTCCCAGACTTATGGCCTTGTAGGGCGGTTGCTAATTGCCCGATTTGAGTCTCCAACTTCCGAATTGCGGCTTCACGGTTCTTGGAAGCTTGTTGATTTTCCGCCTCGATTGATTATTTTCGGCTTGCAATTTCTCCACGGCCACTTCCCACGGTTCCACTTTTACGCTCATACTATCCGGTGGAGGTTGAGGATGGAGAGGCTTATTTTGTTCTTGATTGCCTCCTCATGAAAAATTTGGGTGTTGCCTCCACCGGGTTGTATGTGTTTGAATACGGATTATTGTTTTGAGGAACCGCGCGAATCCTTGCATTGCATGTGCCTGTTCGGGGTTAAACAAAGAAACCACTTTGACACACATTAGTAGCACGAGTGTTAGGACCACAATTAGCACAAAAATCATTTACAAGATGAGCGGTAGAAGGCATAGCGGAAGAAGAAGCATTTTGCATAGCTAACTTATCAAATCTTTGGTTCAATAATGCAAACCTGCTTGGCCATTTCTTTGTTTAGCCCTACCTCATTCACTCCCTTGTTGCCCCCTAGATCCCTTTTGTTGAGAGTTAGCACTCAACATCTCAAACGATTCTTGGCATTCTTTGGGCAGTCTTACTTCCCCAAACTACCTCTGCCGCATTATCTACCATTGATTGGTTTTCGGGGATAAAGCCCCATAGAAAGTTTGATGCAACATAGAAGCGGGGAAGTTATGGTGGCACCGAATTTGCAACATTTTAAACCTATCCCACGCATCGTGGAAGGCTTCCCCGCTTCCTCGAGCAAATCCCATAATTTTCACCCTAAAATTTGTCAATGCATCATAAGGGTAAAACTTAGTGAGAAAAACATCATGTAAAGCATCCCAAGTAGTGATGCTATCGGGAGGAAGTAACAATAGCCAAGTTTTGGCTTTGTCTTTTAATGCATAAGTGGAAACACTTCGGCCTCAAGTGCTCCGAGGTAACACCCTCTTTTGTAGGGAACCCACTCAAGGTAGACATAAATTCTCTCAAAAACGCTAACGCATCCTCACCGGCAAGACCATAAAAATTAGGAATCATGTTAAAATATTGTCATTTGATTTCATAAGCTAGTCTTTGCATCGGGCAACACTACGCACGACACCGACGTGTCGACTCTTGGCCTAGCAAATGTATTCATGACTTGGTCCGCCATCACAAAATTAAATTCTTCTTCTTCCTCGGTGGAAGAAGTTTTCAACTCACTTAATTCTTCTTCCGTCCCTAAGTGACGAAGTATCGACTCGCCACTCACTCGAGTAGAGGAAATGCCTCTCTCAATTCTGCCATATCGTCGTTCAAAGGAACCAAATTAGGATCCAATGACCGGCGACCAAACATGCACCGATTAAATAAACTTGTTAAAAATCACAACAAGTCCCCGCAACGGCGCCAAAACTTGATGGAGAAAATTTCCTCTAGTAATAAAATCCGAGCAAGTGGACTCACTACCGTTGTAGTAATATGCACGAGCAGGGGTCGAACCACAGAGACTCGTTGGTTTTAACAAATAAATTTAATTAATGCTTCAAGTAACAAAATGGGGTTTTTGATTTTGATTTATTAACTGAAATATTAAAGCAAGAAATTAACTATTTAATTCAAGAAAATAAGAAAGCAATAAACTAGGATTTAATCAGATCAAAGGAATTCACGGATTGGATTTCATATTCATCTTCATTCTATGCTAGATTTATCATGATAAAATTAACAATCTTGTTCAAAGATTCGTTCACTTAATTTAAGGGTTGGGACGTTCGATGTGCGGATTGCAACCCTCTTATTTCTCTCCTATTGTAGATTCCGCTAGGTCAAAACAATAATCAAGAAATTCATTAAGAACAATGAGAACATATGAATCTAGATTCTCTTGTATTCCGCTAGGTCAACAATCAAATCCAATTGATGAAATGGTGGCCTAAATTATGAACAATCCACGCTAGTGCAACGATTCAAAACCTAACAATTAAAGGTTAAAATAGAATTAAAACCTAAAATTGAATTTAGATATCTCATCAAACATGAACAAGAAAGTTTTGGAAATTTATACTAGCATAGAAATCCGACGAATATTACATCCAATCCATGAAAAGAGAATTTAGCTACTCATATTCATGATGACAATCACAAAGTATGAATAACAATACATCAAACCTGAAATACTTGCAAAAACCTTGAAAATAAAACTCTCCAATCTTCAAACCCTAGGCAAGAAAATAAGATCAAAAGTTCTTTTTTTTTTTCAATAATAATAATAAAGGGAGTTTATATACTCCTCAATGCAGTCCTTAATCAACTAGGAAAGGGAATTCACAAGATTCATCAAAATCTGCTCCAAAATCCGGAATGACGTCACAAAACGCGTACTGGCACGAGTCGTGCTAATTAGCACGAGTCGTGCCCTTCGCCTCCCAGGCCGTGCTCACGAGTCGTGACAGACCCCTCCATTCGTTCTGAGTAGCTTTACTTGAAAACGCCTTGACTTTCACTCGTGAGAACGAGTCGTGCCTATGGTGCCCACTCGTTCTGAGTAGTTGCTTGGAATTGGCTTGACTCCATTCGTTCCCAAGTCGTGCTATTTGCTTCCTCAGTCGTGCTCCACTCGTGCCAACAGCAGAATTGCCCCATTTTGACTCAGCTTTGACCTGGCCTTCGTGGACTATCAAAACACTCAAAAATACATTAAATTCCCAAGGATTCGAACAGAAAATAGGTTTAGGAACATATCTTTTAGATGGGTAAAACCACATCTATCAGGGGTGTAAGGACATGTAATGCATAAACACTGTAGTCATATTCTTTCAGGTATAAACAATGCTCACGGTTAATTCATCCTACTGACTTTAAGCTGTACATTGTATTGGCTGACATAATTGTTGATTCTTTCAGGTTCAGGATCTTACCCACATGCCATTTGCAGAGCGAGAACTTATGCTGATAAAGGTTGCTGTAAATGCGACTGCAAGACGCAATGTTCTTGACATTGCCAGCATTTTCAGAGCCAAAGCAGTTGATGTGTCAGATCACACAATCACTCTTGAGGTGAATTTGGTTAATTATTTTGATATCATTCATTTAGTTTGACTGACCCTGGTTAGTACAAGACAGTCAAAGTTGTATAGGCTTTGTTCAGTGTTGCTACTTTAAGCAAAAAAATATTCCATTTTTTAGTGAAAGGGTGGATGAAAGATGTGGGGGTGCTTATCCTAGGTTGAGTTTTTATTTGCAACTACATTTATCAACATGTTTTAAGCACCATTTGGTATACAGCATGAAAAGCATGGTTGAACTGTTGCTTTATTTTTATTTAAATTTTATTGATGACTTACTCGTTATGTAAATGACTAAAAAACCCATATATCATTTTTGTACTTTATAGTCTTTAGTGAAAAACATTTATTAGGACGTCAATTGATAACATGCTGGAAAAATTGAGTCGGTAAATGCATTTCTTAGATAAATCTTTAGTAAACGGAATTTCTCGGGGATGGGGAATCAAATTGAACTGCAGAATGAGGATGGTATTAGATAAACCCGCTCCCTAACTGGCCCATTGCCAGTTCTAAATGTAAAGGCAAATCTGCTCTAATAGCTGTGCTTCACGTTTAGCATAGGAAAATAGAATCTTGTTCTACTATGATTTCATTTTTTGAGGTGGGTCTGAAAAGTCTGCCTCATTTCATTTCATTTCATATCTAATCAGGAAACGTAATCTTTTGTTACTTCATGATGCTGTTTGTCATTGTTATATGATACTCATGTTTTTCCTTATGGCAATTGTTCCAGCTTACTGGAGATTTGCACAAGATGGTTGCATTGCAGAGATTGTTGGAGCCCTACGGAATTTGTGAGGTATGTTCTTCAATCTTTGCAACTTCACTTTTATACTCCGTCTCTGCTATTTCAGTAGTTCTGGATCTTTGCTGAACTGATATAAGTAGTCTGCATCACTTGCAGTTGACTTTATTTTAAGCTGTTTGGCCGTTCATTGGCAGTCAAGTTGGATTAAGGAACATATTACATGACTAGCCTTAACCCTATTAAGCACCAAAAAATTTCCAAAATCATTTTGTTTTATAAAACTTGGTACCACTTGAAATGCAATAGCCTGATGATTACTAACATCCTGGAATATTAAGAGCCGGTAGGTGAAGATTTGAGGTCTTTAAACAACTTATTGCTCGGTATTCAATACTTATGCAGCTTAATTGAACACATTATCTTAAACTTCTATATCATCAATAGATTTGAGGTCTTTAAACAACTTATTGCTCGGTTTTCTTGACCTAATAATTCTTGACAGTATTCTATTGACTGAAAGTGAATCATTTCTCAGTTGATTACCGGTCCAAATAAACACAAATTTCGGGCACTGTAATTTTAATTAGCTGCTTAATGCTACTTTATTTCAAAAGTTGCATACATATTTATATATTTAAAACTTACTATTGTTTTTTGTCAACAAGTAAGAGTTTTGGGATTGTTCTAACTCATTTGTCAGTTTCGGTCACTCAGTGTTTTACCTGACACCTTAGATAGGTATGAATGTGAGCAATGATTATCCCTTTAAAAAGAAACAAAAATGATTTGTTTATGTTGACTGTGGAACATATTTCATTTTCTCGAATATTTTTTTATATTCTAAAATGGGCTCCCCCTTTTCTAGGTTGCAAGAACAGGTCGTATAGCACTGACTCGAGAATCGGGTGTGGATTCCAAGTACCTCCGTGGATATTCCTATCCGCTGTAATCTTCATAATGAAGCTTGCTGATTTGGTGAATAAGACTTTTGCTCGTATGCAGGTATACATAGTTTTGTATTTTTATACATTTGAAATAGAAAGTGAAAAGCAGCTACTTTAATCTCGTTTTAGACATTTTTTTTCTTTTTGACTTTCTTGATAAAGAAAATTTTGATTAACTTATTTCCAGAATAATTGCATCATTCTAGCTTTTCCTTCCTGCAATACAGGAGTATATGAATTTATTCTAATATTGTTCTAACTTTCATTGATATAGAATAATCAAAATTTGAATAGAACATGCTCATCCATCAAAGGATCTCCCTATACCATCTAGTTTGCATGATGCTCATCCATCAAAGGATCTCATTTCTCCCCTCTATCAACTTTATTTCAATAAAATGACTGTTTTACCCCTAAATATTTCTCATGCACAGTCTAAATACTAAATTAGTCATTTTAAAGATTTACGGGGTAAAATAGTCATTATGTTTGAATAAAGCTGACAAAAGGGGGGAAGTGAGACGAAACCAAACCTTAAGGGGGGGGGGGGCAATGATACTTGTCCATGCCTCTGGGGTGGGCATGAAATTAACCCCGAAAATAGAATGTGACACGATTCCTACCAGTTGGTTCTTAGAAGGTGCAAGTATTATTTTTTTCAGCTGCTGAAAAATGTTTCACCTCCTTAGATTAATAATCTAAGTCTTTCCCTTTTTGTATCATTTTGTAGTTTTTTAATTTCTAGTAAAATAATTTACCTTTCTTCGAGTCTGATACGAGGTTGCTTCGTAACTTTGCAACCTTATTTGGTCTTGAGAGCATCTCCCAATTTCTCGGTGACAACAATAGACTGCAGATGATTATCTGCAATGGTATGCTACTTATTTCCATCCTATTGTGCACTCCATAACTGAGAGGGCTCACGTTGTTAGGAGGACGACTGAAGTTGTTGCCCCAAATCCGTGGGATATGATCATGAAAGTCCGGGACGTGATGATACCTATTGCTGAAAGATGGACAGACGGAGATCACTCGATTAGTGTACATGAGGCTATGGAAGTCATCTTTAGAGCACTCGCAGCAACCCAAATCTCATCAACGCCATCAACCTCTCAGGGTACAAGAAGAAACATTAGATTTGTATTTTTTTGTATTTGTATTATGTCTCTGAAATAATGTATGAATAATTATTTTTACTTTTGTCTTTGGTGTTTGAACAACTCGATTAGTTTTGTATTATGTCATTGAAAAACTTATCAATTTTGAACAATTTCTCATATTTGCAGTAAGTATTTAAATAATGGTGCAGATTAAGATTCGAAACAATGTTATTTACCCAAACAATAGACTAAAATATTTTTTAAAAAAATTTGCCCAAGTAACCGTAAGTTATATTTATGTACCCAAATCATAGCCTGAAAAATTTTAAAATATTTATATACAAAGGTTCGGCCAGTACTACCGAACTATTCACAAAGGTTCGGCCTGACCGAATATCACTCTTCTGTTCGGCCACTAGTAGCCGGATGTCATATGTTAGGCCACTAGTAGCCGGATGTCATATTAAGTGTGTTTTTTATTTTATATTTGAACAACTCATTAAAAAACAATTTTATGTACCCAAATCATAGCCTGAAAATTTTAATTTTTTGACCAAGTTACAATGGTTCGGCCAGTATTGACCGAACTATTCACAAAGGTTCGGCCAGTACTACTGATCGAATACCACTCTTTTGTTCGGCCACTACTGGCCGAATGTCATATTAATTGTGTTTTTTTTAACAAATCATTAAAAAACAATTTTATGTACCCAAATCATAGCCTGAAAAATTAAAAAAAAAAATTTGATCAAGTTACAACTGATCGAACTATTCACAAAGGTTCGGCCAGTACTGACCGAATACCACTCTTCTGTTCGGGCACTACTGGCCGGATGTCATATTAAGTGTTGTGTTTTTTAAAAAAAGAACTCATGACAAAACAATGTTATGTACCCAACTAATATGCCAAAGTAATTATTTTTTTTTTGCCAATGTAAGAATGGTTCGGCCAGTTCTGACTGAACCTTTATAAGGATTTTGGTCATTACCTGCTGAACCCACGTTAAATGTATTTTTTTTCTGTTTATTAAGTTGGGACGTAACAATGTGTTTCCCGTCATTAAAAAAGTTAATTTTAAGTTAGTTAATTTTTTTATAAGTTTAAGGTTATTTTATGAAATTATTATATAAATTTAAATGAAATTTACTCGTAAATGAAAATTACATAAAGAAATTTAACAAAACAAATCATAATATTTAGCATAAATAAAATTATTTAATATCAATTACATTAGTTGACGAATCGGGTACTTGTATTAATCGTTCTTGATAATATGCTAGCCATCCGGTTGCACGTTGATGACGTTCTTCATACCATTTGTACGATAGTTGTGGCAATGGACATCCTTCCTTCAACTTCGCATGAATGTAATGATTACCGTTGACATATGCAATACAAATCAGTTTTGGTTTGCGTGGCATTGATTTTCGTAGAGGGAGAAAGGTGAAAGATAATGTGTTACTCAAAGTTACTAACGCAACGTTGAATGCATTTGCAACAGCGTAATCCATTTCTGCAGCGTTAAACCAATTTGCTTCTCCGCATGGACCATCATACCAGTTGAGAGTGAACATGACTTTCTCCACCCTATCCTCGGCCATGAATAACTCAACATATTAACTCTTGATTTCCAATAACCTCTTGATATAACGCTCCCCGAACCCACCGCCAATCATCTGAATCACGTTCAAGTAACCCTGCGATACACTGGAATCCACAATTCCCATCACCCCGCACATCAATTGTTTTCTCAATATAACCATGCGTGTAAACCGATAATTGATCAAGATATGGTATTGTATGTTAACTTTTTTGACGCACGGGCTATAAGATAAATTCAAGAAAGGTAAAAATAAGTTGAAATGACTAATTTCATGCTATAACATTTAACTGAATAATATAAATAGTTTTGAGGTTACCTGTAACTTGGCTTTTGCAGATAACATCGGAGAACCTTGATTTGCATCGTGGTCGAATAAAACTTGGCGGGTATAGTCACCACGTACTCAACCGCGCTAGGATCACGCTTAACATTCATCGATTTAGGATGACCCTTATTATTGGTTTTTACTGCATGTTCATTGGCCATTGTTGTTTCAGGATGACAAATCTCGGTCAACCTCCGAACAATCAAATTCTTTCCGGTCCGTGTAGCTGCCTTAAATCTTAAATCAAGAGTATCAGAACACTCTTTATATCGATTACGAATCTCTTCTTCAATATTATCATCATAACTTATTATCGGTAGTGTATCTATCTTACTCCAAAATGCATGAACTTTATCGAGTGGGATGGACGAGTTGAATCGCATGAACTGTGCAAGCTGATGTGGACAAAGGAGTCCGCATTTAGATCTCACCGCACACCCACACAACAATGGATCTCGGCTACCATCATATAGAGAATCCAATGAACTGAAAATCAAATCAAATGCATTTATAGACACCATACCTCTAACCTCACTCCATAGCGATGACTTGAATTTATGTTGAACCACAGTCCTCTTTTCTCAAATGAGGCGTTAATTGCAATATGAGAGCATTCGATGAGTTTATGAATTTGTTTCCAACATGTCTCAAATGCTCCCTGACTCAATCCAAGTTGTTTCTTCAATAAGGCATGTTGACTCTCCACCCTAACATAAGTTACGTATTTTATTAGCATATAATTAACAAAACATAGAAAACATCAAAACATATGACACATCAAAAATAAAGTTCGCCCGATATACCTGTTGTAGTCAAGTTGTCAAAGTGCATAACTTTATTTGTCCAACACGAGACAAATCTTTCTTTGTACGATACAATCCATTGGTTCATGACATAATTGACCGCATCGGGATAATGACTGAAATCTTATGATAATCGCCGTAAAAAGTCATTAAATGATTCCTCTGTATCAGCTTTGACCATTACATTCCAATGAATAATAAACGCCTCCCAAATCTCTTGCATATCAAACACTAGTAAAAGCCCGTGTCTGAGGACACGTGGTATTTTTTTAATTAAAAGTGAGGGCAAAATGGGAAGGGACAACTTAGTGAGGGTAAAATGGGAAAAAATACTATAGAATTCAAATTTTAGGAGGAAAAAGTTATTTTGAAAATTAAGGGTAAAACTGGAAATAAAGAACCTTGGCAGAATTTGAGGGGCAAAATGGGAAAAATTAATTTGGCACTGTTCATAGTACTGTTCATAGGACTGGTGCCATTTATACTATAGATTTTCTTGCATTTTACTAGAATATTTCTATTGATATGCCATCGACAGAGCAAATGAGTTGTTGTTGGGAACTTCTCACGGATTGCATTCATCAAAGCAAGCTCCCTATCTGTCACGATAACATTAGAAAGACATGATTCATCCATCAAAGATTTAAACACTTCGCATGCCCACTTGTAGTTTGCTTCTTTCTCAACCTCTAAGTATACAACAACAATTAAGAAGGTCATTTTTGTTGATGTCACGCCCACAATCTCAAGCAAAGGTAAGTAGTACCTATTTGTCTTCTTCTAAGTGCAATCCATGAATAAGGCGTATGGAAATGCTTTCAGCAATTCAATGCTTTTCAGATGAGCAAATAATAACTCCTTAATTACATTTGTATGCTCGCATTGCCAATATTCGAAGTGATAACCATGATCATTCAATTTAAACATGAGTTGTTGGATTTGAGAACGACCCGCATGCTCAGTTGCCCTGCCCTTCACGCGCGCATTATAAATAGTACGCATTAAGGACTTGTTTCCAGAAATTTCTCTTTTAATCCATATAAAATATCCTTTCGCCGGCTATTTGCATGTGACATTTCTGCCACGTACTCCTCCTCTTATTTCTGCAATCTATCGACATAAGAGTGACCCAACATGGATTGACAAATCGAATGATTGTGAACGCCACATACCACTTTTAATTGCCATTGACCATCAACAGTGACTTGTTTAGCGTTCAACTGAAACTTACAATCGCATTTCTTTGTTCCGCTTTCTCTATTTTTTTTCTTTTCCAAAAATTTCATTGTTGACAGATTTTTTAGTGAAAGGAGAGATTGACGTTTCCTTGTATGTCCCCCAATGTTCACAAACAAGCGTCAGTCATTCGAGGAATGAAATTACGGCTTTCATTATCTGACCGACCTATGACGATAATAAATTCATGCTCTTCCCCCTTTTTATGTGTCTATTCAAACATTATTTGACGGTCTCTAAAATACAAAGGTATTGTGAATTCTGATCTGTAGTCTCTCAAAACACTTTCAAAATCAATCGGGTAATGGTTATTGTCACCCAGTGAACACTGCAACAATTCAATAAAACAATAAGGAAGGGGTACGAAGTATAACAAAGGTTCAGCCAGTGGTGGCCGAATTTTTAAAAATGGTTCGGTAGGGTGTGATCGAAATTTTTTAAATGGTTCGGCCGGGTGTGGCCAAAATATTTTAAAACATTTGGGCGGGTGTGGCCGAAATATTTTAGAAAATTCGGTCGGGTGTGGCCGAAATATTTTAGAAAATTCGGTCGGGTGTGTCCGAAATATTTTAGAAAATTCAGCCGGGTGTGGTCGAAAATTTCAAAAATTCAGCTGGGTTTGACCGAAATACAACCCAGAATCGACAAACCAGGGTCGAACCTTTTCAAAATTTCGGCCGGATGTGGCCGAACTTTTTCAAGTGTTTCGGCTGGGTGTGGCCGAACCTGAGTTGAGTTTCGCTCGGTAGTGGCCGAAATTTTGCAAAACGGAAATAATTTTACTCATTTATATGGGTTGAAAGTGAAGAAAACTTACATTGACATTCGATTGTAGAGTCATTTTATTCATGATTCTGAATAAAAATCTTGAACAAATATGTATGATTTTTTTATTTTTTTTTTGATTGAGAAATGATATTAGGAGGAAAGAGAGGAAATATTTTTTTATGGTAAAATAAAATGAAGAGGATGAGATGTAATGTTAGGGAAGCTGAAAATTGATGAGGGGTAGATGGGAGCTAATGTTAGGGCGTAAGAATAATTTCATTTGATGGCATAATTGTAATTTGTATCTTTACAGGTTTACTCAACAATTTTAAGATCTACAGTATATAACAACTAGTAAAAGCCCGTGTCCGAGGACACGTGATATTTTTTTAATTAAAAGTGAGGGCAAAATGGAAAAGGGACAACTTAGTGAGGGTAAAATGGGAAAAAATCTTTTGGCACTATTCATACAACTATTCATCCCACTTCCCTCATTTATATTACTAGTAAAAGCCCGTGTTCGAGGACACGTGTTTTTTTTTTTTTTAATTTTTTTTTTTTTTTAAAGCAAAATGGAAAAGGAACAACTTATTGAGGGCAAAATGAAAAATTTGACAAATAAAATTGTTCATTGTACTGTTCATTCCCTTGCCATTTATACTATAGATAGATTGACAATATTCATATACCACTCTCCGTTTCATGATAATATATAAACTTTTCTTTTTGGGCGTCCCATAATAATATATACTCCCTCCGTCCCATTACAAACCACAAACTTTCCTTTTTGGTCGTCCCATTACAAACCACAAACTTCCTAAAATGGAAAGGAATCTTTACTATTCCCTCCACTCATTCTCTCTCCTACATTATTTTAATACTCACAACACCATTATAATTAACTATTCCCTCCACTATAATTCACTTTTCCTTAATTCCCGTGTCTACAGTAAATTTCCCATTACTAATGGGACGGAGGGAGTACTTTTCTAAAATAGAAAGAAATCTTTACTATTTCCTCCACTCATTCTCTCTCTTACATTATTTTAATACTCACATCATCATTATAATTTACTATTCTCTCCACTCATTCTCTCTCTTATTTTATTTTCACACTCACAACATTTTTAATATAATAATTTATTCTTAATTTCCGTGCAAAATCCAAAAGTCTATAAATTTCTGGGACGGAGGGAGTATTTCTATTCATACCCCTCCACTCATTTATACCGTAGATTCTCAAATCGATTTTGTAAAACTGATAACATTTCCCATTTCTTCTCAAAAACATTAGCCTGCTTCTCTCAGACCCTCTTCCTCTCTCCCATGGCGGCTGTACCCACTCACTCTCCACAATTCCTCAGCGTAGGAAGAACATCATTGGAATTATCCAGCAATGGTAACAATCTCCGGTTTACAGGTCCCAATTCCGTTTCAACGTCGTGCTTCCACTCAACGCCTAATATTACGAAAAATCGATTTGAGCTAAACAAATTGGTCGTACGTGCAAGCAACGCCGGCGATAAGCCGTCAAGTGACGCCCACACCTCCGTTGCTGAGAAAGCTTCGTCTTCTATCAGACCCACGTACCTTTCTTTCTCTATCTCTTTGAAATCTCTGCATTCAGTTTACATAATTTATTGATTATTTTCTTTTAATTGGAGACATGGTCCGTTGTTGAAATTTACATATTTTAGCATTACAAATGTGTAATTTTTAATTTTCTTTATTTGTTGATTGTGGGGTTTAATTATTTGATTGGATTATTAGGTTGAAATGTAGTCAATGGAATTGGTGGTTTTTCGGGTAGACTTGCTATTGTTTTCTCAATCCAGTTTCACCTTTGATGTTTTTGAAATACTACTCAATAGTACAAAGAATTGTTTTACTGTCAGTTTGGCACATTAACGATTGTGGTCAAAATCATAGTTAACTTATTTAAAGAACAACAGTAATTTAATAATGAGGTTTCGGCAGGCAGTGTGTGTGGCATGATCTTTGCAATCTTTTACCAAATGGAAAAGTGTTACGTTGTTGTCGGGCTGAACTTGTAAGGGAATTGAAGAGCTAAATTTAAGAATGTCACTGTGACACAAGTCTCTGAACTCCATGCTTGTTGGTTTGCCTTTGTTACCCACACCCTCCGCCCCGCTCGACTTAGGATTTTGGTCAAATTGAGTTAACGTTGACCAAGTAATTTAAATAAAAAATAATTATTATAATAAAAATCTAAAAATTGTTATTGAGATTATTATTAATCGTGATACAATAACAATTTTTAAAATTTTATTAGGATAATTATTTTTATTTAAATAACTTGGTCAAAGTGTTATCAAGTTTACCAAAATCCCAAGTCGAGCGGGACGAAGGGTGTATGTTGTAAAAATGACTGAAATGAGGAAAGAGGTTTACTTCGAGGGTTAAACTATCCTCCAAATCTAGTCATTGATAATGCCTACTCCCACAAAAAAACGGGAAAAAGAAAACTTTCATTTTGAGAAATAAATAAGAAGAATACTTAATCCACACATTTGAATAACTACAAAAATAACAGCTTTTCTAAGAACTAACTGATCATGGAAATGTGATTTTGGTAATCAATGAGCGACCTGCCACTAGCAGACTACAGGACTCGGTGCAAGACCATAACAATCTCCTACTTTTACAATGACACCCTTTTCCATATACATGGATTAACATTGAACAATCAAATGTGCATGAAGGGATTTATTCAACAACTGATGTAACTACGGAAACGTAAATTCATTTTAAAGAGGCTGCCCCACGTATGTGCACCCGTTGGAGGTGAAGGAATGCAAGTTTTTTAATTTGTTTGAGACTTGACATAAAATTGCCTCCTTGAGGCTTTTATTTTTTTTCTGTTGGGATTAAAGAAAGCTTTAGGCCGGATGGCATATCGATTGAGGTTTGGAGATGTTTTGGGCCGACGGGAATAGAATGGTTAGCAAAACTATTCAACAAGATATGAAGAAGTAAAACAATGCCATTGGAGTGGAGGAAAAATACTCTGATCCCTTTGTATAAGAATAAGGTGATGCCCAATATTGTGTCAACTATCGGGGAATAAACTAATGAACCATACTATGATTATTTGGGAACGAGTGATTGAACAAAGGATGAGGATGATTGTGCAGATTTCGGATAATCAATTTGAATCGACTATGGAGGCTAACTATCTTATAAGACAAAGCATGGAGAAATTTCAGGATAAAAAGAAAAATTTGCATATGGTTTTCATTGATTTGGAGAAGACGTATGAAAAAGTACCAAGAGAGGCACTTTGGTGGTTTTCACAAAGAAATGTGTTTCAAATAAATATATTGATATCACCAATAACGTATGTCTGATGAAGTTAGTACGAGTCACGAGGACTAGTGTTGGGACGACAAAAGAGTTTCCTATTACGATTGAAATGTATTAAGATTCTACACTAGTCTCTTTCTCTTTGCTTTATGATAATTGACGAATTAATGGCCAATCTCGGATGATATACCATGGTGTATGTTGTTCGCAAATGATATTGTGATGATTGATTAAACTATAGAGGGTGTTGAAAGTAATTAGAAATTGTGAAGACAAACTTTCGAATTTCAAGATTTTAGACTGAACCGAAGTAAAACTGAATATTTGTAGCCTAAGTTTAGCGGAGTTGGAAGTAGGGAGGCATAGATGATCACATTCGATGGGAGGATTGTCCAAGCTTCTGACTTTTTTTGGCTATCTTGGATCTATTATCCAAAAGGATGGAGAATTGGATAGAGATTTGACTCATAAGATTAAACCTGGTTGGTTGAGGTGAAAGAGTGCCACAAGGTTTTTATGTGATCCGGGCATGCCCCATAGTTTAAAGGAAAAATTCTATTGCACGGCAATTCCGAGTGTTGGGTCGTAAACAGTCTCACGTTCACAAGATGAATGTGGCGGAGATGCGTATTCTACGATGGATGTTTGGCCATACAAGAAAGAATCGATTGAGGAATTAAGTCATCAGGGTAAAGTAGGAGTTGTGGCAATTGAAGATAAAATGAGCGAGAATCGTCTAAGGTGATTTTGTCATGTGAGACGGAAATCGAGTGATTCTCCGATTAAGAGACCTGAAAAGTAAAGAAGTGATAAAATAGCGAGAGGCAGGGAAGCCCAAGCAAACGTGGATAAGGTGATTGAAAATGATATGTGTTTAATTGGATTGAATGCAAATATGGCGTTGAAAATGGCGGAGTGGAAGGAAAAAATTCATGTGGGTGATGGGGGTTGACCTTTTTTTCCTATATATTTTATATGTATATTCTTTTATAATTCACTATTTCTTCTTTTAATTTGCCTTTTTTTCATCTTTTTTTTCACGATAACACATATGAGAATTCATGTTAGCCGACCCAATTTTTTTTGGGATTAAGGCTTTATTGTTATTGTTGTAGTACAATTTATTAAACCCCCCCCCCCTTGTGTGAAGAAAAAATGCACTAAACTTTTTACCCCCTTTTACTTGACGAAAATGTTTTTGCGCCCCTTAAAATATTTTGTGCCTCCGCCACTGTTGTTGGGTAGTGGCGAAGCCACTTAATGCTATATATGGTTTTATTTCATCCCTATGGGTTTTGGACTACTTACTACATCTTAAAATTTAAGTTAAATATTTTACCCATTAAAGTATTACTTATATCACTTTTTACCCCTATGATTAAGGAAAAAAGTTCCTCTATCTTATAGTTTTGACGCCCATTTTGGTGGAAAATTCAGATATTTACTATCCTTTTAAAGTAATCTTCACCTACTTCTCAAATTTTCTTGGCTTTGCCACTAGTGCTTAACTCTTTGTTCTCTTTTGTAAAGGTTTCTTGTTCACGACTTGTTAAATAAATAAAGTATTACGTGCAAAATGATCTGAAATAAAACAGAAAATAGTTATGGAAACACTGAAAGAACATATTATGCCCTCAATTCTAATCACAGTGTATTCCATGAATGTCATGTATAACGATTGTAATGTATGCCTTGTATAATTGGTTTTTAAACTTGGACCCTTTGAGTAGACTAAGGGAGTATTGTTTCGGTCGATAGTGATAAGAGTATAAAACTTTGAATGTGTCGATTTTTTAACCTATAGGTCTAGTGTTGAGAACATGATAGCATGATGAACTATGAAATAAACTCTTGTGAGAATTTGATGAGATATATAGAAGACCCATATACTACTACTAATCATCAAATCATTTATTGGACTTTTGGAGGCCTGTGATGGGCAATGGTTGACTCAAATGAGGAGATGCTTAGTGGGCCAGTGTGTGGTGCCTACGAGCGAGTCAGACTTCGGGCTCGGGTCGTTACAAATGGTATCAGAGCGGAATCCCGGCCTTAAGGCTTGCGAGCTTGCCTGGGGGTACGATCTGGGTATTGATTGACCTTTCCAGGGACGACAATGGTTTTAGTGGGGGAGATTGTGATATCCTCCATCCCACATGGGAAATATGTGGGAATTCGATAAGATATATTAAAGGGGCATATACTACTACCAGACATGCCCGGTTCACGGTTCGTCAAAAATCAAAACAGTTTATGAACCGTTAGCTCACGGTTCACGGTTCGACGGTTCACGGTACGGTTCACCGATTCATCTGGTTCATCTTTTAAAAAAAATAAAATATTTTGAGCAGTTTTTAGACAATTTTTTTTTCAAAGTTTGTTTTTTTTTCAATTTTTTGATACATTATAAATTATTTTACTTTACATAAGTATTAAGAAAATTTTAAATTTCATATTTTTATAGGAATTAATGGGTGGAATGAGACAAAAATATTTTTTAAAAAAAGGAACAATACCCTTATAATTTTATTAATAGCAAAGCTAAAAGAAAGACCTTTAGCACTAATAAATTTAGCTACACCTTTTCTATACTTGCTAAAATCAAATTTTAATAAACTTTGCGAAGACGTCAGAATTCAGACCAAACGGTAAGAAATTTTGTAGATTTTCGAATTAAGACAATATGAACCGCCGGTTTCGAAGCCTAAACCGCATATGAACCGTAAACTGCCGGTTCACGGTTCACCTCAAAACCGCCGGTTCATCCGGTTCAAACATGAACCGTGGGCATGTCTAACTACTACCAAGCATCAAATCATCAATTGGACTTTTGGAGGTCTGTGATGGGCTGTGGTTGACCCAAATGAGGAGGTGCTTAGTGGGCCAGTGTGTGGTGCCTAAGTAGCGGGTTGGACTTCGGGCTTGGGTCGTTACAATGATAATGATCGTTGTTCCATAAACCCGTTTTCTGTGTACAGAGAAAGATGATTCAGCAATGGCATTTGCAAATTACTCTCGTTATTAATTTGTCATTCTGATGAAAAGATCTGCTCACTTTGATTACTGTGATGGGTTATTGTTATTCATCCAGGGTGAGACGCCACACTGTTTCCGTATTTATTAGTGACGAAAGTGGAATGATAAACCGGATTGCAGGAGTCTTTGCAAGGAGGGGATATAACATTGAGTCGCTTGCTGTTGGTCTGAATAAGGATAGAGCTCTCTTCACTATAGTTGTGTCCGGAACTGAAAGGGTGTTGGAGCAAGTTATGAAACAGCTTCAAAAGCTTGTTAATGTTTTGAAGGTTATATTTTTCATCCATGAAATTTCTTCATTATTGCAAGTTATGCATTTTCTTGCTATTATTCTCATATGTCAATGTAATTTCAACATTTGTATCTTTTATAAAATGGTTTTTCCTTTAAAATTTCTTGATAATTGCTTTCCTAGGAACCGATATTTCAAATTTTCCTATGCAACGTAATTGACCAGGTTGAAGATCTTTCAAAGGAGCCACAGGTAGAACGTGAACTGATGCTCATGAAGATCAATGCAGACCCAAAATACCGTGCTGAGGTACTTATGCATTCATTATATTATCATTCATCCTTAGGGTTCTCTTCTTAGCATCTGTTGTTCATCTAGCCATTTGAATTTTCTCTGATTAATTCTTACCAACTTTATTTCTTGGTTACAGGTCATGTGGTTAGTGGACATCTTTAGAGCTAAAATCGTGGATATATCTGAACACTCATTTACTATTGAGGTGAGGACTTGTTTTTGCTGGACTCTCTGCAATATTTTTTATGGGCCATATATCCAGTGGTTCATGTTTTAATTGTGTGAATCACTTGCCGATTACTGGTTAGGCTCATTGGGACAATCAAGTTCTTTGATCAGCTTGGTCCATCTCAAAACACGCATAAAGGTGATTGGTCAGTTGTATGCGTTTCCCTATTCCCCCATTACTCTTAAGTACAAACCTCTGTTCTCAAGGTCTTTGTTAGGCTTGAGTTTTCCACTTAGTTTGGATAGAACTGGACTTGATAAGCACTAGATTTAGGATAAGGTACATACATTTCTGCTGGCATGCTTAGCTAGTATATATACCCACAAACATGTATGCTCCATCTACTGAGTTCTTCCTGATTGGTGAGTTGCCTTCTCTAACGGGTTAAGGAAAAGCTATGTAATGTTTTTATTCGAAGAACAAAATAAGATGTATCATTCAGCCTAGAGCAGGACAATGATACAAAGAGTTGGGAAGTCCACTAAGCTAGTGCAAATGAACAGGCCAAAGAGTTAGGTTAAAACATTTTATCAACACATTTCCAGTCTCTGCATATCTGTATATGTGAAATATCCAATCCAGGAAAAGGGCCCCGAGATGAAGTCCATGAAATATCCAGATAAACCAACATGCTCTATACCGTTAAATCACTTAGGCAGAAATTGATTATTGAAAACCCTGGACTTAATTCTTTCAGCTCCGCAAACATGCCAGACCTGCAGTTTATTTAAAATGTCTTCCTATCTCTATCTTAGCCACAGCCTCAATGGAAGATTTGAAGCTTTTCGTTTTATTGAGAGGCTGTGAAACCTAGGACTCCTCCCAAGCACCAAACCATTTTTGAGGATTTTAGAGTTTGGGGTCTGTAGGGAAATGTAGTCAGTATATCATCACAATATTTTTTTTCTTTTTTTTAAAGATAAGGTTTCCCCATTCCCCTTAGGCATGCACCCAATAGCTTTAGTAACTAATGATTCTTCCTCTTTTAAATACTGTCCCCAAAAGAATCAACACATTGTCATCCATTGCCATCTCACTCTTCTCCCCAAACTTATCTAGAATTTTGCATCAATGTACGTGGGTGGAATAAAGTGAAATAGAATAAAGCAAAATGGCTCACTAAACTGTTTGCGCTTCCTTGTTATGAAGCAACAGTCAGTCCATGCAATTTCAACACAATTTTTATCATGGGTCATCCGGAAACAGCCCCGCTGTGCTTTAATACAGGGGCAAGGTTGCGTACATCCGACCGTAGGTGGGAGCCTTTGTGGCGGGTAATGTTGTTGTTGCTGTTGTTGTACGTGGTAAAGACAAGCTGTTGTATTCAGAATGAAAACAGATAAACATAAGGTGAAGTTAATACATAGATCTATGGGGGTAAACCTCTTCATTTTATTAAATCAGCTCATTCACGGAGAAAGAGCAGTTCTCTATCACTACATTTTGAGGAATACAAAGAGGTGGAGACTGGAGATAATCCCTAGCTCCCAGACTACACCAAACGAACAAACTGAAGTGGATATCCATATATTGATGTACGTAATTTAGCCTATATGTACTTGCCCCAAATAATTAAAAAAAAATCTAAAGTGACTGCCTTTGAGTTCGTTCCTTTAGGCCACCGGTTCTAGGCATACACACTATAAGTCGATCATTCAAGCCCTATAGGTCACTCTTTAGTGATGATAAGTTGATCTTGTGGCTAGTTATCAGTGCTTGGTAATATCTTGGAAGAAATTACATGTTCTTAAACTTCGCAACAAGTTCACATTGGCGTTGCAATATTCTGAAAGTTGACTTGTTCACTTATTTCTAGAGGATCACATATAAATGTTCAATGTATTTGCATCATATAGAAGTGTATTTCTGTTCACATCAGTTTTACCAATTCTTCAAAATCCTCCTATTCTGTTGATCTAGGTCACTGGAGATCCTGGGAAGATGGTTGCTGTACAGAGGAATTTTAGCAAGTTTGGTATTCAAGAAATTGCTAGAACAGGAAAGGTTGGTGGTTACTGTAAAATTCTTAAATCTTAAGTGCTTTAGTCATTTCTATCCCTTTACTTTTGATTTGCTTATTACATTTCTGCATCTTGGATGAATTAGATTGCTTTGAGAAGGGAAAAGATGGGGGAATCTGCTCCCTTCTGGAGATTTTCAGCAGCTTCATATCCAGATCTCAAAACAACAATGCCTGCACAAACTCATGCAGGAGACACAAAGATTGCGGGGTACAGGTCTGATGCATCTGTTGGGGTAAACATCAAGACTTTTTTCTCTGCTAAACTGTTTTCAAGTGATATTGGCACTGACTGGGTTGGTTTGCAGATTAGCAGACAAATATGTTTTTTTATTATTATTATTCATTTTTCATATTTTTTTTCCATCTAAGTAGCCATCTGAGATGTCATACTGTGTGGCAAGTAAACACCTATATAGAAAACTTGCTGTTTACTTGTCATCCATGCATTTTGATTCAAGTCAGTCATGGCTGTACCAGTTGTTAAAAATGGTTAAAGTCTCGTAAGCTTAGATGAGAACAATGAAATTTTTAGGACAATTCACTGCTGATTTGGACATTAATTGTCCTTTCAAAAAGTCATAGCAAAAACGTTGAGAAAAAGCACCAATAGATTCTCGAGTATGAGATCATTTGATGTGGAACACGAGTACTAGAGGATGGGGTACACATTTGATGATTGGCTGTTAATTTAAGTCATAAGATGAAGATAAATTAATTCTAGTGATTTGTGAGAATATTATAAAAACTCTAATACAATTTGATATGAGTAACTTTCTGATATTTTATTTGACTCTACATGTCCCCTTCAAATAAGGTTTAGTTCGTCCGCACCCGAGTTTTAAAAACGAGAGAAAGGAAGGGAAAGGGGAAGAAATCTAAAAATATTTTCCTCTCTAATGTTGCTCCCAAGTTATTTTAAGGAAGGAAGTGAGCGGAAAGAGGAGGGTTTTTTTTTTTTTTTAGATTTTCTCTCCTATATAATCCTCCCCAAACCGGGACGATTTGGGAGGAAAGAAAATCTAATCAAACAAACTTTTTTGATAAACCTATTACTCCTCAAATATAACTCTTTTTTTCTTTCATTAAGGGTACCATGGTAATTCTTTTTTTACATCCTTCTCTTTCCTTCCTAACTCAGGAGTACGTCAGGAAGACATTAAATTGCCTCCCCTTCCCCTCTCCTCCCTTCCCTCCCTTTCCTTTCTCTCCCTTGAAAACACGGGAGCGGACCCTTATGGAAACCTATGCTTAATTGTTGACTGAAGACTGAATATTGCATTTTGACGAGTTTTATGCTCTTGGCTTACTCCCATCAGAGGGTCAGGTTTCCTCTTTTTCTCGTTGCCCATCTTCATCTTTCGGTACCCTTCTTTATGTACTTATAGGACAGATTTGCATACTGTCTTAACGAAATCTGCAAAGCGAGATTTGATATGCAATTACAAAGTGAGGTTCTTCACTTTTTTCTCTTTTTATATTTATGGATTAAATAGAATAACCTATGTGAGCATATACCCTGTTGCAATAATGAAGAAATGCCTCGCGGTTTAAAATTAACTTGTAAATTGTAATTAACCCTGATATTGCAAACGAGGAAAGATTATGAAGCGGTTTAAGAAGCATGATTCCACTGGTTGTAATAGAAAGTATTTCTTTGCTTCACCGTGATGTCATACTAAACTAATGACGGGTAGAAGCATTTTCTCTCTATCAGGTCATGAAGAGCCAAAACCAAAGTAAAATTTCTGTCATTTGCTGTTGCACCTCTTTGCTTTTATTTACTGTAGTGCTCTTTTGACTTCCACTACTTTCCATCTACTTTTAATCAATAAGTAAAAAAGTAGCGGAAAAATCAAAGGAAATGCAATGGAGATACTGGCCCTCCAGATGATCCCTTTGGTATTTCACTAGAAAATATCAAGAAGTTAGGGTTTGAAGAAATGTTTCTCTTCGGCCAGTTACAAGTTCAAAAATCCTAAAAACTAGCTTAGGTACTATTATTGCTCCTCTGGCAAAGGTTACGAAGGACTCCTGGTCTTCATTGCTTGAAATGTTGAATCAGTGCGTAATTGAAATATATTCCAGCGGAAAGGAATTAACTTCCTTTGCTGGGATGGAAGAGATTTGTACATTCTATCTGTTCTCAACATAGTACCAGTACATCATGTGATTACCTGAGGTTGTTAAATTGTTATACTTGCCTTTTCCATTGAAGGTTCTGAAATGCATCTGTGTCCACTTATAACTGATCTTATTTACAAGTTTCTCACCTTCAGATTTTTTCCCCATGGCCATCAGTTGTGAGTACTGAGATTTTTATTTTATTTTAAATTAATGTATTGTTGAGCTCACAGTCTTATGGCTCTTATTACCATATCTTATGTGACAGCTCCACTCTTAATGTTTTGTAACTTGAACTGACTATATGGAAATTGTCTTTGTCAATGAAGGGAGATGTTTATCCTGTGGAGCCAACTGACGACTTCTCTTTCAATCCAGTCCTGGATGCTCATTGGGGTGTTTTGAATGATGATGATGTAAGAAATTTTCATTGCTTCTTATTCTCTTCACTTTTTCTTTGTTTTGAGATGCCTTTGTCTGTTCTAAATCTGTAACACTGTCAAACGGTCCAGTTTTATTTCACAATTATTAATACATTTTGTTTAGCTTTTAACTGTCTAGACCCCAATAGCTGCCTAATCTTTTGAGATATTAGCCTCTGCGTGAAGAAAGAATAAAAACATTGACTCGGAATAGCCAATTTGTTTTAAACTGGTGATGTGCTTAAGATGGGAAAAGAACATGATCCATAGATTACCAATCATAGCATAATTAAATTCTGATGTGTGGGCCTTTGCTAACTCTTGATGAGCACAAATGAATGCTAGGTGTCTGTGAACTATAAGAGGTCATGCCAGTTAAGATGTTACTAATAAGTGTCCTGGAAGCCACTAATGTTCTTGCTTAGCTTGATTAAAGGTTCGTATCGGACACATACAGTTTTGAGTGGCCCATATCTGACCTTTTATGATTTTAGATGAGTTGTAAATTAACAGGGATGAAGGCTGGTTTGAGTTCAGTTTCTATCATCCATATTTCACATCATCTCTTAAGATGGATAAGTTGCAAAACTTTCCAAGATAGAATTCGTTAAATGAAGTGTGGATCTATCAATGTGTAGACAGTTTAGTGCACGAATCCATCAACATGAAGCAGACTAGAATATCAGTTAGTGGGAAAACGAAAACTAGAATGGACATCAGTAATAAAGAAAGATGTGACTGGGTGGATTTAGCTGGATGGCAAAAAAGGATTCATGTAGCCAACCCTGAGTGATTGGGACTAAGGCGTTGTTGATTTGATTTGAGTTGTGTTTTCTTCCTTCTTCTTCAGTTGAAGTTTGAGGATAATGATATAAGACCAAGGAACATGGTCAATCCTTGTTAGATTTAGGATCTAATGAATTTTAATTCTGAACTGTTGTATCCAATGCGTGTACTCTTTATTTGGAGAAGAGATATTGTATAAAAGACCTTTTCCCTGATAAAACTTGTTGATGTTATTGTAGACAAGTGGGCTTCGTTCGCACACTTTATCATTGTTGGTAAACGATTCTCCAGGAGTTCTCAACATAGTAACAGGGATTTTTGCTCGGAGAGGCTATAATATCCAGGTATATTTACTGCAGTTGTTGATTTGTCTTTTTTCCTTTGGTATATATTTCAAATTCAGATTTTTTGATGTACTTTGGTGTCTTATTTTCTTTTGTCAGAGTTTAGCTGTTGGTCACGCAGAGACTGAGGGCATTTCCCGCATTACAACTGTTGTCCCCGGTACAGACGATTCAATTAACAAGTTGGTGCAGCAACTATACAAGTTGATCGATGTTCACAAGGTGAGGATCTTCCACCATTAAGAAAGTTTCTCAGTGGCATTGATAAGGGACAAGATTATGAACACATATTATTGAAGCCTTTTTGAGATTACCCAAGTTATCCCCCATCCATAAAAAACATAAAATTTCACAACCATTATAGAACTTCCAACTTTTTCCTTACCCTAATTAACTAATCAAAACCACCAAATCTTAAAAATAAAAAATATATTGAAAAGAAAAGATCAAAAGGATCATCTTTTATAGAGAATAGAAATGATAATTAAAGAAAAAAAGAGGCATCTCCAAAGTATCGGCTGGAATATGATCAAACTTGTACTAGCATTACAGGCTGAAAATTTTGAAATGTGATTTCATAAATTGATTTCATAATCGATTTCATAATCGAACTCGGAATTCCTAATCGATTTCATAATCGAACTCGGAATTCTTAAAATTGACGATGTTTCCATAAAATTGGAAACCCTAGAATCCCAATTTGACACTTTCTCGATTCCTACTTTGACTCGGAATTTTCTTAGCGTTTGTCGCTTTTACAAAACGACCGCCACAACCCGCAGAGGCGGTGTAACCTCCCAGGCGCGAATATGGCGAGGCGGGCGAGAGAAGCGAGCGCCTTTCGCCCTGACCTGAGCATGTTATAATATAGCCTCTCGGGCAATCGGCAAGGAATATTTTGATCAAGAACAATATCTGATTCCATTACAATGTGTGCTTTCATTATGATGGTCATGGTGGTTTGGAGTCTCCCTTATTATGGTTGCGATTGTGGTTCGGAGGCAGTGGTTCTATGAGCTTATGATATGAGTTTGGCAGCCTAATGCTGAAGTCCCCCAGTGCCTGGGGGTGGTGGTGGTGGTTCAGGAAGTAATGCCTACTGTCTTATTGTTCTACAGGTTCAAAATTCTTGAGTGCAAGTCGTATTATTCTTTTGCCCATAAGCTTGATATATGGAAACTGAAAACGAAAGATATAACATCGGTCATCCTAAGTGGTAAAGTTTCTGATTGTGACTATAGCATGTCCAGCTCTCTCTACCTATGCCTTGCCTTGACCTATTCTTTTCTTTGTCCTCTCTTTTTTTTTTTTTTTTTTTTTGGGGGGGGGGGGTAAGGACATGTAATGCATGTACACTGTAGTCATATTCTTTCAGGCATAAACAATGCTCACGGTTAATTCATCCTACTGACTTTATGCTGTACATTGTATTGGCTGACATAATTGTTGATTCTTTCAGGTTCAGGATCTTACCCACATGCCATTTGCAGAGCGAGAACTTATGCTGATAAAGGTTGCTGTAAATGCGACTGCAAGACGCAATGTTCTTGACATTGCCAGCATTTTTAGAGCCAAAGCAGTTGATGTGTCAGATCACACAATCACTCTTGAGGTGAATTTGGTTAATTATTTTGATATCATTCATTTAGTTTGACTGACCCTGGTTAGTACAAGACAGTCAAAGTTATGTAGGCTTTGTTCAGTGTTGCTACTTTAGGCAAAAAAAATATTCCATTTTTTAGTGAAAGGGTGGATGAAAGATGTGGGGGTGCTTATCTTAGGTTGAGTTTTTATTTGCAACTACATTTATCAACATGTTTTAAGCACCATTTGGTATACAGCATGAAAAGCATGGTTGAACTGTTCCTTTATTTAAATTTTATTGATGACTTACTCGTTATGTAAATTAGGGGTGGACATGGTTCGGTTCAAACCGCGGTTTGAGACCGAACCGAACCAAACCACGCAGTTTGGTTTGGTTTTTTTCTATAAATGGTTTAGCCTGGTTTGAAAATTTAATAAACCGTGTGGTTCGGTTCAGCTCGCAGTCTGGAACCTCAAAACCGAACCAAATCGAACCGAACCAAACCGATTCAGACCGAACCGCGGTTTGGAACCGTGAAACCAAACCGTGAAATCGAACCACGAAACCGAACCATGAAATTCTTGAACCGAAATCCTAGTTGTTCATTAAATGGTTGAATCTTGAATTTGTAATTTTGTATCTTTATTTTAGACAATGTCTTGTATTTGTTTTGAGATGGTTTCTTTTGTTGTACTTGTTAGAACAATGAACTTTCAGTTTACTAAAACTCATTCCTATTTGGATAGTAGTATTTGTGTTTTATGTATAATATATATTATTGCTAGTTTGATAAAAAAAATATGTAAAGAGCAACACTTTTAGTTGGACAGGTTTGTAGTTCGGATAGCGGTCTAGACCGCAGTTCGGACCACGGTTTGAACCGTTTATGAAACCGTGGTTTGAGACCGGACCGAACCGAACCAAACCAAACCGAGGTGGTTTGGTTTGGTTTGGTTTGAAATTTTCTATGGTTCGGTTTGGTTTGAGATTTTCCCAAACCGAGTACTAGCGGTTTGGTCTCCAAATTCATTCCAAACCGAACCAAACCGAACCATGTCCACCCCTAATGTAAATGACTAAAAAACCCATATGTCATTTTTGTACTTTATAGTCATTAGTGAAAGACATTTATTAGGACGTCATTTGATAACATGCTGGAAAAATTGAGTCGGTAAAGGCATTTCTTAGATAAATCTTTAGTAAAAGGAATTTCTCGGGGATGGGGAATCAAATTGAACTGCAGAATGAGGATGGTATTAGATAAACCCGCTCCCAAACTGGCCCATTGCTAGTTCTAAATGTAAAGGCAAACTGCTCTAATAGCTGTGCTTCACGTTTAGCATAGGAAAATAGAATCTTGTTCTACTATGATTTCATTTTTTGAGGTGGGTCTGAAAAGTCTGCCTCATTTCATTTCATATCTAATCAGGAAACGTAATCTTTTGTTACTTCATGATGCTGTTTGTCATTGTTATATGATACTCATGTTTTTCCTTATGGCAATTGTTCCAGCTTACTGGAGATTTGGACAAGATGGTTGCATTGCAGAGATTGTTGGAGCCCTACGGAATTTGTGAGGTATGTTCCTCAATCTTTGCAACTTCACTTTTATACACCGTCTCTGCTATTTCAGTAGTTCTGGATCTTTGCTGACTGATAGAAGTAGTCTGCATCATTTGCAGTTGACTTTATTTTAAGCTGTTTGGCCGTTCATTGGCAGTCAAGTTGGATTAAGGAACATATTACATGACTAGCCTTAACCCTATTAAGCACCAAAAAATTTCCAAAATCATTTTGTTTTATAAAACTTGGTACCACTTGAAATGCAATAGCCTGATGATTACTAACATCCTGGAATATTAAGTGCCGGTAGGTGAAGATTTGAGGTCTTTAAACAACTTATTGCTCGGTATTCAATACTTATGCAGCTTAATTGAACACATTATCTTAAACTTCTATATCATCAATAGACTATAATGGGTAAATAATAAACCATTATGCAGCTTAATTGAACACATTATCTTAAACTTCTATATCATCAATAGATTTGAGGTCTTTAAACAACTTATTGCTCGGTTTTCTTGACCTAATAATTCTTGACAGTATTCTATTGACTGAAAGTGAATCATTTCTCAGTTGAATTACCGGTCCAAATAAACACAAATTTCGGGCACTGTAATTTTAATTAGCTGCTTAATGCTACTTTATTTCAAAAGTTGCATACATATTTATATATTTAAAACTTACTATTGTTTTTTGTCAACAAGTAAGAGTTTTGGGATTGTTCTAACTCATTTATCAGTTTCGGTCACTCAGTGTTTTGCCTGACACCTAGATAGGTATGAATGTGAGCAATGATTATCCCTTTAAAAAGAAACAAAAATGATTTGTTTATGTTGACTGTGGAACATATTTCATTTTCTCGAATATTTTTTATATTCTAAAATGGGCTCCCCCTTTTCTAGGTTGCAAGAACAGGTCGTATAGCACTGACTCGAGAATCGGGTGTGGATTCCAAGTACCTCCGTGGATATTCCTATCCGCTGTAATCTTCATAATGAAGCTTGCTGATTTGGTGAATAAGACTTTTGCTCGTATGCAGGTATAAATAGTTTTGTATTTTTATACATTTGAAATAGAAAGTGAAATGCAGTGACTTTAATCTCGTTTTAGACATTTTTTTTTCTTTTGACTTTCTTGATAAAGAAAATTTTGATGAACTTATTTCCAGAATAATTGCATCATTCTAGCTCTTCCTTCCTGCAATACAGGAGTATATGAATTTATTCTAATATTGTTCTAACTTTCATTGATATAGAATAATCAAAATTTGAATAGAACATGCTCATCCATCAAAGGATCTCCCTATACCATCTAGTTTGCATGATGGTCAATCTGTAGATGAACCTTTCACGAGTATATAATCATAGATCAAGAATTATTAGGAACAAAAGTGCCAATGTAACCAAATCCTGCAATGAAGAAGGCCATAGATTGGAGGAATAGATATATGAAGTAGTGGTTCTTCCCGTAAGAAACGTCGTACCATCCGCATACAAAGAGGTACAACCCTACCAAGAGTTCAAGGAGATGGATCCTGTCCATGTTTGACCAATAAAACACCAAAATGTCAGTCATTTGGAATTACTTCTAATTTACCAACCACAAAAAATAGGGGGTTTTCACTGCCCAACACCTGAGGTTTGGACAACATCATTGCCCCCCAAGACTTGGTTTCATCTCATTTCCCCCTCTATCAACTTTATTTCAATAAAATGACTGTTTTACCCCTAAATATTTCTCATGTAAAGTCTAAATACTAAATTAGTCATTTTAAAGATTTACGGGGTAAGATAGTCATTATGTTTGAATAAAGCTGACAAAAGGGGGGAAGTGAAACGAAACCAAACCTTAAGGGGGGGGGGGGCAATGATACTTGTCCATGCCTCTGGGGTGGGCATGAAATTAACCCCGAAAATAGAATGTGACACGATTCCTACCAGTTGGTTCTTAGAAGGTACAAGTATTATTTTTTCAGCTGCTGAAAAATGTTTCACCTCCTTGGATTAATAATCTAAGTCTTTCCCTTTTTGTATCATTTTGTAGTTTTTTAATTTCTAGTAAAATAATTTACCTTTCTCCGAGTCTGATACGAGGTTGCTTCATAACTTTGGAACCTAATTTGGTCTTGAGAGCATCTCCCAATTTCTCGGTGACAACCCATTCGTTAACTCTTCTTGTCTCCAACAAACCAATGAACGTTCCCTTTGTCCGGTGAAGTGACATCACGTTCTCAAATAGTATCCAAAAAATCAGCAAGTGCATCGACCTGCACATTGTGTAGCCAATCAATAACAGATAACAATAATTTTATGACATTTTTGTCCCTGTATCGTTACTGAAAATGGAAATAACTGGAAAGAAAACGAAACCTTGGAGTTCCAACGGCATTAAGAAGGGTAATGATGGAAGGAATATAAACGGCACCCCATTTAGGAACTTCAACTTCAGGAAACAGAACAGTTGCAGGCATAATCACACAATAGAATATGAAGGTGACAAGATGTGCAACAATTTTCCTAACAAAGAAGAAACTATAAATCACGTAGAGTTTCTTCCACAAAGTCACTTTCTGCAATATAATCATCAATTAAATCATATTAGTACTTGTTTCTTTTAATATTATCGCTATAATTGTGTCAAAAAGGGAGAAAATAACGAAGACCTTGTTTGTTGCGATTTCCATAGCCATTTTCTTGAAAAGATTGGCAGGACCACAAGACCATCTGTGTTGTTGATATCTGTAGGCTTTGAAAGTACTTGGTAATTCATTCTTTACCTGGATATGGATCAAATTTCAGGAATGTTACTATGTTTTTGTGTGTGTGTGTGTGTTTTTTCCAGGTTTATTTCATACCTTGAGGTCACTGACATAAACAAATTTCCATCCTTTAAGACTTGCTCTGACAGCTAGGTCCATGTCCTCTACGGTAGTACGATCCTTCCACCCACCAGCCTCATTCAGAGCCGAAATTCTCCAAACACCTGCAGTTCCTGCAATTTTGATTTTGAATTTCTTTTTTTTTGTTATTGTTTTTATGATTATATATACGTGCAATACTGAAATACCCTTTTAGTAATAAAGCTTAATTTTACCATTGAAGCCGAAAAATTCATGCGTTTCAGAGCCAACTTCTTGCTCGACGGTAAAGTGGTAATCCAGGGACATTTCTTGCATTCTTGTCATCAAGCATTCATCCGAGTTCACTGAAATTAATTTCCAGAACAATTAAACATACGGGTTTTGTTCAAGTAATGTACAAGCAAGTAAAGCACATTTGATGAAGATTATGATACGCGTGTTTCTTCATATACATAGACATGCTCAAAAATACCCGGGAAACGGAAGAACCGGCGGGTAAAATCGGGAACCAAAATCCGCTAGAATTGAAACTGTGGAAGAACCGGTAACCGTGGGAACTGTAACCAGCGGTTCTACGGTTCGAATACGGGTTCATCATTTTCAGAATCGGGAATCGGGAATCGTAAACCGTGAAACCCGTGACTTTGGAACCATGGAACAACTAGTTTTTTGTTATTATTTAGTTAAGAAACTAACTAAATTCATTAAAAAAAAAACTAACCAAATTCGTTAAAAACTATCATTTTCTTATAAAATATATCCTTTTAAATAAATTCTATAACAAATCTAATGAATTTTAAAGTTCTATTAATTATTTAACTATTTTCAGTTACATTGCATTTTAAAAAACATATAAAAATAATTAAAATTAATTAATAAATGGAAACTGTTAGAGAACCATGGAATCGAAACCGGGAACCGGAATTATACGGTTCGAATACGGTTCCCCCTTTCATAACACCAGAAACCGAGAACCGTACCCGGATGAGTACATCTACATATACATACCAAATTTCCAACGAGCTTGAACAAGGGCAATCTGGGGATTGTAAGCAAGAAAGGGGATGGTTCTCCATAGAAAATCAGGCTCAGGCTGGAAATCAGCATCAAAGATGGCAACATAGTCACATTGTTTGACATAATTGTGTTTCATTCCTTCCTTAAGTGCCCCTGCTTTGTACCCTTTTCTGTTGTCTCTTATCTCATACTTAATGTTTATTCCCTTGTTTGCCCATCTCATGCACTCCAACTCCACCAATTCCTGTTATATGGTACAAGTAATAATGTACAACCAAGTAAAACACTGATAGTAAGTTAAATGCGATAGTTATTATGAATTATGAGACGGAGGGAGAATAAAAGTTCAGAAGAGATTGGGACATATGAGCTTAGAATGACTACTAGACCTTAATGGTATGGTCAGTTGAATCATCAAGAACTTGAATAATGATCCGATCACTCGGCCACGACAGGCCACATACTGCCCCAATCGATAGTTGATAAACCTACATAAAACAGTTCACGAGACTTTCGTCATTGCTTATGTTGTCAAATGAATAGATAAAAACAAAAGATAGAGGATGGTTAATTACCTCTTTCTCATTGTACATTGGTATTTGAACTAAAACCATGGGGTAAGCTAAATTACCCACCTCTAAATCATCCTTAATCGGCTCCCATTTGTACTTCCTTTCGGGTTTTCTCCTAAACAATTTAATAAAAATAATGACAATTCCCATATAAACCCGCTCCACAAATAGCATTATCGACATGGCCAAACACACCACAACCATGACCTTCATCAGTGGGACGATCATCGGGGCCTTAATCTGCTGCCAAATTAGTCCAATTTGACCACCAACATTGTCGCGAGTAGAAATCAAAGAATTTTCCGTAGAAAATGTTTCCATTTTCTTTGAACTAAAGAAGTTCTACAAAAACTTTAGTTTAGCAATGTGGTACCTTATAAGCTGTGGGCAGTGTGTGAAAACAAGAGACACTATGTGTGCAGTGTTATAGTGACCAAGGGACTATGTGTGTGTGTTTGTGTGTGTGTTTTTCTTTGCGAAAAGAACACGAAAATATGTGATGTCTTTGGGGGTACGTGTTCTTGCTTTGTATTTGAAAGTGTTGAGTTTCGCTTCTGAGTCAAGACATACCAATATAGGGAAAAAGAGGTGGATTTTGTCAGAGATTTTGGATTGTCAGAGTTTCATTATGGGAGGAGAGAGGGAAGAGAGAGAGAGAGAGAGAGAGAGAGAGAGAGAGAGGAGAGAGAGATGGGTTCTTATTGGTTAATAATGAGATCTCTCTCTTTCTCTCTCTCTTCTTATGAATGGTATTTGGGGTTTTGCTAGAAGGGGGAATTCTCAAGAATCAACTGATTTTAAGTGGGAAATTGTGTTTTAAAGTTATTTAATTTATAGTGTGAGAAAGGAATTTAGACAAGATCAAGAAAGCTAACTACCTTTTACCTCAAGTATATTAAGGTCAAATGTCATTACTATTCTACCAATAATACTCCCTTAATTTATGTTCATTCTTCCAAAAAAAAAAAATGTCCCTATTTTTTTTTTAGTTGTGAAATATCGATTTTTATTAAACTCTCACTCAGATGTTTCAAAGAATGTCATTTTCCTATTTTAAATGAAAATGAATCTATCGTTTGCTAAAAAAAAAAACACGAATATCATTAAAAAATGTGCATAAATATTTTTTTACCAAAAATTTCAATAGCCATTTTATTTTTCAAAATTATATGTTTAGAAAGTGAATAAAAAATTTATACAAATAAATATTCCCTCCGTCCCAATAAAAGCTTCATCAATTATTCAAAAGGGTGTCCCGTTAGAAGCTTCACATTTTCTAAAATAGCAAAGAATATTTACTATTCCACCCACTAATTCTCTCTCCTATTTCACTTTTATACTCACAACATTTTCAAATTTACTATTTCCTCCACTCATTCTCTATCCTATTTTACTTTTACACTCACAATATTTTTTTCACTTACCTTTTTTTTAATTTGCGTGCCAAACCAAAATGGTGAAACTTTTATCGAAACGGAGGGAGTATATAAAAAGTAAACATTTTTAAAAAGTAAACATTTACGATATCTATATGATGCATTCATGCATCTTATAGATTTTGCAACTGTGTGGTAAAACTAAAATTTGGTAATACTGAACAATTGTTGGAAAAAGAAAAATGTATTATAGTGAAAAGGCTCGAATTTTATTATACAACGCAAGTAAAATTTGGGGGCCCTAAAATTTGGTAACACCGAACAATTTTTAGTAAAATGCTCGAATTTTATTATATACTAGTCGTATTAATACACGCGTCAAAATTTGGAGTCTTCGGGTGTCTTGCTCGCCTTCATCGGGACCCTGAATAATGTGAACATTTTGACATAAATTTAACATTCATAAACTAGTCGTATTAATACACGCGTCAATATTATAGAGAATGGGTAGAAGTGAAATGATTTAATTTGAAAAAAAAAAAATGTTAAATGTATGATGATTGATGGGGGGTGTGGTCTAATGTCTAGCTCAAAGCAAGAAGCGTTGGCTAAGTTAGAGACAAGGAAGGATAGTAATAGAAGCATCCATCATTCATTTATCCTATTTTTCTTACCTTCTTCTTCTTCTTGTTCCATTGAGTTCACAAGTCCCATTTGGTTTTAAACTATGGGCCCCAACTTGATTATTAATTAAGTTTTCCCCCATCACATAAATATGAAGACAATAATTTTTATTTTTATTTTAATTTTATTTGGGAAAAATACAAAAAAATATTCAAAATGGATTTTTTTTTTTTAATACTTTTATCAACATTACATAAATAAAATGACTATTTTTATCCCTAGATCTCCCTGCAAAATTCAAATACTCAATTCCGTTTGAAATTATAAAATTTGTCATTTTGAGTGTCCCGGTTAAAATTGCAAAATTTTAAAATGGAAAGTTTTTTATACTTTTAAAATAATGGGACCCACTTGTAATGCTCACAACAAGTACTCACTTACTATTCTCTATCCCATTATCCACACTCACAACTTCAATATTTTATAATTTTTCTTAATTCTTGTGCCCATAATTTTTTTACAATTTCAAATGGGTCGAGGGAGTACTAAACAAGACACTTTAAATATTTAGGAATAAAATAGTCATTTTATTTATATAAAATAGTCATTATATATATACTCCCTCCGTCCCACATTTTTATAGACTTTTGGGTTTTGCACGGGAATTAAGGAGGAAATAATATATTGAACGTGTTGTGAGTGTGAAAATAAAATAGGAGAGAGAATGAGTGGAGAAAATAGTAAATTATAATGGTGATGTGAGTATTAAAATAATGTAGGAGAGAGAATGAGTGGAGGGAATAGTAAAGATTCCTTTCCATTTTAGGAAAGTATATATTATTGTGGGACGCCCAAAAAGGAAAGTTTATATATTATCATGGGACGGAGGGAGTATATAAAATTAACCCCAAATATGATACAATATTAAACACATCACCTCCTCATGATTGACAGTGGGTTGCAATCGTTACTTTTTCCATCAAAGTTGACAGTGCATGTTTCTCCAAAAGTAAATATGATTGCACCATGGTTCAACAATAAAAAAATAAAAATTGAAGGGTCTTCAGATCATTAACCAAACTAAAAGGAGCTTATTGTAAATATCATAAAGACAGAGCGCCCTCACCCGTGGACTTGTGAAGGCTCTGCAGCCTAAAATGGTAGTCCGGGAGTAGGAATGCTCCGGCCAGAGACTTTGCCCAATTAAGATTTTCATGTTTTTCTACATGGCCTAAAAATAAGTTAGGTATTTTAAATTTTGCCTAATGGACTACTGGTCTAAGAATATAGGGTTGACATGACAAAGTTTAGGGTGTGAAATATTATAAGTTTAGACTTCTTGTGACTTTCTGAAATGCTCCTCCCGCTCCGAAATAATCATACTCCCCATTTCTCGAAATAAATATCAAGTATAATCAGTAAAGTTGAATTTTGATCAAAATAAGAACAACATTACCCCAGTTTCACAAAAGCTCCCATCTACGGTGGGGTAAGGGGAGTCAGATATACGCAACATTACCCATGTTAATAAAGCACATAAAGGATGTGAACGGAATAATCTGTGATGGGCCGAGCCCAACGTGTATTACGAGCCTGGGGGCCCATTAGGCCCACCCTAGGACCCAACTATGAAGTATCAGATCAGAGCCTTGGGTCATGGCCCGTCCGACCCTGGTTGGCAATCGTCGTCATTGAACGACCAAGCCCATCCAAGCGACGAGCCATCATATCAATAAGGAAGGATTTGTCTTATAACTCGTCGACACTCCAAGAAGAGATCGTCGACTGAGGTAGGCCCATCTAACGACGAGCCTTCCTCAACGTGCACTCGCACTCGCCCAAGAGAGAGAGTCGTCACTGAACGACCAACACTCTCCCGTCGAGTCACCTCTCAAGGAAACGACCCAAGTGGACGTACAGCCCCAGGTCGTCTCCTCTATTAAGCTTCCTTGACAAGCTTGGTTAATTAGCTAATTTGGGATAATGTCAGACCTGTTACAGTGCCTAGTTACACGTGCATTCACACAACCAGTAATAACAACAAAAGGCGTGCAGGTTGACTTTCCTCTATAAGGTAAACTACTTATCAGATGTCAGGTGTTGCAGTGTCCTTACATAGACAGACCAATACCGGCGTGACACGTGTACATCCAGGAGATGGAGCTGATCCCAAGGCTGGCATCAATCCAATCCAACGGTCCTGGTGAAAACCCTAATACCACCTTTCCAACTATAAATAAGAGAGTAATATCATGGAAAAAGGTAATGCTTTTCTGCATATTTCTACACTCACGCACTCTGCAATATTTTACACCATATTTCCAGACCATAATCTTACTCTCACGCCGGAGGGGCTTGCCGGAAGACCCCCGGCGCAGTTTCACCTTTCATTTCTTGTCTTTGTGCGAGATCCAGACTAGCTCAATCATTTCTTGAACACAAGAAGCGGAAAGCTTCGCACGCTTTCTGCGCGATCAGTTGGTTCCATTGCCGGGAAACGTGTTAGTGATCTTCGGCCTACGAAATACGGCGAGCAGTTTGGAAAAATGGTGTCAGGATGGTCATACAACGATAAATCAGCTAGGAGATGAAGGTGTACCACCTCAAGAAGAGAATCCTAGGCCACCCTCACCACCTAGGAACCCTAACCTAAGGGTTACCAGTCACAGTGGGGTGGTTGATGGCACAGGTCTTCAAGCAACTAGAAGAAGAGAAAAGTGGTCTGGCCGCAGAGCGCGGAGGAGACCTCCACTAGAAAGGAGGCACGAGACAAAGTGAGGTATCCGGGAGGTCCCTCTAACCCTAATCTCGACGGGCGGCTTTCCTCGTCGAGAGAGCTAACGCCCTCGGGGAGTTCTTGCAAATCCGGGACGAGCCGATCCATATGGCCGCTCCTCAAGCTCCCGGGCATCACATCAAACAATCTCGTCGGGGAAGGAGGAGAAGGAACCGAGAGAAAATGCTGCTCGTCGTGAGGGGACCGCCGCCGGAAACGAGCAAGTTGTGCCCCAGCTTGATCTCAGGGAACACATCAATGAAAGACGGAGCCAAGGAGCACGATCACAACAGCGACGAGCTGAGGCAGCTGAGCCTCATAGGGAGCTCGTCGTCGAAAATCTTGAAGCTATCAGGAATCAAGTCGTCCGGGTCGTCTCTGCACTCCGTCACTAAGAAATGAACGGGCACCGAGCCAAAGAGAGAGAACTCGATCTCCACGTCATGAACGGGCTTCCAGATCTTATAGATCGTCTCCACCTCCCAGCTATAGGGAACGATCCATCTCACGACGGCCTGCCCCCACCGAGAGGCAACGGTCTAATACTGGTGCAGGGGCCTCGTCAAGATAGGATTCCCCACTGCCCTAAGCAGAGAGGTAGACATGAGAGAATTTTTGAGTTTGAAACGTCAAGTGGAAGAGTTGAGGAACAAGAGGAATAAAGTGGATAGCGACGACTCTGATGACGACGGCGGCACTATGAATCCCCTTGCTCCCTGGATGTTGGAAACTGGACCCCCGGAACCAGGCTTTAAACTACCCGACCTTAAGCAATACGACGGCTCCACCAGTGCCATGGACCACATACTACACCTTGAGGCACAGATGTACGTGGTGGCAAAAGCTTCTGGCCACGACGACGTCATGTGCAAGGCTCTCACAAGCACGTTGGTCGACTCGGCTTTGAGGTGGTTTAGAGGCCTACCAAAGGGGAGTATTGAATCTTGGAAACAGATGAGGAAGAAGTTTTTAGGAAGGTTTGCTACGGCGGGAGAGCGTCGTAAGGCCGGATCAGCGACCTCGAACATATCCCAAGGAGCTACCGAAAGCTCAATGAACTACTTCAAGAGGTTTAAGAAATTGGTAGATCAAATTGACGAGGACCTAACCGATAGGGAAATAATAAACTGCTTCAGACATGGCATCCTTTCCTCTACCCTGGACTACGAGCTCCACGTCCACCCAAACTAAATCTCGCAAAGACCTCTATGCCAAGGCGTACGCCGTCGCCGAGGCCGAAGAAAGAAAGTTACAAAGAGAGGGAAAGTCTGTGGACGAGGCTGAGGCAACGAAGTCCAAAAAGGATAAGGGCGGAGAAAAAGGAAAGAACAAGCCGAAAGCGGAAAAGGTTCCAGAGTCGTACACTCCACTCACCGTTTCCAGAGCAGAAATTTTGAGCAACGTTGATTTCGGACCGGCACCAAAGATGAACCCTAACGGGAAGGGAAAGAAGAACATGAACAAGTATTGTGAATACCACAGGGACAAGGGGCACGACACCGAGGAATGTTTCAGTTTGAAAAAGATCATCCAAAGATGGATAGACGCCGGGCGACTGGAGGAATATGTAAGGAAGGACCATCAGGCTGGCCACTGTTGGGTTTCGAGGGTCCATGCGCAGCGGAAAATTGCAAATAACTCGAATACCCAAAGCCCTAGAATCGTTCTAGATGAATAATTAAGAAGTATGAATTAGGGTTACCAACCTTGATTGCCTTTGTCGTTGATATACGTGTTCCAACTCCAGATTGAAGAGTTTGCAAGTCTTCAATATACGATTCTTGAATCACGAACAAGAGATCTTGAGAAGCGAAGATCCTCCACGAGTATCCACGCGTTGAACGAACCCTAGAACTCTTTCTAGGAGGATTGCTAGATCCTTTGATTGAAACACTTTCAATCTATGAAAAACTATGGAATTGGTGTGATGATTTTCAATTCCTAATTGAAAATTCTCTCAATTTTGTCTTTCTCAAAGCCTTAGGTTCGAACTGGCTGCTAGGGTTCTTGAAGAAGAGTATTTATACTCTATAAATACTGCACCCTATTAAAACCCTTGAGAAAAACGCCAAAGATTCAGTGGCACACGGGCGGTCGCCCACGGGACTCCGGGCGGTCGCCCATCCGTCCGCAGCCAAAATCCTTCCTCCGAAACCCATCATGGGCGGTCGCCAGATCACATGGGCGGTCGCCCATGTGTCCGTAAGGTTAAACCCTTATTTGAAAAACAACGTGGGCGGTCGCTCATGGTCACACGGGCGGTCGCCCATGTGTCCGCACTCTAATGCCCGTTTTTCCAAACAAGACGGGCGGTCGCCCATTGCACCTTGGGCGGTCGCCTAACACACCGTAATTCCATAATTCCATTTTGTCAATTCGTTCGATGCGTGTGACCCCATAGGACTATATTATGTTGGCAATGAGTTCGATCACATCGATCCTCATAAGACATGAGCGGACTCTAGCAAGCCATCATGCCTACCCAAATAATATAATAACAAGTTCGTTTTTCCTACATAGAACATATCACAATCCCATTGTCACACGATGTTATATTGAACATGAGTCATGGTCCACGTCAACTCATATCGTTCAATGCTTTCTCGTTACCAAGTAAATTGATTAATCGAATGATATTAATCATATTAATTCATTCGGGCATGGCCATGCACTACATCAATCTTACTCACGAGTGGCCAAGCAAACATCTCTCTTTACGAGGGACAAGTTTCCATCTTGACTTATCATTCTTCCCAACAAGAATCATATCATGCCAATGATAGCCCTTATTGTTGTCCGGTTAAAGACAACGTTAAACTATATCAAACATGATATTCATCGAGTGGAAGACGATGATAATCTCAGGTCAAAGGATATCAATGATATGACTATATGAGATTTATTTATGACATATGACCATGACATAAATCTCATAATGGGTCAAGTCCAAGCACTTGTTCTCTAACAAGTACCCATGAATCTAATGTGCATCTCTATGCATATAATCATCACATGATCATCCATTAGACTTCATACTAGTGCTTCATAAGTACTAGGGACACAATTATTAATGTAAACATGCAAACACATATAATAATTAAAGAAACAATCTCATATATAAATAAGCAATGACATTACATAAAGGTCTATCTCTATAGGCCTAGTGGCACTAACACCTACAAGCCTCCCACTTGCACTAGGCCCAATCACTCATGTATCTTATACCCATGGACCTAACATGACCATCATGTTTAGCTTGTGGCAAAGGCTTGGTGAGGGGGTCCGAAATTTTGTCATCTGTTGGTACTTTGCATATCTTGACGTCCTCCCTTTCACGCATTTCTCGAATGAGGTGAAAACGTCTCAAAATGTGTTTGGATCGCCGATGTGACCTTGGTTCTTTTGCTTGGGCAATAGCACCATTATTGTCAGCTTAACAGCTCTATCGGGTTAGTGATACTCTAACGACTTCTAAGTCACTAACGAACTTCTTGATCCAAACCGCCTCCTTAGCCGCATCCGATGCCGCTATGTATTCGGCTTCGTTGTAGAATCAAGCAATGATGCTTTGCTTGGAACTCTTCCAACAAACGGCACCTCCATTTAGCATAAACACAAACCTGCATCGCGATCTATAGTCATCTTTGTCGGTTTGGAAGCTTGCATCCGTGTAACCCTTTACAACCGCATCATCTTCCATTCCTCCAAATACCAAGAATACATCCTTAGTCCTTCTCAAGTACTTAAGGATATTCTTGACTATCCAATGGTTCTCACCAGATCGATCGGTATCTACTCGTTGCGCTTAGAGCGTACGAGACATCGGGTCTAGTACACAACATGGCATACATGATAGATCCAATTGCCGAAGCATATGGAATATCACTCATCCTCTTTCGCTCATCATTTGTCTTAGGACAATGAGTCTTGCTAAGAGTAATGCCATGTCCCATCGTAAGTTCCCTCTCTTAGAATTTTCCATGCGGAACCTTCTAAGGACCTTGTCAATATACGTACTTTGACTCAAACCAATCATCCTTCTTGATCTATCTCTATAGATCTTGATACCAAGGATATAAGCCGCTTCACTCCATATCTTTCATTGAAAAACATTTTCCTAACCAAGACTTAACAGCCTCGAGTGTGAACATTGTTTCCAATGAGTAATATGTCATCAACATACAATACCGTAAATAGCACTATGCTCCCACTTATCTTCTTGTATACACAAGGCTCATCTTCGTTTTTGATGAAGCCAAACTCTTTGACCGATTCATCAAAACGTAGATTCCAAAGCTCCGGAAGCTTGCTTCAATCCATAAATGGATCTCTCGCAACTTACACACTTTGTTAGAACCTTTTGGATCGACAAACCCTTCAGCCGTATCATGTATACATCCTCAAGCAGGTTTCCGTTAAGAAACGCTGTTTTGACGTCCATTTGCCATATCTCATCGTCGTAATATGCGGCTATGGCTATTAAGATTCTAATAGACTTAAGCATTGCTACGGGCGAAAAGGTTTCATCATAGTCACCGCCATGAATCGCCTATACCCCTTAGCAACTAGCCTAGCCTTATAAGTATGTACCTTCCCATCCACGTCGGTTTTCTTTTTGAAAACCCACTTGCACCCTATGGTTTTTACACCTTCGGTGGATCAATCAAGTTCCAAACTTGATTGTCATACATGGATTTGATTTCGGATTCCATGGCTCCTAGCCACTTATCCGAATCACGAGTGGACATCGCCTCTTGATAGGAAGTAGGTTCATCATTCTCAATGATTTCTACTTGATTACTTTCCGTCATGAGAAATCCATATCTCTCAGGTTCGGATCGTATCCTATCCGATCTGCGAAGAACTTGTGTATCTTGAACCGGTTCCACAACAACTTGTGAACTTGGTTCCGTCTCTACTATCGGTTCCTTGTCATTTTCGGGTTCTTGAATTTCTTCAAGATCAATTTTACTCCCACTAGTTTCTTTAGAGAGAAACTCTTTCTCTAGAAAGACACCATTTCGAGCAACAAACACTTTGTTCTCGGATTGGTTGTAAAATAGATATCCTTTTGTTTCCTTAGGATAACCAACGAAAATGCATTTGTCGATTTAGGTGCAAGTTTATGTTCGTAAACTAATTTCTTTACATAAGCTTCACAACCCCAAATCTTCATGAAAGATAAGCTAGGCTTTCTTCCATACCACATCTCATGTGGGGTTTTAGGAGCCGATTTAGTAGGGACCTTATTAAGCGTGAAAGCATATGCTTCAGCGCATGTCCCCAAAAGGAAATAGGAAGGTTAACTTGACTCATCATCGATCGAACCATATCTAATAGAGTTCGATTTCTCCTCTCGGATACACCATTCCATTGTGGTGTTCCGGTGGAGTAAGTTCCAAACAATTCCACAACTTTTCGTATGATCGTCAAATTCTTGGCTTAAGTATTCACCACCTCGATCGGATCGAATGGTCTTAATAGTTTTGCCAAGTTGATTTTGTACCTCATTTTGAAATATTCTAAATATCTCAAATGCTTCACTTTTGTACTTCATCGATAGACATAGCCATATCTCGGAGAAGTCATCATGAACGCATGAAGTACCGAAATCCTCCCCTAGCAATGCTATTCATCGTCCACACACATCCGTATGTATGAGAGCCAATAAATCACTAGCCCTTTCACTACTCTTAGTAAAAGGAGCTTTAGTCATCTTGCCCAATAAACAAGACTTCGCAAACATCATATGATTCAAAATCATATGAGTCTAAATATCCATCTTTGTGGAGTTTAGATACGCGTTTCTCGTTTATGTGACCAAGACGGCAATGCCATTTGTATGTGTTGTTCACATCATTTGGTTTAGATTTCTTACTAACATGATAAACATTCTCAACATTATTCTCAACATCCAAGACATAAAGGCCATTAAAAGAATGAGCAACACAATAAAGCATGTCATTCAAATAAATCGAAAATTTCTTATTCGCAATAAGAAAATTGTAACCCTCATTGTCTAAACATGAAATAGAAATAATGTTTCGCTCAAATCCGAACATAATAACAGCTTATTTAAAACTAAAATTAATCCGCTAGGTAAAGTGACTTCGTAAGTCCCCACGGCCAATGCAAAGAACTCCTTGCTCCATTTCCAACCCGCAGATCTACTTCACCCTCTTTGAGCGACCTTCTATTCTTAAGTCCCCGCACATTTAGACAAATGTGAGATCCACATCCGGTATCTAATACCCAAGAACTAGAAGTAGAAAGTAGAACATCTATCATATAGATACTCAAGTCGTGGCAATCACATTGCCCTTCTTCTTCACCCTTCCCGATAAGCTTTGCGCTACGCTTCCAATGCCCAGCCTCATTGCAATGGTAGCATACCGCATCCTTTTGGGATTTGGGTTGAGGCTTCTCAACAACGGCAACCTTTGCCTCCGCTTAGCAACTTTTGCTTTACCCTTGTTTTTCTTGAACCCTTTTCCTTTGTTCACCATCAACACTTGATTGGTTTTCTTGGTGATATTGTTCTCCGCATTCTTTAGCATCCCATGCAATTCAGACAGAGATTTATTCATCCCATTCATGTTATAATCTCGTAACAAACCGATTATAACTTTCGTGGAGCGAATGCAATATCATATCCGTAGCGCCTAATCGGATAGGATATCCAAGCCTCTCAAGATGTTCGAGGTGACCCTTCATTTTCAACACATGAGGCCCAATAGGTTGTCCTTCAATCATCTTGCATGAATGAAGAGCCTTCATAGTGTCAAACCTTTCCCGACGTGCTTGCAATCGAACATTTCCTTTAAATGATTTCCCAAATCATAAGCTTCCATGTGTTCAAGGTCCTTCAAGGGCCTTACACATAGTAGCCAAGATCGTGCAACCAACATCTATAGAATCATCAACATGTTTCTTATGTTGGTCCCTTTCACTTTGGGTGCATTAGCAAAGCAGTTCGGGAGGAATGGGTCCATCGAGAATGTACAACTTCCTTTCTTGTTTGAGAACAATTCTCAAACAAATGGATCCAATCCACATAGTTGTTGCCATTCTCTTCTAACTTGTCCTTCTCAAGGACTCGATCGCTGATAAATTCTCGATTAGTGTTAGCACCTATTGATCTACAAAGATATGCAACAAGATATAAACATATATGAGCACCAATTTCATTTAAGAGATTAAATAATGTATTTCACAAATACTCCCACTAAATTATATAACCTTCATATACAAACATGCATAATATAATTTAATAGGCTAAGATCCAACTTTAATTTAATTTTAAGTCGGCTATGGCACGACTGCTCAAAATTAAACTAAAAAGGTAGATAACATTTATCAATCATATCAACATATGACTCTTAGATCTTTTATGAGATTATAGACATCATATGTCACATGTTTCAATCTCATCTTATGCCTTAGGCCCAAAACTGTTTTGATAGCCTTATTGAGTTCAACCATTTTAAACGTATAGCAATCACTATTTGCTCATCTTGATCATACAAAGATAGAATTAATGCACCTCGCTATGGCGAGCCCACATAAAACTACCCGTGTACTCACAAGTGTTTAAAGTGGGTGGCATAAACAAACTCAAAATTTCAAAGAAGGTTCAATTTTTCATGTTTATCAATTAACATGGCATGGTTGATTCATGAAAAACTATATGAGCATAATTATGAACATGGAATGATACAACACAAGTCACATTTGGTTAGTAATTACTAGTACGCGGCCCACGTGCTCCAAGGTTATCCCACACTTCCATCGAAGTGCCTGTGGGGAAGGTTTTGGTGTCCAGCCCATATACCAAGTAATACTTCCCAAATATCCTAGATTAATCATATTAATCATATTAATGAATTTAACATCCCTATGACCTAGATTAATCATATTAATCACATATTACAATTTCATAATCATGGTATATCACTATATACAATTACTTCAAAAGTAAAACTCATATAATTTCACATTCTAAATCATATTCATCATGAAAATCCATATAATCACATTACACAATTATCATGATTATCTAACTAAACATCATGAACGGGGCTCTGATACCACTGTTGGGTTTCGAGGGTCCATGCGCAGCGGAAAATTGCAAATAACTCGAATACCCAAAGCCCTAGAATCGTTCTAGATGAATAATTAAGAAGTATGAATTAGGTTACCAACCTTGATTGCCTTTGTCGTTGATATACGTGTTCCAACTCCGTATCAAGAGTTTGCAAGTCTTCAATATACGATTCTTGAATCACGAACAAGAGATCTTGAGAAGCGAAGATCCTCCACGAGTATCCACGCGTTGAACGAACCCTAGAACTCTTTCTAGGAGGATTGCTAGATCCTTTGATTGAAACACTTTCAATCTATGAAAAACTATGGAATTGGTGTGATGATTTTCAATTCCTAATTGAAAATTCTCTCAATTTTGTCTTTCTCAAAGCCTTAGGTTCGAACCGGTCGCTAGTGGTTCTTGAAGAAGAGTATTTATACTCTATAAATACTGCACCCTATTAAAACCCTTGAGAAAAACGGTTTCAAAGATTCAGGCACATGGGCGGTCGCCCACGGGACCCGGGCGGTCGCCCATCTCGTCCCGCAGCCAAAATCCTTCCTCCGAAACCCATCATGGGCGGCCGCCAGATCACATGGGCGGTCGCCTACGTGTGTCCGAAGGTTAAACCCTTATTTGAAAAACAACGTGGGCGGTCGCTCATGGTCACATGGGCGGTCGCCCATGTGTCCGTACTCTAATGCCCGTTTTTCCAAACAAGATGGGCGGTCGCCCATTGCACCTTGGGCGGTCGCCTAACACACCGTAATTCCATAATTCCATTTTGTCAATTCGTTCGATGCGTGTGACCCCATAGGACTATATTATGTTGGCAATGAGTTCGATCACATCGATCCTCATAAGACATGAGCGGACTCTAGCAAGCCATCATGCCTACCCAAATAATATAATAACAAGTTCGTTTTTCCTACATAGAACATATCACAATCCCATTGTCACACGATGTTATATTGAACATGAGTCATGGTCCACGTCAACTCATATCGTTCAATGCTTTCTCGTTACCAAGTAAATTGATTAATCGAATGATATTAATCATATTAATTCATTCGTAGTACGGCTACGCACTACATCAATCTTACTCACGAGTGGCCAAGCAAACATCTCTCTTTACGAGGGACAAGTTTCCATCTTGACTTATCATTCTTCCCAACAAGAATCATATCATGCCAATGATAGCCCTTATTGTTGTCCGGTTAAAGACAACGTTAAACTATATCAAACATGATATTCATCGAGTGGAAGACGATGATAATCTCAGGTCAAAGGATATCAATGATATGACTATATGAGATTTATTTATGACATATGACCATGACATAAATCTCATAATGGGTCAAGTCCAGTACCTTGTTCTCTAACAAGTACCCATGAATCTAATGTGCATCTCTATGCATATAATCATCACATGATCATCCATTAGACTTCATACTAGTGCTTCATAAGTACTAGGGACACAATTATTAATGTAAACATGCAAACACATATAATAATTAAAGAAACAATCTCATATATAAACGGACTACTAACGACGAAGCGCCCCAAAGGAACCCAAGAATGGTCCTGGTGATCTCTGAGGAGACGAGCAAGAACCAGATTAAGAGCGCCATCTATCATTTGAAGAAGGCCCCGCACGTCCCCGTAGCGTAAGTTCCAAACGACGTCATAAGTTTCTTTTTTCCCTACGAGCTTCCAAACCCAACCCACTAGCTCGTCAACAAACCTTAGTCATACCTGGTTTCATTGATAATTGTGAGTCACGGAGAATCTTGATTGACACGGAGCAGCCAAGGATATCCTATTTTACAATGTCTACCAACGAACGGGTCTACCTCGACGCCGCCTAAGTCCATACTTAGGTCGTCTGTAGGATTCACCAATCATCGGGTAGATGCGAAAGGTCAAATTAGCCTCTCGGTTGATATCTGAGAACACCCCTCGAGAACTATCAAGACCGTAACTTTCATTGTGATCGACGTCGTCGCCGATTATCATGCCATCCTCGCCGCCCAGTCGGGCCGGCTTTGGGCATCGTCGCCTCCGTTCCCCACCAACGAGTTAAATTTCCTACACGTGCCGGAGTCGGATGCGTGTTGGGACGGCCCTGCAATTCCTGGAACACGTGCTAAAGGCGAAACGGACTATCGAAATCGACGACCCAAATCACAATGTGAAGCTCTCAAAATCCATCAAAGAAACGACGACCTCGTACGCTAATGTCTCAACGATCAAGTGCGTCAAAGATAAAGCAACTTTGGACGAGGTATTCTTGAACGACCAAGCCGCGTAAGCACAACCTTTCGCCGCCCAAGAATCGGGGCCGACCTGGACAAGCTAATTGACGAGGGGGTTCCGGATCTGACACCGGAAGCGAGAAGAAAAATTAGGGGGATCGTCATTGAGTCCATGGATTTTAGGGACGACGCCCCCGAAATGAAGCCAGCAGACGAGCTACTCGAACTAGTCATCCACCCGCAGTATCCCGAGCGTAAAATAAAACCGGGGTCTCGGTGGCACCGAGGAGAGGGAAGAGATAATCTCCCTACTCAAACAAAACCTCGACGTTTTCGCTTGGAGGGTAGAAGATATGAAAGGCATTAGAGAAGACGTGGCGCTCACAGCCGGGGTGAATCCTACTATGAAATTCAAGGAACAGAGGTGTCGTGTTTTTCAATCGAAAAGGAGGTTGCCATAAAGCAAGAGATCGAGAAATTGCTAAGTGTTGGAATAATCGTGAACGCCGGGTTCACAACCCGTTGGCCAATGTGGTTCTCGTGAAGAAACCTAATGGGAAGTGGAGATTGTGCGTTGACTTCACCGATCTCGAACAGGCGTGTCCCAAAGACAAGTTATCCCCGCCAAGAATTGACAAGCTCGTCGATTCCGTGGGCCGGCCATACTACTCTAAGCTTTCTTGATGCCTACTCCGGCTATCACCAAATCAAGATGGCCGAGGAGGACATTCCGAAACTTGACTTTTCAGGCGGCGGGGGGAACTTATGTGTACACGAAGATGCCTTTTGGGCTTAAAAACGCCGGCGCCACCTATCAAAGGATGATAAATAAGGTGTTCAAAGACCAGATCGGCGATAATCTGGAAGCGTACGTCGATGATATGGTCGTCAAATCAAAAAAGAGGAAGCACGTCGAAGATCTAGCACAAACATTCACCAACCTACGAGCCAACGACATGGTCCTCAACCCGGCCAAATGCGTTTTCGGAGTTGCTGCGGGCAAGTTCCTAGGATTTATGCTATCTCAGCGGGGGATTGAGGCCAACCCTGAGAAAATTAAGGCTTTGATGGATATGGCCGAGCCTACGAGCGTCAAAGAAGTTCAGCGTCTAAATGGACGAGTAGCGGCCTTGGGACGTTTTATCGCCAAGTCTGCTGAGAAATCACTCCCGTTTTTTAGAGCTCTCCGAGGTGCGAAAGACTTTCAATGGACGGACGAGTGTTCCCAATCGTTCAAACAATTAAAAGAATATCTTGGCTCCCCACCACTCCTCCAGAGCCCCGTAGCAGGGGAGAACCTTTATGTTTATCTCTCGGCGAGTGATAAGGCTGTCGCCGCCGTATTGGTAAGGGAGGAGGGAGGAGCACAAAGGCCGGTTTATTACGTCAGCAAAGCTTTGTCAGATGTGGAAACCCGTTACTTTAATGCGGAAAAGATAGCTTACGCTCTCGTCATTACAGCACGAAAGCTACGAGCATACTTCTCCGCTCATCCCATCGTCGTATATACAAATGCCCCACTGCGCAAAATCTTGCACCGTCCTGAAAGCTCTGGTCGTCTTCTCAACCGGAGTATCGAGCCGACCGAGTTTGATATAGAGTATAGGACGAGGAAGACCCTGCAAGCTCAATCATTCGCGTACTTCCCGGTTGAAACATCATTCACCTCGACGACGATCAAAGGAGGTCGCAGCCATCGAGCAAGGGGAAGGAGGTCATCAACAAAGAAACGGCGTTAGTTCTCGCCCGTAGGATGTTGGAAAATCTTTTCCGACGGGTCGCCCACCAAGAGTCCGAGCGGAGCAGTGGATCGTTCTTGTCGAGCCGTAAAGCGGGACAATTTTTGAAGAGGTTCTCGAGGTTCAAGTTTCAAGCATCAAACAACCAGCCGAGTACGAGGCACTCATAGCACATTTGAGTATGCAAAGTGTTTTGGAGCCACAAAAATTGCAGCTTATTGTGATTCTCAATTGATCGTGAACCAAGTAAGAGGAGATTATCAGTCGTCGATTCCACCCTACGTAAGTATCACCTATTGGTCGGAGAATTGATACAAGGTTTAGAATTTTGGGCCATTCGTGAGAATCGCTCGAGAAAACAACGAGCACGCCGACCTACTTTCAAAGCTAGCTACGTACCAACTCCCCGAGGACGAGCACGGCCATCACTGCCTATTTGGATCACCAGCCTTATGAACGGGTGAAAATCCTTTGCATAGGAGACGGCCCAAAATGTTGGATCGACGAATTAAAGGCGTTCATTGAACGGGAGGAGTTGCCAACTGACGAGGTCTCGCAAGACAAGTAAAAAGGAAGTCACCGCATTCACGGCCGTCGAAGGAGAGCTCTGGCTGCACGATCCATTACCCGGCCATTGTTAAAGTGCGTTCATCCGCACAAAGTCGTTCGATTCTTTGTTCGAAGTGCATCAAGGAGAATGTGGAGGCCACCCCGGGGCCCGTACACCGGCCGATAAAATCATAACCATGGGATACTACCGGCCCCACCTTCGTGAAGACGCTAAACGCCAGGAAAAGTGTGACACCTGCCAACGATTCGCCGATCTTCCCAAACTGCCTACGACTGAGCAAACCCCTGTCTTGGCCGCCTGGCCGTTTGATATGTGGGGTGTTGATTTGATCGGGCCTTTTCCGCCGGCCAAGGGAGGAGTCAAATATGTGATCGTAGCGGTTGATTACTTTTCAAAGTGGGTGGAGGCCAAGGCCTTGAACAAGATTACGGAAAACAACGCCCTAAGCTTCATTCATGACTCAATTTGGTGTCGCTTCTAATCCCAAGGGTGATCGTTGCATAACGGCTTACAGTTTTCAAGGAAATTTGAGCAGGAATTGAACAGGATGGGCGTCAAACACTCCAAGTCATCCGTCGCCTACCCCCAAGGCAACGGGCAAGCTGAAGCCGCCAATAAGCTCGTCTTATCTGCCTTGTGCAAAAATCTGGAGGGAAGAGATACGAGATGGTTGGACGGACTACCCTCAGCTCTCTGGGCTGTCCGCACAACCACCCGGGGGCCTACGGGGGAAACCCCATTTGCCTTGGCTTATGGCTCAGAAGCCATGGCTCCCGCCGAACTCCAGCTGCCGACGGACCGAGTTGCTTTATACGAGGTAGAAAAGAACATCCACAACCGACAAGTCGACCTGGACCTCGTAGACGAACGGAGATTGGATGCCCAATTGAGGATGGAGAACTACAAGAAGAAAACCAAAGCTTATCACGACAAGAAGGTGAAGAGAAGGTTCTTTAAGGTCGGTGACCATGTACTAAGAAAGATTGAAGCAACGGGACTCAAAGCCCGTCAAAACAAACTCTCCCCCAATTGGGAAGGACCATACATTGTCACAAGTGTGGTCAGAGAGGGAACCTATCGCCTTGCAAAGCCGAACGGCGAAAGTCTCAAGCATCCGTGGCACGCCAACCACCTAATGAAATACTACTTTTGAGGTCGTCGACGACATCTAGCTCCCTTAAGGCGCCTACCTTGTGTTTCCTTATGTAATTTTGTGAAAGTTCGAAGTTTTTGAGAAACTGTAAGGGATACCTATAAATCCCGGTAGCTCGTTGTTTACTATAAAGTTATTTATGAAAGATCGTCGCTTTGTTGATTTTCTACTACACAAACCCTAGCACTTTAACCAAGTATAAAGGTTAGACGAAGCCAGACTTCGCCGAATACATTTACTTTAACCAAGTATAAAGGTTAGACGAAGCCAGACTTCGTCGAATACATCTACTTTAACCAAGTATAAAGGCTAGACGTAGCCAGACTTCGTCGATCGCTATAACGGTATAGATGACTCGTCTATAGAATTTTGTCTACGAACAAAAAGTCTATTAACTTTCATACTATTCCTACGAGCCATTGAGAAGTTGAGAAAACACAAGTTTGAACAAAGGTCGACCATATTAGGACGACCCACATTCTGGTCGTCACTAACGACGACCAATCATACTTGTCCTCAAACTTACTCGTCCAATAGGTTATCACATGCTATCTATGTTAACAAAGATTGACAAACAGAATACAAAGGCATTAAATAACTTAAGCATAAAACAAACATTGTACGACCCCCTCTAAACAACGAGGAAACAGGTCAAGCTACATTACAAAATTAAAAATTGTCTTGAGATAATTTTTTTGAAACCACCACCATAAAAAAAATCAACATTGTTTGAGACAGTACGAACGATCTCCTAAAAAATCAAATGATTACTGGAGGCCAACACCAACATTGGACGGAGCTGCATCAGGGTCCGGGGCATCCTCGACGAAATGCTTGAAATAGGCGTCGAAATTTTTGGGATCAACTACGGGAACCGGCCACTCGTCCCTCCCAGCCTTCTCGTCGTCTTCTTTTATAATGAGTAAGTCGTTGTCGTTGAAGGGAACAGACGGATGAACCAGACGAGCTTCTTCGTCATATGGCAATTCAGTGCAAAGATCAGCCAGTTTCCTCGTGGATAAAAGACCCTTAGCTTCCGGATCAGCAAGGATCCTCCGGGCTAAATGTTTAGCTCCATCTTGGAAGAAGCAGCTGGCCTTATCGGCGACGATTTGGGAGAATTCACCACCTCTTTTGAATTCTTCCACGGCATCCAACCTTGCCTCGGCCAAAGCCACTTGATTATCTGCCCTCATCGATTCGATTTGATTCCGAGAACACTCGTAGTCAGTTGTCAATTTAATCACTTTACCCTCGGCAGCTCGAAGGGCAGTCGTCAAAATCTTGCCATCTTCTACGAGCTTGGCCTTCTCGCCTTTCGCCGCCTCCACCTCCTTCGTAATCCCATTCTTTTCGAGCCATCAACGACTCATAGGCAATGCGTGAAATGGGCCGATGTTTTCTTCAGCCTTCCTTCAACTTCTTCTCGCCTCCTCCTCCTCGCTCCGACTGACAAAATCACCGCTCATTTTCCTTCATCTCGGCGTCGTAGCAAGCCTTAAAGTCCGCCGTCATCGCCTCCATCATCGACGTCATCTCGCAGCCCAAAGGATTATCATTTTCCCAAGTATAAAACGACGAAGTAAAAAAAAAAAAAAAAAAAAAAATAATAGGCAACTAAATTACCTCCGTCTGCATTAGCCCGAAGCGAGCATGATAGGTCGTCGGACTCATCTTGGCCTTCCTCATTTGACCCACAAGATCAGCATCCTTACCCCTCTTGGTCAGGGCCGTCCCCAGGAGAAGAGCAGGACCACTTCTTGCCAAGCAAGGAACCCCAGTTATCTGAGGAACCTTACCAAACTTGGTAGCCATGGCTAAGGCCTTTTCTCTGGTAAGCACTTCAGAAGATGAACCAGGGGCTTCAGTTTGAGGAGTTGATAGGTCGGAGGGACTCTTGGGGTCGTTGTCAGCTCTACCCCTTTTGCTTCTCTCTCTCCCAGAGCCAGCAGAGTGACTTTTTCTCTTCCGGGAGACGTGGCTCCCTCCTTCGACGGCCTCATGGTTGGAATCAGAACTTCCTACGTCCTCAGGGTCACCATGCTCACCCACGACGACGAGCACTTGATCCTCAGCATTGGCAGCGGCAGCACTTGATTCCACTCCAACCTCTTTCTCCAGCCCGTCGACAACAGATTGACGACCCCTAGTGTTTAGGCCTCCGGCGGCGACCTCTTTTTCGATCAGTGGAATGGCGCCTGCAGGTTGATTCTTAGGAAGCTCGTCGTTCCTCTTTGCCTGATTGTCCTGTCGGCCGCAGATGGCATTGGACGTCGCCCTATCTTTCCTGGCCTTGGTTCGCACGGCAGGTCTGATTGCTTCACTCATGTTTGCAACCTTCTTCTCAATGAGCTGGATATCCTTTTCAGAGAGAACTGCCAAGTGAAAAATGAAAAAAGTTCAGTCATAAACGACGAGATATATAGGCATGTTATCAAAATAAATAGACGAGTGATGAGAACCCAACCCCCAGACATCTCAAGGTTTTCACACAGCTCTTCGGGATGGTCAAGGCGGGCCCCAGCACAGTTAATACAGTTGTCATCCCACTGTAAGTCGTCGTGAACGACCCAAACTGGGTAACGGGGGTCTAAGTCTATCTTTACCAAGGGTTCAGGGCCCTTCGACGGCTTACTCATAATGCCGGCCCGTATATACCTCCAGTGAGAAGCCTCAATGTTCTCAAACGCCACCCATCCATGACTCAACAGATCGTCGATCTTTCCTTTCAGCTCGTCGGCCCACGGGGCTTGAAATACACAAATGCTTCGGTAACCAAATCACGATTCTCAGGCCATGGAAATTGCCATCCTAACCGGCTCTCCACCAGGATCATGTGGCTATCCCAGCCGTACACTTTATTCTGGGTATCTAGAAACAAACCCTGTACATTCCGGATGCACGACACACTTAGGACGGACTTCCCATTCTTCATGGATCGTTTGGTCCGGTAATACTGACGGAATACTTTGTTACATGGCTCGTAGCCAAGGAATCTACAAACGACGATGAAGCATGATAGAACCCTAACCGTGTTGCCGCTCAACTCCATCGGCACGCAACCAGAGTCTTCAAGAAACTCGTTGATAAAAGGATCTAAGGGCAACCTCAACCCAAGCTCAAACTGCTTATAGAAGAAAGCAACCTTCTTCTTGCTGGTGAGAAGAGTTTGTCTACGAGGCTCATAGTCCCTCTGGCTAAGATACTCCAGTTTGTAATTGTTTGCGTGCACTCTGAACGAGCTTCGAAGGGAATCTATGAACGGCTTGGCTACGTCTCCCTTTGTCGCAGCCCTGATCTTGGTGATTGCCCAATCCCCGAGAGCGCCACCCCCGAAGTCTCGTTCATTGCTTCCTACTCGTACACCTGTGTGGAAGGCGTCGACAATTCTAGTATCTCCTGCACTCGTACTGGCTTCGTTTACTTCTTGAACCGGTTGATCGGGGCGTCCGTCGTGATCCATGTCTACAAAACAAGGAAAGACAGAAGGGGAATCAGCCCTAACATTTTCAGACGACGACCTATCTCCTGGCAGTCTAGATTCCCCTACAACCAAGTTCCTAGATGAATCACGACGGGACAAGGAATAGTTGGTTCGTATATGATTTGGGAGGTCGTTCATTGATCTAAAAGGCGTTACCCTTGGGTCACCTTCCTCAAAATTCCCAAGAGCCTCATCAACTGGAAACCCTAGAGGTTCATTTTCAAAATCAAACTTTGCCAGAATGGATGAACACTCAACCAGTGGGATTTCTCTCCAAACACCCATGGCACACTTGTATACCCGTTGATTCAACCCAAAGCCAAATTTGACACCCCTCTCGAAGCTCACCGTTCTGGGTCCCATTGAGCAAAACCCCAAGCAAAAACCCAGGAAATGAAGAATGACGAAGAAAATTACCTGTTTCTGGGTGCGAGGGTGGGTTTTCCGATGAATTCGCCGGTGGAAGATCAAAGAAGTTTCTGATCCAAGCTGCAGGATTGTCCAACGGTGGTGAAGCCAGAGCAACCAGTGTTGCCGGAAAAGTTCACACGGTTGCCGGAGTTCTTCCTTGCCAGTCGCCGGAAATCGCCCTTACTCCTTTGCTCTCAATGCTCGAGTTCGTGAAAAGTTTGAAATGGAGGAGGGAAGAGGTTTTTATATGTAGAGAAGATGAAGGGTTTATGCCTGGGAAACCCAAACGGCGAAATAATGAGCATTAAATACCCCTCACAACTTCCGAGAAGAATGTCCCATCGTGGGACGCGTGTCCATTAATGGAGGGATCACGGTTGCCCACGTCATCACCACTGACATCATCATAATTCAAAATTCAAATTGACGGTCGTACGGATATCTTGGAGGGAAAACGACAACTCCTGGCCCGTCGAGACGACCATGAGTTGGGGGCCACTGAACGGAATAATCTGTGATGGGCCGAGCCCAACGTGTATTACGAGCCTGGGGGCCCATTAGGCCCACCCTAGGACCCAACTATGAAGTATCAGATCAGAGCCTTGGGTCATGGCCCGTCCGACCCTGGTTGGCAATCGTCGTCATTGAACGACCAAGCCCATCCAAGCGACGAGCCATCATATCAATAAGGAAGGATTTGTCTTATAACTCGTCGACACTCCAAGAAGAGATCGTCGACTGAGGTAGGCCCATCTAACGACGAGCCTTCCCTCAACGCACTCAAAGACTCGCCCAAGAGAGAGAGTCGTCACTGAACGACCAACACTCTCCCGTCGAGTCACCTCTCAAGGAAACGACCCAAGTGGACGTACAGCCCCAGGTCGTCTCCTCTATTAAGCTTCCTTGACAAGCTTGGTTAATTAGCTAATTTGGGATAATGTCAGACCTGTTACAGTGCCTAGTTACACGTGCATTCACACAACCAGTAATAACAACAAAAGGCGTGCAGGTTGACTTTCCTCTATAAGGTAAACTACTTATCAGCTGTCAGGTGTTGCAGTGTCCTTACATAGACAGACCAATACCGGCGTGACACGTGTACATCCAGGAGATGGAGCTGATCCCACGGCTGGCATCAATCCAATCCAACGGTCCTGGTGAAAACCCTAATACCACCTTTCCAACTATAAATAAGAGAGTAATATCATGGAAAAAGGTAATGCTTTTCTGCATATTTCTACACTCACGCACTCTGCAATATTTTACACCATATTTCCAGACCATAATCTTACTCTCACGCCGGAGGGGCTTGCCGGAAGACCCCCGGCGCAGTTTCACCTTTCATTTCTTGTGCTGTGCAGATCCGGAGCTAGCTCAATCATTTGCTGGACACAAGAACTGAGCTTGGCACGCTTTCCTGCGCGATCAGGATGTTTTCGTATAACTCATGATGAAAATTGCGTAAAAAATTGCATAAACTGTCTGTTGCTTCGTAAACAAAGAAGCACAAACAGTTTAGTGAGCCATTTTGCTTTATTCCATCATATTCCCAAGCCAAAAAATAGTGAGTGTTTGCCTCCATTAGAAATGATAGAAATAACCTTGACCCAAAAGTTGCGAAAATTTGAGTATCTTCATGCTATTCTGAAAATGGTTATTGATACATCAATAAAAACACTATTTTTAAATTTCCATTAAGATAAATAGTTTAGCATTAAATATTGATCAAAAATCAATTTAGTTAATCAAATGCAACATTTATTATTCTGAGAAAGAGGGAGTATTTTACAAATTAAAGTACTCTCTCTCTCTCTCTTCCAAATAAATGTCTAAAAAAAGTTTAAATTTGATCTTGATCAATATCAAATAATTTGAAAATATTCTGAACATTAAATTGGGGACGGAGGGAGTAGTAATTAATGTATGTATGTATGCATGTTCTTTTGTAACAAGGAGAAATGGGGTGAGCTTAACATAAAGAGGGTTGGAAATAATAAAAAAAAAAGAAAAAAAGAAAAAAAGGTTGGAGGAAATAATTAAGGGTAGACTGAATTGGCTCAACAGTCCTGGGAAGAAGGTGAGCCGTCTGTAAAAGTTGACAAACTCCAAATTGCAACAAACATTCACAACAATGGAAACTACACCACAACTGCTACACTGATGGTAGAGTTGTACCTTCCAACAATTCCAACTTGCTTGACACTCTCTCCGTCCCAAAATGAATGTCAAAAAGGTTTTTTTTTATTCAAATTTACTTTTGATCAAAAGGAAACTTTGAATTTTTCTGGACCTTCATTTTGGGTTTTTTTTTTTCGTCTGAACCATCGGTATCATCGCTCTCTGTTCACCACATTGTGAGTGTAATGAAAGAATCAGTTCAAAGAATAACAAGAAAAAAAAAAAAAGGGAACGCCTTTTGCTCTCTTTATTCCAAAAATAGGCGAAAAACAATAACACGACATGAACAAATAACTTGAGAAATCCTAATATCACAAAATTTTCGATATTGATGTTACAAGGAAGCAGCAGTAGAGTTGCACAGCTGCTTTAGGGCATCAGGGACTTCTTGCCCACACTGTTGAAGAATTCCAACTAATGGTGCTATTGCAAGTATATCATCTTTGCTGGATAAAATGGTTTGCAGTTTACCTTTAACACTGTACCGTGCCATACCCATTAGAATCTGGAGGTAATTGTCTATTGGTAGCTCTAATTTGGACACAATTACGAGCTCAAAGTCGCTTAAATCAGCTTCCATAGCGTCCTCCATATCCATCACCGAAACAGCGGGTCCCTTTGAACTGCCAGATTTGGATAAAGAAATATGGAGAAGCGGAGTTAAAATTAGTAAAAACAAATGCTAGCAGAAGATAATGTCAGTTATCTGCTAAATAGCTCTAGCTCAAGCAACATCAGGTATACTTTTCTATACAGAAATACAGCAGGTCAGGGGTTAAGTTCCTACTAATGATAGATTTTACTCTCAAGTGTCACTATTGTAATAGATTAAGTTATCAATTAATAAACAAAAACCAAATTTTTATTTAAAAATGCCAGTTTTTACCTGTTCTCTAATTCAGAAATAGTAGAATCTGCATCTGTCGAGACGGAATAGCCCTTTGACTTGATGGCTTCGACCAACTCTACATAGCAGTTTTTCGCAACTATAAACATCGCCTTGGAAGGCCGCGTGTCAAGTTGACTACCACAAGCCTCCTCCAAAAGTTGGATGCTCTGCAACAACTAAAAAAGGTTTAGTTTACACTCAGGAGAGCTCCTTGACAAGATAGTATTGAGTGGTTGACAAACAACAATATTTGTTTTTCCAATTGTGGTCTCTTTAAGGGTATTTATGGAAAAAACAAGTTTATTCTTAAATACTCACTCCGTCCCACAATAATATGCACAAATGGGAAGGGCACAAGATTTAAGAAAAGAAGTGAAAAGGTGATATGTTGTGAGTGTAGATAGTTGGGTAGGAGAGAGAAAGTGGGGTAGGGAAAATTTATGGGTAATTGTTGTGAGTATGACAAGTAGGTCCCATTTTCATTTTGGGATTTTGCAGATTATTGTGGGATGCCCAAAATGGTTATTTTTGCAGAATATTGTGGGATGGAGGGAGTATTCGATATCCAATAGAGGACTCTTTCAGCGGAAGGAAATGAATAAGCATTTCAAGAACGGACATGAAATGTTGCAATTCTGACCAATTATATGGCATACCTTTGATTGCTTTTCTTCCGAGTCACATATGTGTACTGACTGGATGATGAACGCGCTCTCACTGGCAATGGAATTAACAAGTGATAATCTGCATACTGCCTTTGACAGAAGGTTTTGCACTGTAGGAATAGATTCACCATTCAAGCCACCAGTGAAAACCACAGTACTGGGATCGCCTGAAATATGTTGCCTAATATTTTTTATATCGTCAAAGTAAGAGCCTTTGTAAGAAGATTCCACACCATCGACAACCTGCAATAGTGCTTAAATTAGAAGAAAAACTTCAAGCAGAAAAATATTCTGGTATGTTAGACAGGGACGAAAAGTTGCAATTTTTGACTGCACTAGGGACTATTTCCAGATTAAACACAGGCTAATTCAAAATAATATCGGCTTAACAGGGCTAAAAAGGGTTGCTATTTATTCCTCGGTACAACACCCATGTGCAGAAAAGAATACATGGTCAAGTTTTACAAATTTAAGCTTCTTCAAATCGCTTTTTTTTTCTCCCAATTATTTTCTATCTTTCAGCGGTATGGTATTTATCTGTGTCATACCAACAAAGATATATAACATAAGTGCAATTTAACAGAAATATAGGAAGCAGAATTAATTTGCTCCTTTGGCGCAACGGTTAAGTTGCTCCTTTGGTGACCATAAGTTGCTCCCTTGGCGCAGCGGTTAAGTTGCTCCTTTGGTGACCATAAGGTCACGGATTCGAACCTTGGCGAACAACCTCTTGGCAATTGTCAGGCGAAGGCTCTAGCAAATGGTTCCCTCTCCCAACCCCCGCTTGGCGGGGAGCGCTTGGCGCACCGGGGTTTGCCCCCTTTATAGGAAGCAGAATTAATTAATTACTCCCTCCGTCCCGCTCGAAAAGGCACAAATTTCCTTTTTGGGTGTCCCATTTAAAAAGGCACTTTCCCAAAAAGGAAAATTTTTATTACTATTCCACCCACTCGTTCTCTCTCCTACTTTACTTTTACACTCACAACATTCTCTCTCCTAACTATTCCTCCCACTCATTCTCTCTCCTATTTAATTTTTCATACTCACAACATTTAAACTTTTTCTCTTTCCTACATCATTTTCCTTAATTTGCGTGCAAAATTGGTTTTGTGCCTCTTCGGGCGGGACGGAGGGAGTATATAATTTGAATTGTCAAATGTAACTAGTTGTCTGAGATAGAGAGTGAATTTTACTTGCATGCCTTTTTTCGTATAAACTAACATCCCTTTTGATATTCTAAATACTAAATTAAGTAATTAAGCTTCTTCAAATTGCTATTTTTTTCTAATTATTTTATATCTTTTGGCGATATGATATTTATCTGTGTTATACAACAAAGATATATAACATAAGGGGTAATACTAAAGTCACAAAAAAATGTCACAAAAATTTAGTTTAAAAAATGATGTGTCATGATTTTATTGGTGCTTTTAAATAGTGTGGCGGATCCACAATCAATGCAACTAATAAAATATCGCTACCTCATTTTGTAAACTTGTTTTGTGCCCCTAGCATTGCCCTAACATAAGTGCAACAACAACACCAACAAAGCCTTAGTCCCAAAATAATATATAACATAAGTGCAATTTAACGGAAATATAGGAAACAAAATTAAGTAATTATAAATTTTGAATTGCCAAATGTGACTAGTTATCTGAGATAGAATGTGTATTTTACTTGCATCCTTTTGATATTCTAAATACTGAATTCCAAGTGTCAGTAACATTAATAAACAGTTTTGTTATCAGGAATAGAACATATGACAAACAGGTCAGAAGAATACCAGCAAGGAAACCCCAGAAATGTCAACTGCCTTCAAAGAAACAAGCTCCAAAAGTCTATCAGGTGTTGACACAAGGAACTCTGGTTCACAACTCTTCAGTCTGTTGGAGGAGAGAGAGAGAGAGAGTCAAATTGAATATAAAGTGAAGTATTTCCTAAAATTTGCTTCTCAATATCAAGGCACAATGGAAAAGGATGAAGAACTGCTAATAATAAGAACAGATAACAACATAGGAGTATATTTTTTGCAGCTGTGCGAAATGTAACACGAATTCAAACTATTGGCATAGAGATGTCAACCAAAAATGTCAGCTTCAAGATCAAATGTATGTTTACCACCTTGGAAGAACAGACACTCCTAGGTAGGGTGTCTCGTTTCAACACTCCTGGACACATCTCCGACACATCCTGGACACGCCAAATAAGTGTCCGGAATTTTATTCTTCTGTTTTAATTCCCAACAGGCTGTTGAGGAGTCGGGAAATGCTCTGACACATTTCCCAAGAATTCCAGACACGAGATATATTGAAGTTTTCGAAATTAAAAGGTTCAAAATTATAAATGTTAACTAAGAAGAAGCCGTGCTAGCAACTTTGTCACTGGGTTGATTGTTCTTCCATCCTAGCTTCTACTCCAACCCATGTAGTAAACAGAGACTATTTTTGGTATTCTTTTACATATAGCTACGAAAGAAAAAAGAAAATTGATAAAGAATGAAGGCAAAATATATACTATAATTCTCTCCTATTTCTCATTCCCAATTCATCATATATTTTCACACAGCTATTATAATTCGTGGATTCTTCTCGACGGAATCCCTTGATTTGCATAAACAAAATTAGCTACGCGACACAAACAACGGTTACACGATAATTATGAACTAGGGATGACGTTTAGGAAAATGACATGTTGCAAACGAAGTTTCTAATCCATCTATTGCTAATTAAATGCTACGTTTCACGCACAACTTTAGATGCATCCCAACTGTTTGATCCAAGGACTGTTCACAACAAGGTATGTCTTCTACATTCAGGGTTTTTCTTTTCTTTAGTAATATGACTTTTATCTTTTGCTGTATTTTATTTGCAACATACTCCCTCCGTCCCATTTCAAGCTTCACCTTTTGCCAAAACGGGTGTCCCGTTAAAAGCTTCACCTTTCCTAAAATGGCAAAGAATTTTTACTATTCCACCCACTCATTCTCTCTCCTTTTTCACTTTTATACTCACAACACTTTTCAAATTTACTATTCCCTCCACTCATTCTCTCTCCTATTTTACTTTTACACTCGCAACACTTCCTCCACTTACCTTTTTCCTTAATTTGCGTACCACCTTCACCATCATGAAGCTTGAAATGGGACGGAGGGAGTATATGATATATTGACATATAAATATATTTATAATAAAAATACACACACACACACAGTCCAAGCCAATTGACTGTTGGCACTTTTTAAAAAAAATCGTGTTGGCATGTCGGAGGTCTCCAGTGCCGATATCACAGTGTCGGTGCTTCTTAATTCACCACGACAGCCACAAAAATAAGGGCAGAGGTGTAATTGATTAAAGAATACGCCATTGCATATACATGAAGCTGCAACAAACTTGCCTGTGAGACAAGCCTGCACATCATTTTTATATCATACTCCATATAAAAGTACGGATCTTGGCAATACATCAGTAAAATGTATCAATTTCTTAATTATAAAGTTGTCTATTGCTATTTTTCGTGCTCTAAGTACAATTTCTTGATTGTAATAATAAAGATTAGGAATTCTAAATTTGAACGTTTGTCGACTTCACTTAAGTTCTAATAATTAGTATCATATACAACTTTCTTTTGTAGAAACTTAGGTCATCTCCAACAATTTAGTGCAAAAGCGCACTATCCCCTTAAATAGCACAAGTTTTGCACCAAATATCTCTCAACATCTCCAAACCGTTATGCTTCAAATCTTGCCCAAAAAAAAGAACATTCTTAGAATATTCCTTATTAGTCCATTTCATTAAAATGTTTCCATTGGTTCATATATTATTATTGAAGGTATTGTATTGGGTGGTGTAGATTGTAGGCAATCTAAATAAAGGCCAAGATGTATCTAAATAGATATTTTGGTATCTTGGTCGTCAGTTATATTTCCTACAATCTATACCATCCGATACTGCAACTATCAAATACATTTTGAAGTTTTATTTTATTAAATATTATAATTTAAATAAATAATATTATGTTTCACATACTTTTTTTGGTATAACGTTTTTACTTTTTATATACATAAAAAAAGAGAAGAAAAAACAAAGATTTGATACAGAAGGGGGAATAGAGGATGTGCATTCACTTGGTGCACAACATTTAAAGCAAGTTTGGGGCTGCACCACTTTGAAGCAAAGATAATGTCCCCCCCCCCTCCTTGGACCTCCTTCATGCTCCAAATATGGAGTTATAGAATTTGTTGAAGTTGGTCTTAGTATTTAATTAGTTTTGCTCTAATTTCAATATGTTTTGCAATATTGCTTAAAACTTATAAAAATTTTCAGTGTACTATGTGCCTAGATATGAATATTTTCAGCCAATTCATTAGGTGCAGGTGCAAGGCACGTACTCCCTACTAGTTGACAAATGTGGATCAACCCTAGATAGCAAAACTGCTCCCGAGTCACATATATACACCTTCTGAGACAAATAGAACCTCATGCGACTAATCCCTCCATCCCAAAATGAATGACCAAAAATTTTCAATTATGCTCTTGATCGGAAGCAAATTTGAAAATAAAATAAAATCGGTAATTCATTTTGGGACGGAGGGAGTATCATTTTAAAATGTGCAGGAGTAGAAGAATGGAATCATGTTATACATGGACAAGATTTACATGTTTAGATGCACAGGTGAACTACAAATAAAGAAAACACTACATTTTTAGATGCTTGGGGAGAAATAAAAAAAAAATAAAGAAAAAGACACTGCTAAAAGCATACATCACTTACCCGTGAATTTGATGCTCTAAGGAGGCACCAGAATGCAGGCTTACTGTATGTATTCCAAGGGCTTTCAAAGGCTTGCAGACTGACCGTACCTGGTGCAAGTGAAAGTTTTTTTTGATAAGAAGTGCAAGAGAATAATAATTAGCAGAAGGGGACAAATGCTTCTAGACTACAGATACACCGCCCAAGGGGATGGGTAGATTCATTTTTTGCAGTCACAGGGTAAAGTACTACTCCCTCCATCCCATGATAAATGCAGCATTTGACTTGTAAACGTATTTAAGGAATGTGCGTTACTTGTTTGTGCATTGCTTATACAATGGTAAATTTATACCAAATCTATTTCCTTATTTAATCACGCGACATTTATTTTGGGACGGACCAAAACGGGAAGTGCTGAGATTTTTTTTTGGGACGGAGGGAGTATATTGTTCAGTGTAAGGGCAAATGTATTCCAAATTTTGTCGTTATGTTTTCCATATAAGAATGTCTTCATTATATTTTATTACAAGAAAATGGATATTCATTTTTCTCATCTTTGCACTATGCACATTTAGAACATGGCCCATTCCCTTTCTGCAAGTATTTTCCAACATCTAATATGCGATGTATTGGAGCCATGAGAAACAGTGTCTAGTTGTCCATGCCATCATTGTTAAAGCACAAAAACAAGTTTTCCCTCTACCCCAAAATTGTGCCATTTTGGGATGTCTGGAAGTAAGTGTGAGATAGACAGTTCATTCAAACTAAATATCAATAATGCCCTTTTGATTGTGAGAAGTACTAGATCCGTTAATTGACACCACTACAGGGTAACCCACCTTAATTTTCTTTTTTAATTTTCCTCCCACCTATTTTGTCTTAGCTTTCACATTTTAATTTTAATTATATTCTATTATTTTTTTCGTCTCCTCCATTGTCATGGACGAGTCCATATGACTATTCATGTTAGCCGATCTCAAATCATTTTTGGAACAAGGCTTTGTCGTTGTTGTACAGAGTAACCTAAGGGTATTTTAAACAATGGAATCAAATATTTTCCAAGAACTGAGTAAAGTTCACAGTGGAGACTTATTTTGCCGCGGAGGAGCTATATATTGAAGCAGGCCCGGTTTTGAGGGTGTGCAAGGAGCCCAATTGCACAGGGCCCAAAATTTTAGAGGGCCTCATATTTTTCCCACTTCAAAATCCTAGCCCAAATGCTAGTAATAATATATAAATTTAAACGTGATAATGTAACATGTAATGCGTTTAGCTTGGTTGAATAATTTTATTTTTATGTTCCTTGAGGTGCTGGGATCAAATCACCCCACACGATTTTTATGGGAATTTGAGGCCTATTTTTCTTTTGCCTATCTTTTTGTTAACTTTCTTTCTTTCCTTTTACTTGTTTCAGGAAATTTTACTTTTATTTTTTTATTTTCTTATTTTATTACCAAAACTAAATTATTGTGTACTGTTTTATTATATGTATATATTAAGGGCATCATATTCACATTTGGCACAGGGCCCCTAAAAATATTGAGACGGGCCTGTGTTGAAGTATGTCACAACAGCTCAAAGAGACCCATCGGATGTAGCAGGACACAGATATAAATTGAAATCATAATGCACAATATAAATGTTCACAAACCTTGGTAGCTTTTTCTTGTGATGATACAAGGAACAGGAGGAAGGGACTGGTGAAGGATACACCCTCCTTCTCCTTTACAGCAATCGTATCCGCAGCAGTTGAAGTTGTCCAAGCAATTTGCTCTACAGTAGAATAACCTCCACTTGTTTCTAGTATATTTTTACCCGAAGAATAGCATTTCCAAAATTCAACACCCCATGTGTCCACGAACAAAGGTCGGTCCTCTTCACTTCTAAGGGTACCATCACGCCTCATAGCATTATCTATAGAGTTCAAACATAATATTAAAAATTTTGAAGGACAATCTTGATTCTCAAAGGCATTTTCTTGGTGATTGTCTATGGATTTTAGTGGTATATCTTGCTGAATTTCCTGATTCTTCACCCTGGCTCTTTTTGTTTCTTGATAATCTCCATTAGCATAATCCTGGACTGCTCGTTTCTTAGATACAGCACCGTTAGAATTGCTGGACTTTTTCTGGTCTGCTTTTGAAGGCCTAGCTTTCTTTATTTCCTTTCTCTTCTCTTTCTTTCCAAAATCCTCTTTCAATTCTTTATCATTGAAGGGATTCTCCAGAGTAGGTAAGCTAAAACACATCCCCTGTAGATGATGGGAAAAAAAGAGGGGAAAAGTCAAGCAGATTGAACTATGAGAAATGATGTGCTCTTAGCCAATTATGGTATAATACCATGATGAATAACCTATTTACATTTAGTACTTTCTTGCTCAAGTGTAAATAAAAAACTACTTTAGTTTATGTTTAGCAACAATTTGGAAGAAACAAACTTTCTGAACTTCTTGGTCAAAAAGGTTGATAATATAGAGTAATGCTAAAGCCAGAAAATGATGAGAAATATTTCTTAAGACAATGGCATATAGCAGTTGTTGATTGGAACCTAATCCTAAGTGGTGGTATCTCCGGACACGACAATCAATCAGCAATTAGCAACTCATTTTATTTCCAAATTTTGTACATCATCTTGTGACTATAGCATTAGTCTTTAAAATATTAAGCAAAGGTTGATAGTTTGGATTCTCCAAGCATTTGTGGCACGCACTACATGTGTGCAAGTATACAAATATATATTTTGTAAAATTTGAAATATGTATTACTAAAATTATTTGAAACAAATATAATAGTGAGTGTTTTTTTGTGGAGAAATTAATAAATTTGATAGAGAAGTTACTGGAATGCATGGTAGTTATTAACTTTTTAAAGTGGTGGTTTAGGAGGGTTACTTGGACAAGAGTCTAAGAGTCCAAATGACTCCTCCCGTTTAATATGTTAGTCCCACTTTTTAGAGGTTAATTTGATTGAATTTTAACAAAAAAATTAGGAAAAAATAATTATCCCAATGAAATTCTAAACTTCTTATTTATACACCATTAAAAAAATACTACCAACAACAATATTTAGACTTTCATTAGGATGGATGAATTAATATAAATTATTGGTTAAAGTTCAACCAAATTTACCACAAAAAAGTGGGACAATCTTTCCAGAAATAATGAATCAGTAAGATAATAGATTGACAATAGGAATGCCATACAGTGTAAATAACCGAAACAAAGGACGCAAGAAGTTCAATGATGCATCACTGAGGTTCTTTTGGAAAATGGAGAAACTTATTAACATAAACAGTAAACCCCTGCTAAAATATTGTTTTAAACATTATGTAACTACTGAAATGTCAAAACTAAAAACTACTCCCTCCATCCCAAAATGATATTGATTTTTGTTCTTGGTGAAGAATAAAAATGGGCATTCATTTTGGGTCGGAGGTAGTGTAATAGTACTGTTAGAACATTTGTAATCTTCGTTAATTTCAAGCGGTACATCCAATATATCGATTTGAATAACTGGGTCCAATCTGCTAATAAACAGTATCTAATATCAATATTATCAACAAAACCGGATAAGCTAGGCAGTCTCGTGTTCCCTTCACCTTTTAATCTTTGGAACACCTGAAGGCCTATAGTTAACAAGGCAGATTTTCTCGACTTGCATAACATATCTTCACAATCAGAAGTACTCCATTAAAGTCAATCATTATAGGCTACAACGCAGAACATCAAAGTAATGATCCTCACAAGTAGCATTTAACACACACACACACACACACACATATTTAATTCAGGATTTACATAGAGTAGAACTAGTAGAAAATGATTAGACTGTACAGCAAAAAAAAGTAGTGATACGCTTCAAATTCAAGCATGCCTGGCATAAATTGAGCACTGCCATTCTTTATCAATGACAGTTTTGCATGTGCCTCTATGCCACTTCATCCATCTCAAAATAATATCCATTTTTTCACATTCTGAAAAAGTTAAATGTTGAGTAAATCTAGTAGAAAAGATGCATAAATACCCATACTATTTACCCTATAAACTTTTAGCTTTGCAAGTACACACTGCAAGCACACACTGCAAGCACTAGCAAAGCCAGGTTACGGCGTGGGGTCATTGACCCACTTCAATTTTAAAGAATTATATACCTCCTTCAAAATTTAAGAAAAATATTTCTTATTACAAAAAAATGAATTCGTACATTTTAACCCACTAAATTTTGAGTGAATTTTGCATTAAATAATTAGTTTGACCCCCTTTAATGCTACATTTGTATACCCGAATTATATTGTTCATAGCTAAAGCAATTTCGTCACCCCCTTTAATGGCTTCTCCATTGGTTGCAAGTATACATTCGTTTAGAGACTGAGGGAATAAACGGGATAGCATGTAATGCAGCTTGTTCTCTTCAAGGTTCAATGATAGTGAATCCTCCCTCTTCCCATTTGATGAGTCAAAATTTTCTAATATCTCATTTGGTTAGGCTACAGAGAAGCCAAAATTAGATATTAAAAAGTTTGATTCCTCAAATGCGACCCATTTAGCTTTTAGGGATTACAGGATCAAATAGAACGTTCATCAATAATCTACTAAACCCACTTTAAACCCTACATATTTTTTGCAACTCAACAATAAATCAGCTAAAAAATCCAACCTTTGATCACAAATTAAAAATAAAAATAAAATCAAAATCAAACCATTGTTAGAATAAGAGAAAAAGAAAGGTCAGATAGAGGGTACCTGACACATGCTGCGTTTACCGGACTTGCGGCGCTTCTTGGCGGCGATAATGGCGGCTATACGATTAGAGACCTTGATGGAGTCATCTCTATTTAGCTTCTTCCGGTTGGCTTTGTTCTTCTTTCTCCTGATCGCGTCCTCCCCTTTAGGCATGGCTGTGGCTGTGGCTGTGGCGCTGGCGCTGGCGCTGGCGCTGGCGCCGGTCAAAGGAGGAAGGCGGTTATAGGCAGTTTTGTGAGCTAAGCGCAGTTTAGTGAAGAAAGAAAGGAAGCTAGGTAAGTCAGGTTTTTTGGTCTGTTTGCTTCTCTTGTAATGTTAATGGGCTTTATATCACTTGGGCTTTATATTAGCTGGCCCTTTTTAGTTAGATTGATGGGCTTATTTGGGTTCTATGGTGCCTGTAATTTATTCTCCTTCTCCAAATATTTCCTCCGTCCCGGCTCTTTGCACATAAATTATTAAAAAGTAAATATTATAAATAAGAAAAATAAATTAGGAGAGAGAAGGTTGGTAGGAATATAAGTGAGTTGTTATTGTGAGTGTAGCAAGTGAGTCTCATTATCCATTTAAAAAAATAAATCAACTAAAAACCTTACTGAAACGTATCAAAAAGAAATATATAAAACTTATTCTGGGACGGAGAGATTAATATTTTATTTTTAAATAAATTATTTGCTAATCTTATGAAAAATATTTTTTTTTTCAAATAATTAAAATAAACATGTTTTTAAAATGAGTTGGTCTTATGAAAAATGCGTTTTTTCTGGCATTTAGAAAAAACGTGTTTTGTGTTTTCCCGTTTGTGCCAGTGACAGTGTGATAAAGTGCCAGTGTATGTGTAACAAAATGCCAGTGAAAAAAGTGTCAGTACCAATTTAACAAAGTGCCAGTGTAAACTGGCACTGGCACTTTGTTAAACTTGCACTGACACTTTTTACACGGGCATTTTTATATACATGAACTGGCACTCTTCACACTGGCACTCTGTTACACTAACACTGGCACTTTGTTACACTAATATTTTTGCTGGCTCTCAAAAATACAAGCACTGGCATTCAAAAAAACATGAACTGACATTCAAAATCACGTACACTGGCACTCAAATATATACACTGGCACTCAAAAAACACTGATAATCATTTTTGCTGGCATTCAAAAAACATGGACTGGCATTCCAAAAAACATGTACTGGCATTCATAAAAACGTGGACTGGCATTCAAAGTCAGTAATCATTATTGGTGGCATTCAAAAAAACATGAACTGACATTCATAAAAACGTGTACTGGCATTCAAAATCAATTACACTGGCATTTCAAAATCAAACTATCCTCAAATTCCCAAACAAAAAACCAAATCATCTCAATTGAATTTGCCAAAAAAAATCCATCGGCACTAATTACAAAGCGCTGGCCAAGTAAACGGGTTCCCAAATCCCTCAGCAAACCTCACTGTTCTTCTTCTCCGGCCCAAGTCCCTCTCAATAACACCAAAAACCCGTCAACACCCTATCCCCTGTTCCCGACCTTCGGCCTGTTCTATGCCTTGAAATTGATCTCTCCGGATTCGGTTATTTGGCAATTCTATTGAAGCTGTTAAACCGGAAGTTGAAGAACAATTTCATCTCTGTTGAATTGGAAATTGAAGCCGATTTGAAGCTGATCTGGAGAACTGTTGAACTGAGCGTAATTCGAAACCCTCGTCCGCCATTGTTGTTGCAGATTTCACGATTGAGAGAGAGAGTTGGCTGAGGAAGAAGACGGTCTAGGGAGCGAATGGTGAAGATCGTCATTTTCCGCCTAGTGAGAGAAGCTGCTCTGTGTTTGCGTTTAGTGAGAGAAAGTGAGAGAGAGAGAATGAGCTGCCCGGTATTTTAAAACACGTTTTTTGTTAAGTTAACAAAAAACGCATTTTTTACAAGTTTTTGACTTTTAAAATACTATTTTATAAATAAGTAAAACTTCACGTAGTGATGTGCACTAAAAACCAATCGGCGATTAAAAACACTAAAAAACAATTGGTGATTAAAACACTACAAATAAAAATAAATGACATTAATATTTTAATCCTTAAGAAATACTCCCCTGTTCTATGTTCTATAGTAACTAGTACTAAACCATTAGGACTTGACCCGATGGCCAGAGCACTGGGACACCAACACGGAGGTCCTGGGTTCGACTCCCCCCAGTGGTTAGAGTGGATGATTATCCCTCCCTAGTTAATATTAGGCGCCTCTGGGGTGGATTTTAAGGAAATTTCAGAGAATTGATGGACTTGTTAGTAAATTGACTTACACAAAAAATGGGGCTTGACTCGAGATGGGCAAGCCTCAAAAAAAATAAAAATAAATAATAACTAGTACTAACCCCCCGTGCCAAGGCACGGGTCAGTTCCTCTAACCTCAACCACTACTCTCTTTATAATAACCCTCAATCGAATCCATTGTTAATTGCATCAATGTATATTGGGTAAAGAAAAGAAAAACATTGATTTACATATAAACATTACATTACATTAGATAAACTATGGTAGCATGTTGCACAGAGCATTCCCTAACGACACAACTTTTAATCAGAAGTGATCATCTTGAAATAAACCCCTTTAACATGTATATTGTAGTGGTACACTTATGTACGCATTTGGTCTTATCACAAATCTTTTCAAATTTCACAAACAATCTCTTTGCAGTTCAATTTGTTGAAGTTGAAATTAAAGTTACCATTTATTGACCAGAATAAGTACTTAAAATATGAGAGGGGGATGAAAAACAATGCCTATCCCCAAGCTTCACTTCCTTCTAGCAATGTTATCAAGTGTGTACTTGAACAAAATTTGAGTACAGTCTAACAACTGCAAGACGTATATCAACAAAATCATTTAAACAGAAAAATTAAACAATTTTAAACACCAATTGCCAAAGAAATACCAAAAGACACATGGGAAGGAAAAATTGGAAAATCCAAGTGGTTTACCGCTGCCAGTTTCGCAGACGACAATGGTGGTGACATGGTTCTCCACCGAATAAAACGCTTCTCCATGCTCCCATGCCTTTATCTACAAAATCTAAAACCAAACCACACACAAAAAACAAATTAATGTAATCAATCCAATTGCATGAGTAATACAATACCTAATAGCCTATATTTTTAAAACCCGTGAAACCAAGGAAATTAAATTGGGGAAAAAGTAGAACATTTGGATCTGTGAATGGAAGAGCGAAAGAGGAATTACGTGAGGAGGAGAAGAAACGGGAAAAGAGTACGTGATCGGTTTTGGGAGAGAAGGTGGGGAGTTATCACACGGTGATAGTACAAAAATTAAAGAAAATGATGAAATCGCCCCACGCCATCATACCCCCACCCCAAAAAAATATTCTACCCCCTACCATCTTTCTACCCGGCTTAAGGCGTTCGGCTTCACCTTGCCACAACAATCGGATAAATCCTTCACCCACAGCTCACAGGTGCAATTAAAAAAGAGTATTGTGTACTCAAAAAGATATGTGACGTAGTAGAAAATATAATCTCCATAAGCAAAGCAATTCTATGAAGGGGGATGTGTGGATACAAATTCATATGAAACTTAAATGCAGATAAAAAAAAATGATTTTCCAAAAATATTTCACTCCTCTCCAATTTTAAAGAGTCGGGAACCCCGTCTTTCATCTCTCATATTCCTCTGTATCAGTAAGATCTCTACATTTAGGGGACTTTAGTTATAAACATTAAAACATTTACTGAAATTGCTAATGAAGATAAATTGTAAAGTACCATGTAGTTACACAACATTAGAGAAAAAAGCTAAAGGTTCCGTGCTTAGGGAAGGAAGAAGCCACAACAGATTATCACCAACTATAAGGGCACTTCTAAAATGGCAGTACCATCTTAATCACAAATATTCAAGTGAAAGAAAGGAACATATATGGAATTAAGTAATAAGAAATCGTCAAGCTCAACTAAGCAAAAAGTCAAGAGTCGGTATATTACACCATCATCGAAATTTTATATTGTAGGCATCCAAAAGCAACCTAAAGTTCACAGCTAGCATAGTTTACAAAAATATAAAAAAAAAATATAAGGAGATGTAAGAATTACTGAACACATCACTGATACATTTGGGTGACAAATAAATAATTAAAATTCATATTTCTCATTCGCTTTAAAACCCTCAATCAATTCTAAATCACAAAATTAACACCAGAAAGAAATCCATCTTAGAAGCTCAAATTATCTAAATAAATATACCAGCATTGCAGTTGCAATCTTCTTGTTGTGTCCGTGGTATGGGCATCACTATAAAATTGATTGATGAACGCAATCAGGCTGACTCTAAAGCACATGATAATATTGTCCCACAAAGTACGCCTAAGCCTGCCAAAAAAATACCCACAAATGAACACTAAATACACACACACATAAATGGAGATATACATATTGAGGTAGATATTAGAGAGAGAAAAGAGTTCTACATGTGCAGCAATAGCAGGCAAGTGAAAAGTCAAAGCCATTTGAGGAACTGCGACTCAATTAAATTAGATAAATGGGTGTTAAAGAAAATGATCAAAAATCCACAACACATAGTTGCCAGGTACACATTTAAATGCATAACTACAGTAGACCCAATTGACAGATTTAAAGTTTAAGAAAGACCAATATAACAAAATCTAACCTTGTCCGTAGAGAATTACAAGCAGAGATCAACCACTTTTTTCTACATAACTCGATGTGTACTACTGACTTTCTGAATGCGTGAGAAAGAGAGAGAGAGAGAGTACGTAACTTGAAAAAAATATAACAACAAACTAAAGAAAATAGTGAATGAAAAAAGACAACTCATGCGAAAGTATATACTGAACAGAGTAACTGAATTAATTTGGAGCATGTTTCAGTCGTAAAGTAGGATAAATCTTCTTTTTTTTTTTAAATGTAGGACTAATCCATAAAAGTCTGAAAACACCGAAACAGTAAAAATATTACAATTGCTTAGTGCTTTTATACATCAAAACTGATTATATGGTCAAACTGCCTATTACTATTGTTGCTTGCCTGCAGATTGCTCCTTATATAGTTTAAGAACAACTAAAAATTTAAAGAAAAATGAATATAAAAAACACTTGCAGGCAATTAAAAACCCAAACAAAAATTACAAAAATCACTCCCATTGACGATATGAACAGTTAAAGTATCAACTTAGCAACTTCTTACCAACATCTTCCCTCCTTTTGCTTTTCACCCTAAGTGAACCCAGTTCACCTCCTGAATCTCTAGATTTCCACATAATGGCTCGGAAACCTTAGCATTCTCCAGAAATCACTGCCCTAAACACATCACCCTTACCCCTGCTTTAACTCCATGCCACCCATAGAAGTCACCTCAGTTTCATTGTCATTATCTACAACAACAAAAGTTGGCCTCAATCAATCCAAACCCACATACAAAATCTCATGTAATACCTTTAAACACTCCCTTAATCTCACCTCTTGTGAACCAAATTCAATACTACAGGCCTTTCCAACTAAATTTTTCAACAACCTTTACCATATCCCAAATCACCCTAAAACATAAACCAATAGCAATCAGGCAGAAAAACAAATGAAACCATAGGTAAAGACAGGTTACTCAAAATTATACCACCTCCGTCCCAATATATAATTGCATCTACATACGCTTAATTGAACTAATTATTCCCTAATTGATCAGTACTCTAGAAAAATTCACACACAGAAATAGGTGGGAAGAGGAAGGGGAAGAGAGAGTTACATGAGTAGAGAACAAACAAGAGGATTATTAGGGTTGAGGGCATTTCATCAGCCATACATGTCTCTGTATTGCTACTTGCGACGGCTCCATACCGATTGGATTGGCCTTGCAAGCACATTTGCTGGGGAGAGATGGAAATGGGGAAGAGCAAAACGGTTTCAGAGAAGTTGGGGAGGAACCAAATTGGGAGATGAATTCACATGTGCGTTGTCTGAGAGAAAGATGTTCCTTGAGGACATTGTTGTGCGGGTAGAAAGGAAGGGGGTCGAGGCTATGGAATTTTGGTTTACAAAATGACTAATGGGAGGGATTGACGTCGTGTAACTGATGTGGGGGTGGGTAATGTAGCAAGAAACAGTTTTTTCAATAAATCACAGTCGCTCTTTGTCTTTTTTTAGAGTGAATCCCAGCCATCATTGTGTGACGGTTATTTATGAGCTCTATTGTAATATAGACTAGTACTTCCCTACCCGTGCCAAGGCACGGTGACAGTACGACATAAATATAGTGTGTTTGAGATCAAACTCTCAAAATGCATAAGTCCATTATCTATCATCAAATTATAAACTCTTAAAATTTCCATTTGATTGCAAGAACGACAATATTAATGATCCATTACATACATAATAATTCCTGATTTTTAATTGAACATTTCAAAAATAAATCTGTCTCTTAGGTATTTGTTACAAAAAGAAAAATAAAAAGTAAAATCACATTTCACATTATAGCCAAAATAAGATTGACAAAATACAAATTTTTATTATAACCAAACATAAAATTATAAGAAAGTATGATTTCAATTAACTAAAGTTGACCAAATCACATAATCCCAACCCCACCCACTTTCCTCTTTCCCCTCACTCCCCCTTACCTCACCCTCTTTCATGTAACCTCAAACTCGCTCACTATCCTTTTGAGTTGCATTTTTCCAAACTTCCAATACTATTATAGAGAAATCATACTCTGAAATGATACACTATCGAAAATAAAATCTTGACCAAGTATATCAATTATTCTGAGTGCCTGCAATAACAAAGCTAAGTAAAGACATGGAAACAAATTGCTAATATTCCTGAATAACAATAGCAAGCTCACCTTATAAGATATCTTCCCAAACTTTTCAGCACTTTCAAGAAAGTCTGACTTGGTGAATAAAAGTACTCGTTCCAAAGCTGAAATATATGTTACTTATTGCATGAAAATATCACATCCGTCCTTAAATGAGATTGAGTTGATGTTCCATGACTGAAAAGAAAATGCTTATTAGATAATATCATAACATTATGCAAATTATGTGCACTAAATTTGATTATACTTACAAAAGTTTTCAGAGTTGTAGAAGAACCGAATTAGTAACCTCGTCAATCTGTTTCATCAACCACTTTCCAATCCTACCCCTCTTCCATTCAAAACACTCACTCCAACTATTACTCTGTAACCCACTCAACCCTACACTCCTTTATGTAAACTTCATACACTCACTATTCTATTCATTTTTAACCTAAAAAAACAACAACACCCATCCACCCTCGTATTCTTATTCAACATATACAATCTCCAAAATAAAAAGACAACTAATCATATGCATGACTGCAATTGACGTATAGTATTCTTTTTTTTCTCTCAATTTTGTTTGTTCGTGTATCTGTAGGGTTTTTAATAGATATGTTTAGAGACATTTATCTTCGTTCTTGGCTCTCAAAGTTGTTGTTTCTTGTTTATGTTTCCCGTTTGTTCTTTTCTTTCTACTTAATTTACCTAATTGTTAAGCAAATTGAGGAATTTTGAAAAGGACGAAAATGAAACACAAAACACTTTGTATCATTTTCAGATTGATCAACAATGAAAACAGGAAGAACGGAAACTAAGCTTCGATAGATGTCTGGTCAACGATTTTTTATAAGAGTGATCGGATCTACACACTTTTATTTTTAAAAAGTATATGTCAGTTAAATTGTAAATTGAAAGAAAGTCAGACAGTCGGTACACACAACCAGACCACTTGCTTGTTTTCTTTCCATTTACATTTGAATTGAAAATCTTGGTACACGCCAATTTTCAAATAATAGTTATGTATACTATTACTACATTTATTATACTCCCGTCCCGTTCCACGTGAATGAAAAATTTTAGTCAAATTGATGTAACTTTAATCAATAATTTAAATAAAAATAGTGATTCTAATAAAAATTTATTTTTTTATTATAACACAATTAATAATATTTTCAATAATGTTTTTTAGATTTTTATAAGAATTATTATTTTTTATTTAAATTAATAGTTAAAATTATTGCAATTTAACTAAAAGTCTCGTGATGGAAGGAGTATGTATTGAAATAGAAACCACAAATCTACAGCCGTATGATCAAACAAATTGAAAAGAAATCCAACGATTGAAAATAAAAAGAGTTAAAACTGATTAATAATAGCCCTAGGATCGTAACAGTTATGGATCGATCTGAGTCATTCTTTACCTTAAGTGGTTTTATCCAATGTGTATTATCTTTTTTTAGATTAAATCCCAACCCCTCTTTGTCTTTTTCCAAATTGAATCCTAGCCACTCATTGTGTGACGATTATTCATGAGCTCTATTGTAATATAGATACGTAAAAAAAGATACTTTTTGATTATTCGAATGTATTCTGCAAAGTTTTAAAATAAAAATGGAACTCATTTTTCATACTTTTACAATAATTAATCACCTTTTTTTGTACTATCCAACTATTTACACTCACAACATATTAATTTTTTCACTTTTTTTTTTATATCAAAACCATTTATATATGGGACGGACGGAGTAGTGACAAATATGGAGACCAAATTAGTATTTAATCCTTAAGGAAAAAAACACTACATCCGTCCCGGTTTAATGTTTTAAGTTTGATTTTACACGGAAATTAAGAAAAAATAAATGTTATGATTATAAAAAGTAAAGTAGAAAAGAGAAAGTGAGTTAGTGAATTTTTGTTGTGAAAATGACAAATGAATTTTATTGTCCATTTTAAGTAGCAAATAAACTAAAAATCTTAATTAATCTGAGACATATAAAAAAAATAAGAACCTTAAATTGGGATCAAATTGGGATGGAGATTTTTTTTTTGTACTTGCCCTTTTTTTTTTAAGAAGAACATAATGTTCGGTGCAATACCCTTTTTTTTTAAGAAGAACATAATGTTCGGTGCAATACTCCTTCGGTCCCACCCAAAAGTTGGAAATTTATCTTTTAATTTGATTGTCCTATCCAAAATTTTAAAATTTTAAATGAAAAGTTATTATTACTTCTTTATTAGTGAATCCAAATATCACACTCATAATAAGGCTCCGTTTGTTTCACGAAAAATAGTCTCGAAAAATGATTTCTTGGAAAATATTTTTTGGAAAATGAAAATGCTTTCCGAAAAATATTTTCCGATGTTTGGTAAATTCTTAAGAAAACATTTTTCAAAAAACATCTTTCGATGTTTGGTAGTTTTATTAAAGTAACTTTCTAAAGATAAAATAATTAAAAATAAAGGAAAATGAGGAAAATGTTTTACGAAAAACAACTTTTTTAGAGCATCCGTAGTCATGCCACTTAAAAATTGTGTCAAGCCAATCCTCTCTCCTCCAACTCAGTTTCACGTCATCAGTCATCAATAACACAATTCCAAATAATTTTATCTCCATTCATGACAAAAGTCATGAGTTTCTCTCTCCTACTTTTTATTAATGCCCCACCATATTTTCTCTTTCCTACTCATTTATATTACATTTATTACTACTATATATAATTATTAATTATTGAACTAGTATAAATGATTAATTATAAATTTCATTATAATTAATTATTTTATTAATATATTTTATTTTTTTAATTATAGAGAGTGATAAAATATTAATAATTGTAGTTTTTTCAATATTCTTGTATTTTTATTATTTTTATATTATAACTATTATATATATATATATATATATATATATATATAATTTTATTATACTAATTATTATACTATAAAAATATTTAATTATAATTTCCTGATGCTGCAGGAATTGTGCTTATCAGTAATCCTTCACGTGGCAGGACCAATCACCTGGCTCCTTGACCTGAAATCAGAACCCACGACTAGCCGGATGTGTCTCCGGCGAAGACGCTCGGGCGTGAGAGTAAGATAACAGTGTATATAGCTCAAAATGTATTGAATAATGAATTCAGATAACAAAATGGCAGTTACCTTTCACCGTTGGTAGTGATGATGTATTTATAGAGGATGACCGTTGTATTTTTGGTGGTGCTACATGAGCTCCGAGATTTTAGGAACAGTTACAAGTAATGTGAACGTGTCCTATAACGGCTCCTGATTCGTAGGGAATCGGTTATGGAAAGGTTTGACTTCACGTACATTCGTCTGCTAGGTCGACGCTTGTGGATTAGGTCGAGGTCGCCATTTAAGGAATAGTCGACCTGACTGACGGGTAGAGCATAGTTCGTACCCGAATTGTAGTATGGATCATGAGGTCGGACTAAGTTAGGTCGGGACCTGGTAGGTCGGACATGGACTTAGTCGACGGATACTTGAGATGGGCTTTGGGCCTTGCTCTGGTTGGGCTAGCTTCATTGAGAATGTGGGTGTCAAGGTTGTCTGTGATTGGGCTTTATTCGTTTGGCCCAACTCGACACTTTTGGTATGTTCAGTGGCCCCCAACTTTCGAGTTGACTTTGTCGGCTTGGAAGTTAAGGAAATCTTTGATGAGAATTGCTTTACTCGCAGGTCGCTACTCATATTGATACTTTAGTCGACCAAAATGACGTGGCATGATCCCGGACGTCGGCGATGAACGGTCAGAGATGAAGGAGCGCCGCTTTTCAGCAATGATTACTATTCTGACGCTTGGTATTCTTTCTCGAAAACCGCTCCAGCGTTTAATTTTGGAAAATTAATTTCGAATTTCTTTTCCCATTCCAAATTTGGGAAAATATAAATACCAAAAATCCCCTTTTGAAACGAATTCTTACCGTCTTCAAACTCTTCTTCCTCGGCGATAATTGCGGAATTGCAGCAAGATTTAACCCAGGTTTACGGCTTTGGCAACGGATTCCCCCTCTGCGATAAATCAAGGTATTTCCCTTGTACATTTGCTTTAGGGTTTGCAATTCATGCTCTGTTTTTATTTTCGCCATGGCTAGAACCTTCCGTAGTGAACCTGGCGCTTGGTATGGGTACTGCACTGTTGACCGTAGGGTGTATAAGAACGTGAACGGTGAGTGGAGAGTGATGTCCTTGGATGAATGCGCCTCTATCTTGACTAGGTGGGAGTTGAATTTCAGTGAGATAGGTTTGCCCATTGTAGGAGACGTTGAAAATCTAGTAGTCGATGATTCAAATATCGTCACTTTCCATCTGTTCCATGAACTACTCGACCATATCACCTTGTTTTATGTTAGGGATGTCCATAAACCTTCCTTCCTTAGAAATAGAATAGGTTTTCCAGGGGAGTCTAGGTCGCCCTTAGGTAGGTCGACTGAATGTGATCATAGGGTGACTCCCCGCTTCCTCTTTTGTTTGTACAGATATGACGACTCAAGGTGGAGCTACAGCTTCAACTTCATCAAGTCCCAGGATAGTGGATGCATTTGGCTCCTCCGTTGTACCGGGGAAAAATGAGAGAGGATATGTACCTCCTAGGCCTCTGCGAAGGAATAAGAATATGGAGTCCCGTTACTCCATGGTCTATGACTTTTGTGGGATAAATAGGGCGGATTATAGGGTTACTATCTTTACTAGGGCGGATTTCATGGCCAACACCGTGCCACCTTCACCGCGATGCCACTAGGGTTGCTTTTTCTATGAGTCGGTTCGAAGCGGGCTTGAGGTTGCCCTTAGATCCCTTTATCAATGAATTTCTGGAGTGCATGGATGCTCTTCCCCTTCAGCTTGGGGCCAACACTTGCAGGGTACTAGTGTGCTTTGCCATGGTATGTAGGTTTCAAGGCCATGAGCCTTGTATGAGAGTCTTCAAGGAATTTTTTGCTCCAAAGCTCGACAAGGCAGATTGGGGGATTAGTACTCCTTCCAAACCCAATTCTCCGAAGTTGTTTGCCAATCTTCCCAATAAGCATAGCAACTGGTATTCATACGTGATTTTTGTAGAGAGTAGGTTGGGATGGGAATTCCCTTTGCCAAATAGCGAGTCTGACGTGATTAGTGAGGAGAATTATTGGGAGCCTCCTTGGCATCAAACTTTGTATAGGAAGCTGTGTGCTTTGGTTAAGAACGGACCCATCAGCTGGAAGTCATTAGGGACGACTAAATACAACTATATCCAAGCAGGGATGATGCCTGGGGATGGGGTAGTGGAGCCTCTTGTCCCAGTACTGAGGGGTCAGGTATACCCTGATTGGGTTACTCACTCTTTGGGTAGACTAGAGGAGAATTGTCAATTTTGCCAGAAGAAAGCTGGTTATTGCAAGGATAATGGAGAACACATTGGTGGTAAGGTTTTACTCGTCTTTATTCATTAGCTCGTCGCTTGCCTGCTCGTATGTAGAACTATCTAGCTCGTACATAGAACTATTTTGACTTGCATTTCTTTATTCATCAAATTGCATGCTCGTATGTAGAGTCAGTTAATTCGTACATAGAACTGCTTTGAATTGTACCAATTAGCTCGCCAATTGTTTGCTCGTATGTAGAACTATCTAGCTCGTACATAGAACTATTTTGAATTGCCTAACTAACACTTGGTTACTTTGGTGTCGTGCAGTTTTGACTCCCGAACAAGAAGCTGCCATGGTTCGAATAGTGGGAGTATCGGATAAGAAGAAAGCTAAGAAAGCCCATGGGGCGGTCAATGCTAGGGCGAGTAGAGAGAGGGAAGCTGCTGCGAGGAACAATTTGCTGCCCAAGGACATGGCCGGGATGATCCCGTGGAAGAGGTTGAGTTGGAAGATCCCTCGCTGAGTGGGACCCCTTCTGCCAATGTCAATGAAGGAGGTGATGAGTCCAACAGGTCAGTTAGACCCAGCTTGAGTTCTGACCCAATCTCTGATGCCAATTCTGCAACCTCGGGTGCTGGGGTAAATGTGGTTAGTCCCCAGAACGTCGTCAATATTGATGATGATGTCATGGAGGAAGATGATGACGATCGTCCTCTGAGCATGAGGAAGAGGTCTCGATCTGAGAAGGGAAAATCTGTGTCTTCGAGCCAATTGCCTCCACCAACCTCTTCTCCCCTTAGCAAAGAGTCCCTTGATGAAAAGATGAGGAGGTTGAGTGATGTGCCTCCTCTCGATGGGGTTAACAGTTTGAGTCGCTGCTATCCTGATATGAGCTTGGGCCAGGTAGTGGTTAGGAGGGCCATTGATGTTGACCTCCTGGCTCACTTTGCAGATAAGGGGATTTCTCCTGAAGAGTTCTCAGCTCGCTCTGGGATGGTGCATAGCAAGGTATACCTTCATCTTTCCTTTTTTGTCATGTCGCTTATTCTTTTAGCCTGTCAGTTTAATTTCCGAGCTAACTCTTCTCTGATTTCCTTTGATGCAGAATCTTACTATGGTCGAGCAAGTTAAATGCTCTTGGAGGGCCTCCATTGAGAGGGAGAGGCAGGCTCTCAAGGACTTATCCAAGAAGTCCCAAGAGCTGGCTGAGCTTAGAGAGAAATTCAATGACTTGGATAACTCGTATGACGCCATGGAGATGGTGAAGAAGAAGGCCCTGACAGATCTTGAAGCTGCAGAATCCAAGCTCAAGGAGGTGGAGGTGGAAAGAGATGCTGAGAAGAAAGAACTTGAGAAGACCAAGACAGAGCTGGCGACGGTTTCCCAACTTTTGAAGGATAAAGACAATTTCTTACTCGAGTTGAATGAGGATCACCGGCTGGCTCGGGTGAAATGGCAAGGAGACCTCCAGACCGCTGCGAAAATCTTTGCTAAAGCTGCTGTTGATAAAATCAAAGAGGGGGATGAGTATTATAATACCATCGTGGCTAAGGCGCAAGACTTTCTGGAGGTAATCAAGAGGCATATGGCGCGCCGGGCGTTGGTGGACCCATCATCTACTGCTACCCTCGAGCAATTAGCTCGTTGGTTCTCTGAGCCTCAGTATGATATGGTAGCTCGAGGCGGTCATTCACTGGTGCCTTACCTTGAAAATGACCTAGCTTTTATTGCCCAGGAAGATGCAGAGGACAGCTGTGAGAAATGGGAAGCTCCCCCAATTGCCGAGAGAAATTTTGATCTTTGTTTTGCAAGAGCTTGAAGACGCTGCCACTATGGAGGAAGAAAACGAGCTGGTATATTCAGAGTCGGGTAAACCTTTAGACCCTCAGCAACAAGGAGAGAATGGGGAAGGTCGAGCTGCTACCGACGACCAAACTGATGCTGGCCTGGACCCTTGAGTCATTTGTTTGAATTGTGATGAACAAGTCTTAAACAATATTTTGCTTTTTTGTTTTGAAATTTATTTGAATGTCTTGGCCCAGTTTTTGGGAGGCATAGAAACATGTAATCATATTTTTGCAAGTCTCAGCCCGCTTTTGGGAGACTTAAACATGTTTAATCTTAGCTGACTTCATATCCTTGTATGTTTCATGCCTTTAATTTCAGCATATATATATCGAGCTAGATATATTAGGAAGAGTCGACCTAAGCCTTGTAAGAATTCAGAAACGAGGTTGATTTAAGATCGAACCTGTTTAGGGATGGCATAGGGTAGAGCTCATTAGAACGAATTCGACCTTGGATCGGACTTGTTATGAGACTAAAGCTGACTAAGAGTCGGGCTAATTTGTAGGAAGTCGACGTTGAGTCGGACTTGTTAAAAGACTAAAGCTGACTAAGAGTCGAGCTAATTAAAACAAAGTCGACTATGAGTCGGACTTGTTAAAAGACTAAAGCTGATTAAGAATCGAGCTCATAAGAACGAAGTCGACGTTGAGTCGAACTTGTTAAAAGAATAAAGCCGATTAAGAATCGAGCTCTTAAGAACGAAGTCGACGTTGAGTCGGACTTGCTAAAAGAACAAAGCTGATTAAGAATCGAGCTCGTTCGAACTAAGCTGACTGTGAGTCGAGCTAGTTAAAACTGGTATTGCACAACATTGGTCGAATAAAACAGCATTCTTATTGAAGTACGAACACGCTTACATTAATCTGAAAACTAGAACTAAAACAAGCTTGAACTTGGAAGCTGAAAACTAGAAGTAGTATCTGATGAGGTGAGTGGCGTGCCAAGGATGTTTCAACTCTTCTCCCCCAGGATGAGCTATCATGTAGGTTCCTTCCTTGACGACTCGAGTGACTATGTAAGGACCTTCCCAGTTGGGAGACAGCTTATTTTGCTGAGTTCTCCTTCCCGTTGCTTCAATCTTTCTCAACACGTGGTCTCCTACTTGGAATGATCTTGCCTTGACCCTCTTGTCGTGGTAACTTTTATTTCTCTGCTTGTAGTTGGCCATTCGTAGGTAAGCAGTATCTCGCTTCTCGTCGACTAGATCCAAGTCGATCAGTCTGTTGATGTCATTCTGCTCCTGATTGAAGAAAGTCACTCTAGCAGTAGGAAATCTGAGCTCAGCAGGTGACATGGCCTTTGATCCATATGTAAGAGCAAATGGGGTTTCCCTCGTAGGCCCCCGAGTGGTTGTGCGAACTGCCCAAAGGGCAAGGGGAAGTTCGTCCAACCAGTTATTGCGTCGACCTACGAGGCCTGTCTTGAGTGAAGATAGGACCAGTTTATTATTTGCTTCGACTTGTCCATTTCCTTGAGGATAGGAGACGAAGATTGCCAATGCTTGATCCCTACCCGATTCATCTACGCCGAAGGCTCTGGAGAACTGAAGTCCGTTGTCTGATACTATGGCTCGAGGAAAACCAAACCGACACCAAATGAAATCGTGAATGAAGTTGATAGCATTCTCCTCTGTGATGCGAGCTAATGGTTTGGCCTCAACCCATTTAGTGAAGTAATCTATGGCAACGATCACATACTTGCAATTTCCCCGGGCGGGTGGGAAGGGTCCAATCAAGTCGACACCCCACATGTCAAATGGCCAAGTTGCAATCACTGGAGTCTGCTCGGTGGTAGGCATATGAGGTAAGTTGGCAAACCTTTGGCATTGATCACATTGTTGAACAAAGTTATGAGTATCAGCTCTCATGTGCGGCCAGTAATACCCCAAAGTGATTAACTTGTCTGCAAGAGTCCTGGCCCCCGGGTGTCCGCCACAAATCCCACTGTGTACTTCATGTATCAATAGGGCGACCTCTTGAGGGTGGATGCATTTTAGCAATGGTCGAGTGTAGGATCTTCTGAACAGATTGCCTCCTTGAATGATGTATCTCGGAGCTTTCTTTTTGATTGCTCGAGCTTTCTTCTCGTCATCAGGCAGCTCGCCACTTTCTATGTACGCCTTCATTTCTTCGATCCAACACTTCTCATAAGCCCAGTTTCTTGAAGTGTCCTCTACACACTGAATTTTTATTCTCTCATAAGCCGGATTTTCGAGGAAAGAGATGGGCTCTTCATGTGGGTCATCTGAAGTGGCTAATTTCGAGAGGAGGTCGGCTAGCTCGTTGTCTTCCCTTCCAATCCTCTGAATCTCCCAGAATTCCAAATCCTTTATTAGCTCTTTTACCAGGTCGCAGTATTTGATCAGAGTGGAACTAAGCACCTCGTACTCGCCTCTGACCTGGTTGACTATCAGTAGGGAATCACAATAAGCCATGATTTTAGTTGCTCCAAAACACTTGGCGTATTCTATGGCTGCTATCAAGGCCTCGTATTCAGCTTGATTGTTGGAAGCATCGAACTTGAACCTTAGTGACTCCTCATATACCGTCTCAGATTCTGGTTCAATTAGCACTATCCCAGCTCCACTGCTATTCTTGGTCATTGATCCATCTGAATAGACCTTCCAACAATCATCGGGTAGACTGATGTCGACCTGAGACTCCGGCTCTTTCCCTTTAGTTTTCTCTTTCGGAGCTCGCTGTTCGCTGTCTTCCTTGGTGAACGTAAGCTCGATCAAGAAATCTGCTAGAGCTTGAGCCTTCAGCGCCTTTCGAGGTCTATACTCAATGTCAAATTCAGTAAGGGCAATTGACCAATTGAGCAATCGACCTGAACTCTCCGGCTTGTGTAATATTTTTCTCAAGGGTGCATTAGTCAGTACTACGATTGGGTGAGCCAAGAAATAAGCTCTCAGCTTCCTTGAAGCTACGACTAGAGCATAGGCGACCTTCTCAACATTGTAATACCTGCTCTCCACATCCGATAGGGCTTTGCTGATGTAGTACACTGGCTTTTGAAGCCCTTCCTCTTCTCTAATCAAGACTGCTGCAGGCGGCTTGTCTCCCATGACGAGATACACAAACAAGGTCTCGCCGGTGGTCGGAGCTCAATAGTGGAGGAGTAGCAAGGTATTCTTTGAGTTGTTGGAACGCCGAATGACATTCGGCTGTCCACTCAAAGTTTTTCGTCCCCCTCAATGATTTGAAGAAGGGGAAAGACCTTTCAGCCGACTTGGATATAAAGCGACCTAGAGCGCCACCTGCCATTGAGTCGCTGCATCTCTTTTATACTTGTAGGCTCCTTCATCTCGACTAGAGCCTTGATCTTTTCCGGGTTGGCCTCTATACCTCTCTGGGACACCATGAATCCAAGGAACTTTCCAGCTGCTACTCCAAAAACACACTTGCTGGGGTTGAGTTTCATGTCGTTTGCTCGCAGATTGGCGAATGTTTCTTTTAAGTCGACTACGTGACGTCCAGTCTTAGTTTTAATGACCATATCGTCGACGTAAGCCTCCATATTTCGGCCAATTTGGGAGGCAAAGACTTTGTTCACCATTCTTTGATAAGTCGCCCCTGCATTCTTCAATCCAAACGGCATCATGTTGTAGCAGTAGATTCCTCCAGCCGCCTGAAATGCCGTCTTTACTATGTCGTCCTCATGCATCTTAATCTGGTGGTACCCTGAGTAAGCGTCGAGGAAACTGAGGGTGGAGTGACCAGCAATAGAATCAACTAGTTTGTCGATTCTTGGAAGAGGGTAGCTGTCCTTCGGGCAGGCGAGATTTAGAGTGGTGAAGTCGACACACATCCGCCATTTGCCATTTGATTTCTTCACCATGACCACATTGGCCAACCACATTGTGTGAGTGGCCTCCTTGATTATCCCTGCACTTAAAAGTTTTTGTACCTCAGTTTTTATGGCTTCCTCCTTATCACGAGCAAAACTTCTCAATTTTTGGGGTCTAGGCTTTATGGTCGGGTTGACTTCAAGTCGGTGAACGGCGACCTCTTCCTTGATTCCCCTCATGTCTTCTACTCTCCATGCGAAGACGTCATTACTCTCCTTGAGTAGCTCAATGATTTCTGCTCGCTCCTCAACAGATAGCTGCTTTCCAATTTGAATTTTTTGGTCGGGGTAGGAAGGGTTAGTGATTGCGGCTCTAGCTCATCCACGGCTTCTAAGCTGGACCATCTACGAGCTGCAGGGTTTCAATGATGATTTCTCTGACCCTTTGTCTCTCCTCGGCCCCCAGGTGTGGAGCTTCTTCTGCTATCATATCATCCAGTTTATTTGCAACCTCGCTGGTGGTGGTGGTGGTGGCCCCCGAGTTATGGTCGATCTGGAGGCATAGGTTGCCTATGAGGACTTGGTCGACCATAACTACATCTGGATCGACCTCTGTGGTTTCAGAGTGACGTGTCGACTCAATCATGACCTCGTCATTTGAGCGATAGGTCGACTCCTCCACATTGGTGATTGTTGACAGTCGAGTAGTTTTGGTGACCGACTGGGACAGCTTCAAGTAACCATCTGCAGTCTCAATTTCTAACTCTCTCTTCTTTCTTTCCCGAAGAACATGGTCCAGGTAGGCTCGAGCTGTGCCTTGTACGCAGCCTACTCCAGCAGGTGTGGGGAACTTGACTCGCTGATGAGGTATTGATGCCACCATTCCAAGTGCGACCTGGCCAGGAATACCAAGGATAGCAGCATAGTCACTGTTCACATCTATCACAATAAATTGTACCTTTGATACGACCCTGTAAGGAGTGTGGCCTAGGTCGACGTCGAGCTCTATCTGGCCTTTAGCATCAACTCGATGGTTGGTGAAGCCCTCCAACCTGCCGTCATATCTTTTAAGCTGCTCGTCATTAAGACCCATCTCTTTGAAAGTCTTGTAGAACAAAATATCCTTACAGGCCCCTGTGTCGACTAAGAGTCTACTCGTCGTACATCCGTCTATGAGACCTGGGATGACGAGAACTTGGTCCCTAGCCGCCATATTGGTTGCCAACTCATGGGGGTAAAAGGCGATCACCTCATCTCGACATCTCTCCTTGGAGGCACATGTGGGGCTTTGCGAGTTGGAAGATCTTGTGCTTGATGGCAGTGTTACTTGCTTGCTCTGTAATGACCCCCAGATTCAATCTAGGTTGCCTCGGTCCCTGTTGTCCACCTGCAGGCTGCTCGCCTCCACCAGTTTGAGGCCTCTTCACATATGCGTCGAGTCTTCCCTGCTCGACCATTCTTTGGATAATGCGCTTCAATCCTAAACAATCCTCCGTGAGATGACCCGTGTCCTTGTGGTAATCACAGTATTTCTTTGTTGTCCCTTCGAACTTGTTGCACGGGTTCATTGGGGCGGGTGGAGCCAACTCGGCGCATTCAGGATTGTAGTTCGACTCACCGTGAGGGAAGTGAAAGTCTCGGGCACCTTCTCTGTCGCCCTTGTCCTGTTCTTGCCATTTTTATTGTTTCCTCCATTCTTGCTGGAGTCCTTCTTGTCATCAGCGACTTCAGTCTTGGGGCCTTTTCCATTCTTCTTTTCTTTTCTCTCCTCGGCTAGCGCGACATTGTATACTTTTTCGAACAACTCCTGTCGAGTTGTGACTGTACGAACTGTGAGTTCATAATCCATGTCTGCCGAGGAAATACCATTCCCGGCGTTGATAACTTCCCTGTCAGTGAGATCTTCCTCGATCTTATCCACCATCTCCTTGAACTTGGTGAAGTAGCTCATTGAGCTTTCATTTTTAGCTTGTACCAAGTTGCTTAGATCAGTAACCGTCACTTTTCGAGCTCCAGCAGTCGAGAAGCGATCTAGGAATTTTGTTCTTAAACACGTCCAGGTAGTGATACTACCAGCCGCCAAACCATTGAACCATGTCAAGGCTGCCCCTGTGAGTGTGCTTATGAGGGCTTTGCACATATTATCGTCCTCATTGGCGACAAAACACATTGTGGCTTCCAGGTGTGCTATGTGATTCTTGGCATTGGTTGCCCCTGAGTACTTTTCCAATAGGGGCAATCTGAAACTAGGAGGAGTGTGATGTACCCGATTTTTGAAATCAAACGGAGTCGCCACGCCATTTTAATTTTAAGGGCCAAAACTTTGAAAAATGCCCGGAATCAAGAGATTCGAGTTCGGAGGTCACGTTACGTGCCGGGAAGGACGTTAGTGTGCACCCGGAACGCCTCGTAAAAACGAGTCTTCCAAACATTCAAAATCCTTTGTTGTGTGTGTGTGTGTGTTTTGGCCAAAATAATTTGAAACTGGGAAAAGTGAAAATTGGGATCTCTTTTTAAGACTTTAAACTGATCCCATGATTTTTTGGAGAATTTTTGGGTTGAGTCTTGGCACTCAAAAGATTTTTGGATTTGAAAAGCAATTCTGCCAGAATGAAAGAAGGCAGTTGACCCTTGACTTTGAAATGGACTTAAAGGCTTCAAAACCTCAGAATCTGGGGAAAGTCAGAGAATGAAAGTTGCTTAAAACACCCTAAATAGGGTTTCTGCAAAGAAACTTTCCATTTTGGAAGTAATTTGAGGGGTCAAAACCTTCTGGAAATCTCAGATGTGAAATCTGGATTTCCAGAAGCTGATGAACTGGCCTCTAAAAGAAAAATTGAAAAAAGGAGTTTTACTTACTCAAAAAATAAAATAAAAATATGTATGGAAAGATCTGGATGTTGGCTACAAAAAGTGTTTTGTAGTCAACACCCAATTCCAAGTTTTACTGGGTACAAAAAATAAGAAAATAGACTGAGGTCTCAGAACAATGCTACTGGACAGCAAGATGTTCTTGAGGGAAAATGTGATTTTTGGGGGGTTTGCATCTATGTTCACCCCATTTTCATCCCTAGACTTGATTCCACTACCTTGTGTCAAGTGGTTATCATATTCAAGTCATCCTTGGGGAATTTATGGGGTTTAAACATATCCTTTGCAAAGGGAAAGGGGATCTTTGTAAAGATGAAATTAAAGAGAAAACCAACTAGAGATTTAGAATATGGACCATTTGGGATGGTCATTCATGAAGATGAACTTCAAGATGACCATCTTAGGTCAAGACTTAAGTTAAACTAGACATAAAGTAGATCAAAATAGGAAGAACAAGATGAACAAGAAATTAAAAGGGAGTTTTAGGGTTTCAAGAAGGAGGGCTTTACCAATGGTGACACCCTATCTTCCTAGGCTTGGAATTTGACTTGAGGAGTATCAAGATTTGGTGTTTGGCTTGAGGAGTATCAAGGTTTGGTGTTTGGATTTGTGTTTGGAGTGAGATTGGGAAAGATTCAAGAGAAAATAGTGGCAATCTAGAGATTCCCACTGTTTTCTCTCTATATTTCGCCAGAACTTCGTTCTTTGTGATCAAAATGTCTTGTGTAACCGAGAGAGGAGGGTTCAATTTATAACCCCCTGTGAGAGTCAAACATATCCGCGCGGACAAGGTTGGTCGCGTGCACGTTCATTAATTACGGCTTCAAGCTTTGGACGGGAAGAATAATCTTTTCAAAATTCAAATTAATCGGCCAGTTTTGTTCCGGCCATTTCTATTTAGGGTTTTTCTTATTTCTTTTGCTTTTTTGATTCCTTTTCTTGGTTTATCTTTTTTTGGCAATCCCTAATCTACCCTTACTTGGTTAGAAATGTTAGGAATGTTAGGAATTGTTAGAAATGTTATAACTTTCGTTAATTTTCTAACGAAAATGCTAACAAGCTCAAATTGGAGCACTTACAGTAGCCCCTCGGCGACGGCGCTTTCGAAGGAAGCGGGGTCGTCGATAAGAGTAAGGCTCCATATTTGGCAGGATGATCAAGTGATCGAGTGGCTGAACCTATTTAATAGGCTACCTACGTATCCTTAAAAGGAATCAAGCCAGTCGTAGTTCGGGTCTTTCGACTATCTTTAGTCGTCGACCCCACTGCTTTAGGAAGGTCGCCCTAAGATTTGACTATTTTTGGGAAGTCGCCCTGTAATCTGACTGTTTTTGGGAAGTCACCCTATGGTTTGACTATTTTTGGGAAGTCGCCCTGTAATCTGACTGTTTTTGGGAAGTCACCCTATGGTTTGACTATTTTTGGGAAGTCACCCTGTGGTTTGACTATTTTTGGGAAGTCGCCACGTAATCATTGTTTTGGGAAGTCACCCTATGGTTTGACTATTTTTGGGAAGTCGCCCTGTAATCTGACTGTTTTTGGGAAGTCACCCTATGGTTTGACTATTTTTGGGAAGTCACCCTGTAATCTGACTGTTTTTGGGAAGTCACCCTATGGTTTGACTATTTTGGGGAAGTCGCCCTATGGTTTGACTATTTTTGGGAAGTCGCCCTGTAATCTGACTGTTTTTGGGAAGTCACCCTAAGATTTTGACTATTTTTGGGAAGTCTCCCTATGGTCTGACTGTTTTGGGGAAGTCGCCCTAAGATCTGATTATTTTCGGGAAGTCACCCTATGGTTTGACTATTTTGGGAAGTCGCCACTGTAATCCGATTTTTGGGAAGTCACCCTATGGTTTGACTATTTTTGGGAAGTCACCCTACATGTTTGACTATTTTTGGGAAAGTCGCCCTGTAACTGGATCGTTTTGGGGAAGTCGCCCTAAGATCTGACTATTTTTGGGAAGTCACCCTAAGATCTGACTATTTTTGGGAAGTCACCCTAAGATCTGACTATTTTTGGGAAGTCACCCTAAGATTTGATGATAATGTTCTTTTAGAAAAGTAGTTGACTAAGAGATGCTTTCATACCTGTGTCGCGCTTACCCGTAGCCGCCGAAAGGACCGAGGCTACGGGCGATGTTGATGAAGAGTTGTTGGGTTGCCGTTCGTGGGACGGTTTCTTTGCCGACGATTTCTGTCTTTGGAAGCATTTTGACTGAAGGAGGAGTTTGGTTGAGTCCGCATCTTCAGGTGATCGTCAACCTTGTAGAGGTGGTTGAGCTTGTATTCACATTGGGACTTCTTGCTTTTGAGAACTTGGTGTCTCTGACCGCATTGTATTTGAGAACTTGGCGTCCCTGACCGATTCGCATTTTGAGAACTTGGCGTCCTTGATCGATTTGTATTGGAGAGCTTGGCGTCTCTGACCTTCTTGCCTTGGAGAACTTGGCGTCTCTGACCGATTTGTATTTGAGAACTTGGCGTCCCTGACCGATTCGTATTGGAGAACTTGGCGTCTCTGACCGATTTGTACGTGAGGACTTGGCGTCCTTGATCGATTTGTATTGGAGAGCTTGGCGTCTCTGACCGATTTGTATGTGAGAATTTGGCGTCTCGACCGACCGGCATTTTGATTTGCATTTGAGAACTTGGCGTCCCGATCGATTTGTATTGAGAGCTTGGCGTCTCGACCGATTTGTATGTGAGAACTTGGCGTCTCGACCGACCGGCATCTTGATTTGCATTTGAGAACTTGGCGTCCCTGACCGATTTGCATTTTGAGAACTTGGCGTCCCTGACCGACTTGTATTCGAGAACTTGGCGTCTCTGACCGATTTGTATTGGAGAACTTGGCGTCTCTGACCGATTTGTATGTGAGGACTTGGCGTCTCTGACCGAATTTGTTAGACAGCTGGAGGTGGTCTTCATTGGGGGCCGTTTTCATCCATTTGTGGACATTGGAGGTCGTCTTTAGCAAGTTGCAGACGCCGGCGCTTGTCTTTGCCAAACTGTAGATGTTGGAGGGCGTCTTCATCCATTTGTGGACATTGGAGGTCGACTTTGGTGAAGATCATCCTTGCCGAAAAGGGGGATTTGATTTCACGTTTGAATTCCTGCATTCGTTAGTGAAGAGGAAGATGCATATATGACATTCATGGTGACAGATGCATGCATAGAGCCAAAAATGATTGTGAGAGTATCACTGCATATGTTTGCGAGATGATGCATTTACTTGCTTTCGAAGATGCACCTAGCCTAAGCTTTTGACAGGGAAATTATGATTTATGATCTTCAATTCACTTAGGATTTTTCCTATTGATTCAAGTTTTGTGCATGCTACATGAGCCCTTGGGAGATTTTTGTGGGGATGCATGGTTATGTACGTGTCTGGAGACTGTTTGGAACAGATTTTGAGCATGTGGGGGATGAGAACCCTTGATCGTGATTTAAACAGCAGTTGTTGGTGAGGTTTTGTCAGCAGTATCACATGGACCTTAATTTTGATGAGATTGGATTCGGATCCCGGGTCTTGATTGGAATTTTCTCTCTCAATCTTGGTCATTTGAAGCTGATGCTGACAGGCTCTAGGGCACGTTGATATGAGTGAAGCTTCTTTCATTTGGGTGAGCTGTGACCTCGGCCGAAACCTTATCCGGAGAATGATTTGATGGAATTGCTAATGCCGGGAGAAACCCTGATCTTGAATTCCGATGCTACGGGAGGCTGTCGTGTACCAAGTTACAAGCTGAAATTCTTTCTTGATAAAATTCGGGTCCAAAAGACCGTCTTGACAAAGCCCCCGGATCCTGAGTAGGCAAAGCCTGGATTTTGAAGAAGTGACTTGGCGAATCTATCTCGTAGTGAAGAACGCAATGTGGACCCAAGGATGACTATAGAAGTCCCATCTTAAAGAGCCGATACAGAGAACACGGGAGGACCGCTTAGCAAGCCCCAGCGTGAAGAAACACAGAGCGGTCCTATTGCAGACAGAGTCATCATGTGACCAAGGAGGCACCCATCTTTTCGCATCTTAGTCAACCGCCAATGGACAAGACTCAGGAATGTTTACGTGCAGGGGCACATCTTTCGAAAAGTGGGAATGAATCCCGATTTTGTGTATACACACTCGCTTTAGGTTTGACTCTTTTGAGAGAGTATAAGCGTTACAAGGTGTGGAAAAGTGTATGGAAGCCCCTGCTGACCGAAAGACAGTGTTTGGCTCTATTTTCCTATGATGTGAGAGAAGACTTGTCGAGACACTTGAAAAATTGTCTTATTCATGATGATCACAAGGCCGCTTAAAACCCTTTGTTAATGTTCGGGTTATTCAACTCCTAAATCTGATATGAACAAATATTTTGATTAATCACAAGGAGAAAACCAGCGATATCGAGGATCAAGCTCGGAAAGTGTATAGGGACGATCCCTGATGAGACCGGATTTTTTTTCTTTTTTTTTTGAGATTTGTTTGTGATTTCGACCAGGACCATTTCTCGGTTGCCTACGTTCCCTCCATCATGAAGAGCTCAGGTCGCCGTAGTTCGGGCTTATCCCGAATGAAGAGAGAATGAGTGTGAAAATTCAAGACTTTGAGGTTCTTTTGGGAATTTGAGGATTGGAGATTCGAATAACATATCCCCTTAGAGTGTTCATGAAAGACACGGATGCGAAGCCCCAGTGGGACATCCACGGCAAGTGTTTGTGGAGGAGAAATGAAATATGCTCACATGAAATGTCGAATGAATCGAGACTTGAATTTGCACAATCTTTGATCATTTGAGCCGAGATGGATTTGGCTCCAATTTAAGCAAGCAATGAAGCATTAATTTGATTTATATTTTACGATGAAATTTCTATCCGATAGGAATTGCAGCTGGGTTTCCGGGCTTCGATCGGCCATCGGGTAATTTTGGAAGTTATGACCTCTTAAAGTGAGAGGCCGGCTGGGCCTTTTGCTGACTGAACCTCTAAAGATGAGAGGTTGGCTTGCAGGGATGTGTTTGGGAAATCTATGGCGGGGAAGATTGATTGCCTCTAAGAGTGAGAGGTCAAATTTTGACTTTGGCCAAAGGCGATGGTAATGGGAATATCCTCTAAAAGCGAGAGGATGGCTTGGGATTGGTCGCGGAAATGGGAATATCCTCTAAAATAGAGAGGATGGCTTGGGATTGATTTATGGTAATGGGAATGTCCTCTAAAATTGAGAGGATGGCTTAGGATTGATTTAAGGTAATGGTGAGAGGAAGTCCAAGCTATCGAGAACCTTTTGCGAACTTGCGAGAATTCGGGCTCCTTTTTTATCATTGGAGAGCTTCTTGAGAAGTCGGGGACTCTTGTTGAATTGTGAGGATCGACAGTCCCTTCTCTTTTTTTTTTTTTTTTTTTTTTTTTTAAGCTCTTGCTTGAACTTTTCTATTTCTTTCTCCTTTTTTTTTTTGCTTGAACTTTTCTCTTTCCTTTTTTTTTTAAGGCCTCCTGAGACGTTGAGGATTCTTGCTGAATTGTGAGGATTTAAAATCCTTCTTTTGATAACTTGGAAGGCCTCCTGAGAAGTTGAGGATTATCTTTGTCCTTCCCCCATGGCTTGAGATATTTTGCGCATCGCCGACTCTCGAAGCTAACTTCTTGGTCTTGCTTGGACTTCTCTCAATAAGGATCAAAGGTGATGGCTAAACAGGGTTTCAAAACATGCCGATCTTGAAATGAAAGGGTAGTGTTTAGTGAGGGTGAGATAATGGCTTTCCTATGGGTGAAAGGCTTCAACCGCAATCCCTACCGGATGACCTAAACGAGATTAAGTCTTCATTGCTTGCTTAAGCTTTAAATGAGAAAAGATCCATGCAAATTCATCGAGCAACGAGGGGATGATGATGAAAGGGATGTGAGCATATGAGATGCAAGACGGGGAGTTGGTAAGCCCCAATTTGGGAAGGATATCAATTGATTTTCTCACTCCGATTAATTTAAATATTAATCATTTCAAAGAATTAGTGGTTGAGCGACAAGTGATCATTTTGGATAAAACCATTTCAATTAAGTGTAACGTGGGTGCGCAAGTGATGTCTCGAGTCTAGCAAGAAGAGAAAAAAGACTTATATTAAAAGTTAGGCATTTAACCACTATGTCCAAAATGGACTACAACGACAAATGTCCAGGAAGGACTTAGGTGAAAGAAAAGTACTAGACCCTACGAAGGTTGACTCAAAAGACTATTTTAAAGATAGGTAGCCCCCGCCTAGCCGCTCTTTGCTTTGTTGAACCATGCATCTATTCTTCGACGCCTCGGAGACGGAGCTATTGCAGATCTTTCCATCAGATTTCCTTGGCAATCTCTTTCTTAATCCAAACACTTTCATCGCCTGCGATGGCTGATTCACCGACCTCGCAAGGGGGCGTGTCAAATTCCATTATGCCCACAAGGCTTGAACCACCAAACTCGATCATGTTGACACCCATGTTGTTAGGGAGCGGGTTATTGATAGTGTTAGGCCCTTCAGGCATCTCTAACCTCCCTTGCTCAATCAAACCTTGGATGGCCTTTTTCAGGGGGACGCAATCATCCGTCAGTGCCCATGGTGCGATGAAAGGCACAATGCTTGGAGGTATCCAAAGGAGAATTGGGGTTTCTAGGCTGATAATTTTCCAAAGGCCGGAGCAAACCTTCTCTCACCAAACCTCTGAAGATATCACTCAAAGGCATCCCAAAGTTTCCCAAGTTTTGGAGCCGGGATCTGGATGGATCGGGTTTCTTGGGAACAAAGGAAGTGGCATTGTTACTGATCTGTCCCGCATAGCTAATCACTTCTTTACCTTTTGGTTGGGCGGAGGCGTGTTGGAGGTGGAAGAAACCCGGTATACGTAAGCGTGTGCAGCAGCGGCCGCTGATTGTAAGCCTTTTCGAACTTAGCCCGGAATTAACCATTGCACGCAAGTCAGCCGTAGGGAAGTGACCGAGGGAAGCTCTCAAATGTGGCTTCAAGCATGACCGAAAGATGTCTAATCGCTCCTCGTCGAGGGAGGAATGGCCATTTCACTGAGCTTTAAGTTCCACCTCTTATAGAAATCCCCAATATTCTCATTAGGGCGTTGCATCGTTGTTTGCGGTGTCAACTCTGTTTGTCTCCCATTCCAAGTTGGCTTTATACTTATCCGTGAAAGTACCGGTGATCCGTTCCCAGTAGCCCTAGCTTCAGCCGCAATCGGAAAAACCATTTCAAAGCCCCTGACTTCAAAGAGAGACTAAAGTAATCGGCCAACTGCTGGTTTGTGCATCCCTTAGCCTTCATTGCCAAAGTATAGGTGTCCAAGTGAGTTTTAGGGCATGCACTCCCGTCAAACAATTCCAGAGTGGGCATCACAAACTTGTGAGGCGGGGGACAATCGAGTCGGGATCGTAGGCCTGAAGAGTAGTGTTCTTTTTGGCGATCAATTCAGCAATCTGTGCTTTCATTTCCTTGTGTTGCTCCATAAACCAAGCCAATTGGGGATCCAAAGGTGGAGCGGGAATTCCTGAGCCGATATTTGAGCCGGGAAGAGGACTAGCTGTTGGTGGTGCATTAGTGGAAGGAATACCATACTCCGGGGCATAGGTGAAAACCTGTCCTTGGCCCAAATTACCCCAGGGAGTGTAGGTAGGAGCTTGGGCAAAGGGATAGAACCCGGCGACTTGCTTTGTTGGCTTCCAATCGGCAGAGAAGATGGAGGCGGATTCGAGGTAGCCGGATGGCTTGGATTTCCGGAGTGAGGCCCATAAGTAGGCTTAAGTGCGGGCTGCCGTCCCTGGTTGTTGAATTGCATGGCTGGTTGTGGCAAGGATGCATAACCGAGAGGATCTTGTGGTCCTGGTGATTACGATGAAACGGGGATGGGGGCTTGGTAACCCGTTGAACCCCGAGTGAGAAATGGGTTTGCGGAAGCCGTATGAGGAGCAACCGAGCTAGCATCATTCGAGGAGGGGCTCCCGACCGTTGCCCCGAACCAAACCGTGGTGGCATTCCATACCGTTCTGCGAAAGTCCGGATTGATTGGTCCCAAACCGAGGCGGGATCCCAATTTCTTTGTGGCATTCCGGGTATCCCCAACCATGGGAAGGCATTCCGTCTCGACTTTGTCCCAGCCGAGGCATTGCGAACGCTCGTCCGTCAGCCGCATGGATCCGGTGGTTGCAGGTTGGGAGCCGGCCGACCTAGGGATCGAGGAGCATGGGCTCGGTGGTAGTACCGTGGGAGGCCGGTGGTGGCATCTGGAGTAGTCGGGTTGACCAAGAGCGGGATTGTGGTCTTCCTCTTCTTCCACGGTGAAGGTGCCATCCGGTTGAGGCCGGCCAATCCATGGCTTTTGATAGCCTCCATAAGGCATTCAAGCGTGCTTCCTGGCGCACTCTCATCTCGTTCGGCTAGCCGATTCCAGCTTTGTTGTTACGAGGAGTCCGGGAGGCGGAGTGACGTTGTCCCCATCGTTACCGTTGATGCGGACATTCTAAGATTCGGAGTCGGAACGGACGGTGAAGCCGATGATGCGCTTGACTCTTCCCAAGCTGATTAAACGGTGACCGGTGCCGAAACCAACCTTTGTGCGGAGGCTGCGGGGAAAGACACGAGGGTTCGATGTGCGGGAATGGAAGGAGGGTAGGTGCTTGGGCTTTTGGCTCATGCAACATGCGATTATTTGTTCATGTTTACTTAAAACATGTTTTATTAACCTAATCGGTTGGAAAAGATTGCTCTTCTTTTCGCAAACTACTCTGATTCTGGATCGGTGGGCCCCGTCACTACGTCTATAAGCCCCTCGTATTCCACCGTATTTCGACCTCCCGGGGTGGACGGCCCGGGCGAGGGTCCTATAGGGCAAGCGGGTCCCACCGACCGAAAGAAAATGATCCTAAAAGTCGGCGGGTAATCGAGTCTTAACGAGCATTCGATGTGAATTACGGACAAAGCTGCCGTCAAAAGTCAAGATCATGTCCGAGGGCTAGACGCAAAGTCGGTATGATTTGGACTGATAAGCGTCCACGATTGATCTTGACTTGTCGTCGGTTAAGCCGTAATTAGGCATGGAATATTCATTAATCCTTGATGACTCGGTGTCAATCTTTGGGAGTCGAGTGTATAATTTGTGCCGGTCGAGCCGAAGTCAAGGCGCGGTCAATATCTTGGTCAAAGTCTGCGGCGGAGAACCGGCAGAACTTCGACCGATAAGGGTCCCGAAAGATATTGAGTCGGTATGCCGACAAAGGCTTGAAAGGAAAGGTCTATACACGGACGGGGCATGACACGGACCGGACTAAAAACCAACCGGGTCTCGGACAAAGTGTGTCACGGACAAGTGCGTGGTCGACACGAGGCTCCATGGGATGTTTGGGTAGTCCTGTGCTCATCCGAGAGGCGTAATAAGACCAAACGGACCGCGACAAGGATTTCCCCGGGTTAGGGACGTAGTGTGCAGTGTAAGGTCACGTGCGCGTAGTGTGCAAGCAGTCTATCTTCTTTTTCTGAGAAAAATAGAAATTTTTTATGTGTCTTAAAAAGGCATGATGCATGATTTTTTATTTTTTTTTTGAATTTTTTTTTTTGAAAAATTTTTTTTTGAAAATTTTATGAACACATAAGCACATAAGCACAAAAATTCCGACAGTTAGGAACATTATTCCGACAGTCAAAATTTTGACTTTTCCGAGGCGGCCAAAAACAAACACGAAAACTGTGCAAAAATCAACACACACAAAGCAAAGGATTTTCAAATGTTGAGACGGAAGCTTGACCCTCAAAAGCTTTTCCTTTTTTTTTTTGAAAATAATGATACCGGTACGTGGGATTGTTAGACCACAATTTATCCCCGACTCGTGTTAGGAGGCGATAACGGGAAGTTTAATGGTTTCCACCAATATATCAAATATCATTTTTTTTTTTAGAAAAAGCTTATTAATCCCCAGCGGAGTCGCCACTGTGATGTACCCGATTTTTGAAATCAAACGGAGTCGCCACGCCATTTTAATTTTAAGGGCCAAAACTTTGAAAAATGCCCGGAATCAAGAGATTCGAGTTCGGAGGTCACGTTACGTGCCGGGAAGGACGTTAGTGTGCACCCGGAACGCCTCGTAAAAACGAGTCTTCCAAACATTCAAAATCCTTTGTTGTGTGTGTGTGTGTGTGTATGTGTTTTGGCCAAAATAATTTGAAACTGGGAAAAGTGAAAATTGGGATCTCTTTTTAAGACTTTAAACTGATCCCATGATTTTTTGGAGAATTTTTGGGTTGAGTCTTGGCACTCAAAAGATTTTTGGATTTGAAAAGCAATTCTGCCAGAATGAAAGAAGGCAGTTGACCCTTGACTTTGAAATGGACTTAAAGGCTTCAAAACCTCAGAATCTGGGGAAAGTCAGAGAATGAAAGTTGCTTAAAACACCCTAAATAGGGTTTCTGCAAAGAAACTTTCCATTTTGGAAGTAATTTGAGGGGTCAAAACCTTCTGGAAATCTCAGATGTGAAATCTGGATTTCCAGAAGCTGATGAACTGGCCTCTAAAAGAAAAATTGAAAAAAGGAGTTTTACTTACTCAAAAAATAAAATAAAAATATGTCTGGAAAGATCTGGATGTTGGCTACAAAAAGTGTTTTGTAGTCAACACCCAATTCCAAGTTTTACTGGGTCCAAAAAATAAGAAAATAGACTGAGGTCTCAGAACAATGCTACTGGACAGCAAGATGTTCTTGAGGGAAAATGTGATTTTTGGGGGGTTTGCATCTATGTTCACCCCATTTTCATCCCTAGACTTGATTCCACTACCTTGTGTCAAGTGGTTATCATATTCAAGTCATCCTTGGGGAATTTATGGGGTTTAAACATATCCTTTGCAAAGGGAAAGGGGATCTTTGTAAAGATGAAATTAAAGAGAAAACCAACTAGAGATTTAGAATATGGACCATTTGGGATGGTCATTCATGAAGATGAACTTCAAGATGACCATCTTAGGTCAAGACTTAAGTTAAACTAGACATAAAGTAGATCAAAATAGGAAGAACAAGATGAACAAGAAATTAAAAGGGAGTTTTAGGGTTTCAAGAAGGAGGGCTTTACCAATGGTGACACCCTATCTTCCTAGGCTTGGAATTTGACTTGAGGAGTATCAAGATTTGGTGTTTGGCTTGAGGAGTATCAAGGTTTGGTGTTTGGATTTGTGTTTGGAGTGAGATTGGGAAAGATTCAAGAGAAAATAGTGGCAATCTAGAGATTCCCACTGTTTTCTCTCTATATTTCGCCAGAACTTCGTTGCTGTGATCAAAATGTCTTGTGTAAACAGAGAGAGGAGGGTTCAATTTATAACCCCCTGTGAGAGTCAAACATATCCGCGCGGACAAGGTTGGTCGCGTGCACTGTTCATTAATTACAGCTTCAGGCTTTGGACAGGAAGAATAATCTTTTCAAAATTCAAATTAATCAGCCAGTTTTTGTTCCAGCCATTTCTATTTAGGGTTTTTCTTATTTCTTTTGCTTTTTTGATTCCTTTTCTTGGTTTATCTTTTTTTGGCAATCCCTAATCTACCCTTACTTGGTTAGAAATGTTAGGAATGTTAGGAATTGTTAGAAATGTTATAACTTTCGTTAATTTTCTAACGAAAATGCTAACAAGCTCAAATTGGAGCACTTACAAGGAGGTCGACTGTCTCTCATCTCCTTGGATAGAGGTCGAAGAGCAAAGTCAACTCGTTCAACCTTTCCAGTATCCTTTTTCTTCTCTTCCTCCCATTGTTCAAACTTTCTCTTCCACTGGAGCCACTCCCTAGCATCAGGTCTGTCCTCTCCAACAGGGGGAACAGCATTCGACCTTTGGCCCTCGCTTCTGGGTGGAGTCATTTGTCTGCTTCTCCTGTCTCTGTGGGAAGGAGTTCTTTCCGAACGAACTGGAGATCTTTGCCTGTCATTCCTTTGTGGCGACCTGCGCCTATCATCTCGAGTAGGCGACCTGCGCCTATTACCCCCGAGTGGCGACCTGCGCCTCTCGTCTCCTATAGGCGACCTGCGCCCATTCCTGTCCCTATGGGATCCTGATCTTTGTGTCCGGGCAGGGGAAACACGTCTGTTTCTATTGGCGGTTAAGTGTGTCCTCAAATCTGATTGAGCCTCCTGCTCCCTATTCCCGTGAGGCTAGCCCTTAAGTCATTACTCGGAACATGGACAGGCGATTGAGGTCGGACTACCATCCTTTGATCAGCATTTTGACCCACACCCTCATTGGGCCTAACACTCCTGGCCTGCTGCCTGTTTGAGGTTTGAGAGGGAGCCACCCTCTCTGATCTTATATCCGCCTTCTCAGCCTCCTCTATTGCCAATAGCTCGGCCAAAATCTAGGCTCGCTCCAATAACATTTCCTTCCTGCTCAATGGGTTGGATGAGGGACCTGCCCTATTTCCAACATTCACCTGAGCAGTTGGACGCTTAGGTGGAGGTGGAGCTCCTTGTCCCTCCATGTGTCTTTTCCCCCTTCTCGTATCTGGCAATCCCCTGCCATCAACAATATTGGTAGAGCGTGTTGCTCTACCATGAGGGCGATTTGGTGGGGGAGGAGGCAGATTTGCGTTTTCAGCATTGGTGTTGAAATCTGCGTTGGTGTTGGCATTCACCTCATTGAGTTCATCAGAAGCTTCTGTCACATGCCCGTCTGGGGTTACCATTGTTGTAGGTTGATGAGATCTTCGAGGTCAAGCTAAAGCACACTTCCCGGCAATGGAACCAAACTCGATGCCGCAGAATTGTGCTTATCGGCAATCCTCCACGTGGCGGGACCCAATCACACGGCTCCTTGACCTGAAATCAGAACCCACGACTAGCCGGATGTGTCTCCGGCGAAGACGCTCGGGCGTGAGAGTAAGATAACAGTGTATATAGCTCAAAATGTATTGAATAATGAATTCAGATAACAAAATGGCAGTTACCTTTCACCGTTGGTAGTGATGATGTATTTATAGAGGATGACCGTTGTATTTTTGGTGGTGCTACATGAGCTCCGAGATTTTAGGGACAGTTACAAGTAATGTGAACGTGTCCTATAACGGCTCCTGATTCGTAGGGAATCAGTTATGGAAAGGTTTGACTTCACGTACATTCGTCTGCTAGGTCGACGCTTGTGGATTAGGTCGAGGTCGCCATTTAAGGCATAGTCGACACGATCGACGGGTAGAGCATAGTTCGTACCCGAATTGTAGTATGGATCATGAGGTCGGACTAAGTTAGGTCGGGACCTGGTAGGTCGGACATGGACTTAGTCGACGGATACTTGAGATGGGCTTTGGGCCTTGCTCTGGTTGGGCTAGCTTCATTGAGAATGTGGGCGTCAAGGTTGTCTGTGATTGGGCTTTATTCGTTTGGCCCAACTCGACACTTTTGGTATGTTCATTTCCATTTATAATAAATACTAGTACACATGCCCGTGTCCGAGGACACGGGTCTTTTTTTTTAATTAACATTATAAACATTATAGAGCCGAATCATCATATTCATAAATATTCAATGTTTCTTGATCGTTTATTTTTTTCAAACCTATAAAATTAAACACAACATAAAATTAAACACAATATTTAAATAATAATAATTAAAAATCTATCTAATTTACATTCAAATAAAAAAAACTATCTAATCTAATTTACATTAAAAGAAACTTATTTATTTAACATTCAAATATTAAAAAACAATTAAAAATTTAAGTTTAATTTAATATAATTTTTTTGAAAGTGTATTATAATTTAATATAATAAATCAAAATAGTTTTTTTTCAAAAACATTGGCTTATTTTTTTGAAAGTGTATTAATTTAATTAATTGAAAAAAAAAAAACAAAAAGAAAACCTATACTATATGGGGCGTGCCTTTTTTGGAAAGTGTATTAATTTAATTGGGTAGATATACCCTAATTTCACTACTTCATCCTCATTCTCACTCCCAAATCTCCCACGCCTCCACGCCGATCTCCCTCACCGCTCTCCCTCTCCATCGCCGGCGATGGCCTCACCAAACCCTGCTTCTGTTTCTATATGCCCAGTCGAAGTACAACATCTCCATCGACGCTCTTTCTCTCCGGCGACGACCTCACCAACGTGGCTACCCCACCCCTCCCACAATCATCGGCTCTAATCAATGGAGGAAGGCAACTACCCATCAAAAATTCCCTCCGGAGCAATCAATTTGGTATTTTTGGAGACGAAGCCCTGAGTCACGCGGTTCGTCCGCAATTCGTTTGGCCCTAATCAAAGGTTGTCTGTGATTGGGATTTATTCATTTGGCCCAACTCGACACTTTTGGTATGTTCATTTCCATTTATAATATAGATTTATTATTAATTAGTATAGTTATTAGTTTTATTTTATAATATTTAAAATATATCCGTTGCATTTTTTGCCAAAACAATCCACGCCATTACCTAGTAGTATGTTCAAGTTTCACCTCACGTTTTCCACGCCGTTAGCAAAAGTCATGACTGGGGGTGTCAATTTTACCAAATCAGCCCGTGCTATGAAATTTTGCCGTGACTGTGAATGCTCTGTTGGGACCGCGACCACCCCACCACTCCACATTAGTATGATATTGTCCGCTTTGGGCCCAGCCCTCACGGATTTGCTCTTGGGTCAACTCCCAAAAGGCCTCAAACTAATGAAGTGGGTGTGTGCTCTTATAAACCTGACAATACTTTGTTCAATTGTCGATGTGGGATTGGGTTTGCACCCCAACAATCCTCCCCTCAAACCAAGGACCACACCGCTATGACCCGCAGTGTTTCCTCTGGCCCATATCCCGCGAAAGCTTGTACCAACCGCCGCTATGGCCCGCGGATCGCTTCACCTGATTACTACCATCGGTACGCCTTTCGATTGCAAGACTCCATTCGCAATGTCACACAAGGGGAATCCCACACATAATTGCACACACGCGTGTCCCCCCATGTCGGGCCCATCTGAACCATGGCTCTGATACCATTTGTTGGGACCGCGACCATCCCCACCACTCCACATTAGTATGATATTGTCCGCTTTGGGCCCAGCCCGCACGGATTTGCTCTTGGGTCAACTCCCAAAAGGCCTCAAACTAATGAAGTGGGTGTGTGCTCTTATAAACCTGACAATACTTTGTTCAATTGTCGATGTGGGATTGGGTTTGCACCCCAACATGCTCTTAGGTAGAGGTAAGGCAGTCATTTTTCTTAGAAATTAAGCTCATTTTCCATTGACCCATAAAATATTTTCCGTTGACTCCATTTTCCGGTGTTTGATCATTTTTCGGTGTTTACCAAACACCGGAAAATAGGGAAAACACCCAAACAAAACGGAGCCTACTTATTCGAACTATTTCATACCACACATTTTCTCTTTTATCCAACTATCTACCCTCACAACACATTTTATTTTTTATTTTTTCCTTAATTCTTTAATCCAATTTTTGAAATATTGATTGGAACGGAGCGGAGCGAGTATTTTTTATACTCCTACTAGAATAAGCCCGTGTCCGAGGACACGTTTGTTTGTTTATTTTTTTTTTTTTTTTTTTTTTAATTAAGCTCGTGTTCGAGGACACGTTTTTTTTTTTTTAATTTTTTTTAAAAAAATAAAAAATTAAAGGGCAAAATGAGAAAGAGACAAACCTATGAGGGTAAAATGAGAAATTCGACACTTGATACTGTTTATTCAACTGTAGTAATAAGGACACACTGCCATTTATACTATAGATATGGTTTTTTTAGGGGGGAAGAATTGCTAAGTGCGAGTCTACGAGAACAAGAGTGGAGTCGAGATAGGCGAACTCTCGTGGCATATTTTAAATTGTCCAACTGCAACTGCATTTCTTGTTCTTCTTCTTGTTCTTGCTCATCCTCATCCTCATTCTCTCTCTCTCTCTCTCTCTCTCTCTCTCTCTCTAAAATTCCCAAATGTCGCTCGAAAGATTCAAAACCCTTGTTCGTACTTTTGCTCCATTTCCTATAGCAAAGGCGAGTTCCTAAATACACATCCAAACTATTTTTTCCACACCAAAACCCTCTGCTACGCCGTCTTAGACTCGTCAATTCAATCAAACGCTGCTGACGCCGCCGCCTTGTTCATTCCGAGAGGCCTCGAAAACGATTGGCTTTTCTGCACCGACCAAGGTCTTTTTCAACTCTTACTCAGCCTACCCCAGTTTGCACGCCTCGTCCTAATCGGTAATGACCCTATCTCTAGTGTGCCTACGGATTGCATTCAGTATAATGTTGATTTTGAACAAAACGGAACCCTAGAAACGGGCGTGAATCGTTGTGTATTGTCATTGTGCCCTTTATCGCCATATGTAACCATTTTGAGCTATTATGATAATGTGGTTCAGAGGAAAATTGTAAAGTTATGCAAAGGGGAATTGGCGGGTTTAATATTGATTGAAGATGTTCTAATTGAAGATGTTAACAGTAATCGTAGAGAATTTAGGAGGAGATTGAGATTTGACAGAACGCCGGGTTTGATACAAACTCAGGTGCCTATTCGTCTTAGGACTATTGAGGACACTAGTAGAATGAAACCAGAGGATCTATTGCCTCTGATTGATAATGGGGTGTTGGTTCAGCGGAACTTGATTGCCATGGTCTCCGCACTTTCTTTGATCTCGCTATATCTTGGTGAGAGGATGAACCTTCGGTTTCCTATAAGAGCGTTGTGTCTTGGAGTAGGGGGTGGGTCGTTGCTTACTTTCTTGAATACCAAATTGGGTTTTCAAGTTGTGGGAGTGGAGGAGGATGCGTCTGTTTTAATGCTTGCAAGAAAGTATTTCGGGTTGAATGTTAACAGGTATCTTAGATTGCTTGTTGGGGACGGGATGAAATTGATCGAGAAGCTTGCTAGTCTAGTGGAAAAACCGGGCATTGATGTTTTGGACGATTACAAGGAATTTAAGTATGGGTATTTGAATAAAAAAGTGGAAGGACTTGATCCCAAGTTTGACGTTATTATGGTTGATTTGGACCCCAGTTGTATTTTGGTTGTTGTTACCGCTCCGCCTTTGGAGTTTGTAAATGACAAAGTTTTTCTTGCTGCAAAATCTGTTCTTCATGAAGGTGGTATTCTTGTTATAAATGTGATTTCTTCAAATCCGTTATTCTCTGATGGATTGAGGCAAGAGATACGAAAGGTTTTCCCGCAGTTGTAAGTAATTGATGTTGGTACAGGAGATAGTTTCATTGGTACTGGAAATAATTTCGTTGGTACCGGAGAAAATTCCGTTCTTATAGCCTGTACATCACTCCGTGCTGCTTCACATCCTGATCCTTTTTTGACAAGATTGAAAACTGTAGTTTCTGGACCTTATATGGAATCCATAAAGAAACTGGAAGTTTGATTGTAGTAGGATCTTATAGAAGACACATCAATATATACGGTACATAACTTGGGCATCTTGTATAGTCCCCCTAGTAACAAAAGTTCAATATCAACACTAAGAGAAAAGGATCTTTTAGGCTGTAAACTGTAGCATCCAGGTTTATAATCCCCTGGTAAGTAACCAAAGTTCAATATACATTCGGATTTCTTAGCTTTGAATATGGAAAATGGCATCAATATACAACAGACGTTGATCTTCTTCTTTAGAAGTTGTTTCAGGTATGAAGTATATTCGTTTGAAGTTGTTTCAATTCTCGATCTCTTGTTCCGTATTGTATAATTGTGTGTCATTTTGATCAAAATGAGGCTTTGCCAGCTTGGTGACTGGCTATGAGCAGATTTGCTACTTTTCCCTTTTGTGAAATGCAATGTTTTGATCCTAAAATTCAGTTGGAGCTTTAATTTTATTATGAGTTTGCTAGGTATATACTTGTTTAGTTGATTTCAAGGTTTGGATTATGTCACATTCTCACCTGTTCAAATTAAAGATTTGGTTGATGGATATGCTTTGACCAAACGTGAGCACGCAGTACACTTTCATGCATTTTTGAGGAGCGATCTGACAGATTAAGAGAGATTGTAATGCTTCAATTTCGAAGATGATATTGCTTGATGAGCAAGCCTATGATTCAATGACCAAAGATGGTTCAGATCTCGTTCCCACTTCACTGGAATCTGGATTTGCCATTGTTTCTTCTGTCTATATCAAATAGGACATGTTTTGAGTGTTGAGTAAATAAGTATGATGGTTGGTCTATCAGAAACATTAAAACTTTGATAGATGAACTATAAGACCTCAATTTGCTTGTACATTCTTGAAATTTCACTATAATTATACTTTCATCTGCAGAGGACAAAGTCAGTTTAGTCTAGAGAAATTTCCTTCTCTTCTGCCAGGGATATTGTTAGTCGGAAAAGATACAAGTTGCTCACTTAAGATAAATAGCGAAATCTCCATTTCTGTTGTAATCTTGTTAGAGTTTGTTAGTGTCAGTTGTACGGTTAGTTGAGCAGTTATCGTTAGTGGTCATAACAGAATTAAAGAAGTTGTAATCTTGCTATATGGAGTATACATTTGCTGTATTGTCTTGAAAGTCCTCTAGTTTTTTCTTTGCTTTAGTCCTTGGGAGCACATGGAACCGCCCCGACGCTTTTTTACTCCAACGATTTAGAGAAATGAAAATCAGACAACAAATGTGAAGGGCGCTCAACACAATGTAAAATATTTCAGCGCTATATAAAAACACTTTTTTGGACGACTAAATTTTTTAGTGTTTTTACATAGCGCTGAGCGCGCTTTACATATTCACCAGCTTCAAATTTCGTCAACAACACTTTGTTAAGGTACACCCGTTTGAATTTACGTATTCACAAGCTTCAAATTACTGTATTTCGGGTTGATCATGAGCCTGCTTGCCGTATACTTGATAAGTCATTAGGAGTTGTCTTTGATAATGGTGTCAAAGAGCTCAAAATCACGGTCGAAACAACGGTTGATTTTTCACCCTATACTTTATCTTCAGCTATGTTTGTCTTGAGTTGTGTTGAGTGAGCATCAGTGACAATTGTCTGAAGGATCTCATTGCAAAATCTCCCCTTCTTGAAGATTTGCAAATTGACACTTGTGATGAGTTGGAAAGGGTCTACATTTTAAGCACTTGGACCTTCAGCGGTGCAAGATGATAATGGTAAAACCATGTTATCTTTGTCTCTCAACAACACTCCTGACGAATTAAAGACCTTTATACGCATAGACAACGTTGAACATGATCTTCTTAACAATGCATGGTTTAAACAGTTGAGGGAACTGCTGAAAGTGGTATTTCTTTTACAATACAGAGTCCTGCCTAATTTACTAAGCTGCCATTCTTCTCCATTAATAACTTCTCAACCCCTCCAGCTCCATTTTTTTTTTCTCTACGCCATATGTACATTCTATGAGTCATCGATTGTGTGTGGTTTGCTTTCTCTAAGCCGGTTGCAAAGCCTAAAACTAGAAATGCCTTCTCCGATTCTAATTGTAGGATTTTTAACTAGAACGTTAGGTCTTCGTGACAAGAGCTTCCAAGAACATGGAAGGTTGGAAGAATGTGCACAAGATGACTCCACGTTACATTAAGATAATGCGTGTGCCATTTTCTTATATACACTCAAATTCATCTAACCTTTATTGTTGCCTTTTCTCTTTTTCATTCCTTACGTAGAACCTTTTGATGTCGCAGTAAATTAAACAAAAGCTGAAGATGATTGAATTATACAAAAAACATAAATATGATGTAATTGTTAAATATTATGTTATATTTTATCTTAGCCTTTAAGGGTAGTTTTGTCTTTTCCCTTTTATGTCTTAGCTTAGGGCAAGTCCTTAAGACTTCCCCCCTTGTATTATTACCAACACTTTTTTGGTGTTCTCAAAAGCTTTTGTTCTTCTTTCTCTTTAATGTCTTCAATGGCTTTATTCATCATGGTATCAGAGCCACACAAGGGCTCCTTCTTATTTGGTGTTCTAAAACTAGAAATGCCTTCTCCGATTCTTTTTGTAGGATTTTTAACTAGAACGTTAGGTCTTCGTGACTAGAGCTTCCAAGAACATGGAAGGTTGGAAGAATGTGTACAAGATGGCTTTATTTTTATTTTTTTTGGGTCGATTTCGGTTCTGGATCGTAGATTTGCTTGGGTTTTTCACTGTCTTCTGGCTTGCGTTGCTCTGATTTCAGGTTCGATTTCGTTTATTGTGTGTTTCCGCATCTGTCTTCTATTTAGGGCAAATTTTAGGGTTTTGTTGCCCCTGTTGGTTATTTGTTTGGATTGTTGGTTTTCTGTTTTGTTATTGCGATGGCTGGGAAAGATGATTCATTGCAGTCTATTAGTGTTCGTTTAGATGGTACTAACTATACGTATTGGAGCTTTGGGATAAAAAATTTTCTGAAGGGGAAGCAAATGTGGAAGTATATAACTGGTACTGCTACTATTCCTACAGAAGGCGATCTTTGGAGAAAAATTTGAGGAGTTGAGTGAGGTTTGGGATACTAATAACTCGAAAATTATCACATGGATTAATAACTCGGTTGAACATAGAATCGGTATGCAATTAGCAAAATATGAGACTGCGAAGGAGGTTTGGGATTATCTGCAGAAGTTGTATGTAAGGTCTAATTTTGCTGTTCAATATCAGTTGGAGGCTGACATTCGAGCCTTAGTTCAAACAGATGATATGGGTATTGAAGAATTCTACAACAAGATGACTTCTCTTTGGGATCAGTTGGCTGCAACTGAGTCTGCTGAATTGCGAGCTTTTGCTCCTTACATTACTCGTAGGGAAGAACAGAGGTTGGTGCAATTTCTAATGGCTCTTCGTGCTGAGTTTGAGCTAATGCGTGGGTCGATTTTACATCGTACGCCATTGCCTTCTGTTGATTCTGTAGTTCATGAGTTACTTGCTGAGGAAACTCGTCTTAACACTCGTACTGGTAAGGTCACCCACATTCCAGCAACCTCTGTGCTTGCTGCTCCTCAAACTACCGACTCTTCTGCTCTTCTTTGTCAATTTGAATAGATCTTCTCAGAATCGGAGTGTGTGGAATCCTAGTATGAATGCTCAGGAATGTGCTTATTGTAAGGAGATGGGTCACTGGAAAAACCAATGCCCAAAATTGCTGGAAAGAAATTGCCAAGGTGGTCAAACAAGAGGAGGTCGGGCACCTCAGCCTCAATATCGTTCTGGTAGAGGTCGTGGAAATTTCTCGGGTGGAGGACCACAGCCCAATTTTCGTCCTACTACAGCTGCTTTTGTGCCTCATTCGTATCATCCTGTTGGAGACATGCCTATCAGTCAAGAGACATCCTTGACTGATCGGGCCAGAGGTTTCTAGCTACTCGGTTCTCGCCTCGGTCTCATGCTATGTCTGTCTCTTCTCCGGTACTTCAGTTTGTCTCATCCTTGGCTCTTAGATTCGGAGCTTCTCACCATATGTCTCCTCATTTGTCCTCCTTCATATCTATGTCTCCTCATGTTTCTGAAACTGCAGTCTCAACTGCAGATGGTACTCCTATGCCTTTGATAGGAATTGGTAATGTTCAGTCATCAAATATTTTTCTGCCAGATGTTTATTGTATTCCCAAATTAACCATGAACCTTACTTTTGTTGGTCAATTATGTGATTCTGGTCATTCTGTTCATTTCTTTCCTTCTACTTGTCATATACAGGATCTAAAATTCAAGAAGGAGATTGGGACAGCCATAGAGAAAAAGGGGGACTTTATATTACTGGATAGCCGCACCATGCTAGTCATGTGGCCGCCATTGTGTGTCGACCTATCCAAATTTCATTTGACTTCATCATCTTCTAAATTTGTATTATGGCATTCTAGACTTGGTCATATTTATGGACCTCGACTTAGATTTTTGGTTTCTAGTGGTGTCTTAGGGGATTTGAAGTCTCATGATATTTCTGATTGTAGTGGATGTAAACTTGGAAAATTTTCTGCCTTGCCTTTTAATCTAAGTGATTCTAAGTCTTTTGCACCTTTTGATTTGGTTCATTCTGATGTTTGGGGACCTGCCCCTGTTCCCACAAAAGGGGGGTCTCGCTATTATGTGTCTTTCATTGATGATTATACTCGTTATTGTTGGGTTTATCTTATGAAACATCGTTCAGAATTTTTAGATATATACACTGCTTTTCAATCTTATGTTAAGACTCAACATTCTTCTGTTGTCAAGTGCTTTCGTTCTGATTTGGGTGGGGAATATACGTCTAAAAATCTTTCTGATTTATTTGTTTCTGATGGGACTGTACATGAATCCTCTTGCACTGACACCCCACAACAAAATGGTGTAGCCGAAAGAAAACATCGTCACATTGTAGAAACTGCTCGTTCTATGCTCTTGTCTGCTAGTGTCCCTAGTGAATTTTGGGGAGAAGCAATTCTTACTGCTGTTCACTTGATTAATAGGATTCCCAGCTCATAATTACGGTATTTCTCCCTATGAGAAGTTGTTTGGTCATACCCCTGACTATTCAAACTTGAGAGTTTTTGGATCTACTTGTTTTGTTCTTAAGCCTAGTGTTGAACGCACTAAGTTGTCTTCTCGTTGTGCCGTATGTGTTTTTCTTGGTTATAGTGAGACTCAAAAAGGTTTTCGTTGTTATGATCCATCTACTAGAAAACTGTATGTTGCTCGTCATGTTGTCTTCATTGAGCATATTCCTTTCTTCTCCATTCCCTCGCCTCTCATAATATGACTCAATCTCGATCTTTCTCACATTGATCCTTTTCATATTGATGAAAATCATATAGAGTTGTCTTCTAGTGCTATTACAAATCGGGAAAATGGTGATCTTGATGATGGTCCTCCCTCACGGCTTCCCAAGATCCTCTAGTGATTGCGAGATCATCCTCCGTGATCCTCCTATTCGGCCTCCTTCTGATCATATCCGTAAGTCTACTAAATTACCTGATTTTGCTTATTCATGTTACTCGCCTTCCTTCACTGCCTTCTTATCTTCTATCCATCATTTGTGTGAGCCTTCATCTTATGTTGAGGCATCTGGAGATCCTCTTTGGCAAGAATGGCGACCGAGGAGCTCATCGCTTTAGCTAGAAGTCACACTTGGGATCTTGTCTCCTTGCCAGCGGGAAAGAAACCAATTGGGTCTCGTTGGGTCTATAAAATCAAAACAAAGTCTGATGGGTCTATTGAACGATATAAGGCACGTTTGGTTGCGAGAGGGTTCTCTCAACAGTATGGTATGGATTATGATGAGACTTTTGCTCCCGTTGCCAAAATGACAACTGTTAGAGTTCTCCTAGCGCCAGATTGCATACGTCATTGGCATATCTCTCAATTGGATGTTAGAAATGCTTTTCTGAACGGGGATCTTAAAGAGGAGGTCTATATGACTCCTCCCCCTGGTGTTTCCCATGATGTTGGACAGGTTTGTAAGCTCAAAAGAGCGCTTTATGGGCTCAAACAAGCTCCTAGAGCTTGGTTTGAGAAGTTTTCTAGAGTGATTGTCTCTCTTGGTTACTCTTCTAGTCATCATGATCCTTCATTGTTTGTCGGTTCATCCTCTGCTGGCCGTGTGTTGCTTTTGTTATATGTTGATGATATGATTATTACGGGTGATGTTGTTGATGGTATTGCAGTTTTGAAAAATACTTTAGCTCGGGAGTTTGACATGAAAGATTTGGGATCATTAAAGTATTTTCTTGGTATTGAGATAGCATCTTCTCCAAAAGGTTATCTTCTTTCTCAATCTAAGTATACTACTGATATTATAGAGCGTGCTAGGCTGACAGATACTAAGATTGTTGATTCTCCTCTTGAAGTTAATGCTCGTTATTCTCCTACTACTGATGGAACTCCTCTAGTTGATCCCACTTTGTATCGTACTATTGTTGGCAGTTTAGTTTATCTTACCATCACTCGTCCTGATATTTCTCATGCTGTTCACATTGTCAGTCAGTTTGTTATTTCTCCTACTTCTGTTCACTGGGCTGCTGTTGTTCGTATTCTTCGCTACCTTAGAGGAACTCTTTGCCAGAGTTTGTTGTTTCCTTCTACCTCTTCTTTAGACCTTTCTGCCTTCTCTGATGCTGATTGGGCTGGTAACTCAACAGACCGTAAATCAACTACAAGCTTTTGTATCTTTCTTTGGGATTCTCTTATATCTTGGAAGAGCAAGAAACAAGATGTTGTTTCTCGTTCTTCAACTGAGGCAGAGTATCGTGCTATGGCTTCTACCACTTGTGAGATTGTTTGGTTACGATGGTTACTTGCTGATATGGGAGTATATTGTACCTCTCCGACACCTCTTCACTGCGACAACAAGAGTGCCATTCAAATTGCTCATAATTCTGTGTTTCATGAGCGTACAAAACACATTGAGATTGATTGTCATATTACTCGACACCATTATGAGCATGGAACTATCTCCTTGTCTTTTGTCTCCTCCAAGAATCAGCTTGCGGACTTCTTCACTAAAGCTCACACTGTTGATCGTCATCGTTTCTTTGTCAGCAAACTCTCAATGCTTCTTGCTGCATCATCGTGAGTTTGAGGGAGGGTGTTAAATATTATGTTATATTTTATCTTAGCCTTTAAGGGTAGTTTTGTCTTTTCCCTTTTATGTCTTAGCTTAGGGCAAGTCCTTAAGACTTCCCCCCTTGTATTATTACCAACACTTTTTTGGTGTTCTCAAAAGCTTTTGTTCTTCTTTCTCTTTAATGTCTTCAATGGCTTTATTTATCAGTAATTATGGTTGATTTGGACCCCAGTGATGCTAAACTTGCTGTCATTGCTCCAGTACTGTAGGAGTTTGTGAACACTAAGGTTTTCCTTGCTGCAAAAACCGTACTTCTTATAGGTGGTATTCTTGTTATCGACTTGATTTGTATTTCTCTTATAGACTGGGGCAAATGCTTCTGGAGGTTTTCCCGCAGTTGTATGCAATTACTGTTGTAATAGAGATAAGTCTGTTGGCACTGGAAATAATATCATTGTTATAGCTGGTTCATCACTCTGTCGTGCATCACTTCATGATCCCTTTTTGACAATCTTGAGATCTGTAATTCCGGGAGCTTATCTGAAATCCATTGAGAGTCTGAAAATGCATTAATTATTGTAGGATCTGATAGAAAACAAATCAATATAAAGGGTACATAACTTGGGATTCTCAAAAAAAATCCATTTGAGAGTCTTGCCACAACTGACCAAAAAATGCCTTAAACGAGACGTGATCTTTAGTCCAAAATCTGAAAACTAGTGATCTGTTGATCCAATCATAGATTGTTCTTTTCTACTGTATATTGGTTCATCCCGGAACCATTTTCTGCTTTCTATTAGTCAATTGTATGTGAGTATTATCAATGAATCTCTCTTATCATGCATAAGGATAATAGCAGAAAGCTCGTGTCTTTTTGAAGCTAAGAACTTGGATCTTAAGGTAGTGTCCAGTTTGGTGAGTATATCTGCCTTCCTTCATAGGGATGTACAAGGTTTTGATGTCCTTTTATACAAAGAAATGGGAGAACTTCAGGGATCAGTCAATGTCCTTCCTGGCTTCTTCTTTTGGGATACACTTGGATTCCATGGTGCCCTTTGGCTTAGAGGAGAATGTATCTCAAAGATTAAGAGAGAGAGAGAGATTGTAACTTTAATTTCTTAGGTTACTTAGCTTTATCATGTCTTAGTTTGAGTTTATTGCCAATCTGCTCCGCGTACTAATTGAGAATAGTCAATGTCATATACGTACGTACTTTCGAAACATGAAATGTCAATTGCATACTTTATTTTTTATTTAAATTGAACCACTTTTTTTGACGCCCGTTAAAAAACTAACAACCTCATGATAAAATTGCAACTTCTAAAACAATCTCATCCTCCTCTACTCCAACAACGTAAAATCCCAATTCGGAATTCAAGAAACTGAGTAAGGCACCACCTCATGATAAAATTGTGTCGAAGCTGTACCTCATGTTAAAATTATTCCATTTTTCTGACGCCCGTTAAAAAACTAACAACCTCATGATAAAATTGTGTCGAAGCTGTACCTCATGTTAAAATTATTCCATTTTGCACCCTTAATTATAAAAATGTTAGAAATTTAACAAAATTGGTCATGTATATGTCACAATGGGTATTTTGGTCATTCTCAATTCATTTTTATTTTTTCTTTAAAAGTTTTTTGAAAGAAAATTAGAACACTAATTTAGGAGGAGATTGAGATTTTGAAAGACACTAAGTTTGGTTCAAACTCAGGTGCCTATTCGTCTTAGAACTATTAATGATGATGTTGAAACTCCACCGGAGGATACATGGCCTCTGATTGTTATTGGGGTTTTGGTTTAATGGAACTTAATTGTCATGGTTTCCGCACTTTCTTTAATCTCGATCTATCTTCGTGAGAGGATGAAAATCCGATTCTGGTAAGAGTTTTGTGTCTCGGAGTAGGGGGTGGTGCCTTACTCAGTTTCTTGAATTCCGAATTGGGATTTTACGTTGTTGGAGTGGAGGAGGATGAGATTGTTATATAGAAGTAGCAAGAAAGTATATTGTGAACCGTTCTTCATAAAGGTGGTGTTCTTGTTGTCAACTTGATTTCTTCAGATGATAAATAATCACAGCCAAAAAACTCACCCTCAAATCTTTACTTGAAATCTAGCTAAAATCTATAGTAATCTGAAATCAACTGTGTCAGAGGTATTCATAGATGCCTAATAAATAAGCATGTCCTAAACTCAATACGAAAATTCGCAGCTCTGGTCCGGGTATAAAGTCTCGCAACATTTTTATTAGCAACAACAACGAAGACTTAATACCAAAATAAGTTGGGATCGGTTAACATTGTAAGTTATCGTGAAAGAAAATGCGAGGAAAAAAAAACTTCACTTCTTCCTTTTTTTTTCTTTCTTTTTGACCTGCATTATGCTTTTAGCACATGTTTTGTCCCACCATACAATTACCTTAATACGCACACTTTTATTTAAGTGCATGCCAAAAAAATGCACAAATGGGGACTATTTGTGACTCAAAGTGTAGGGGCTATTGGTATTTTTTTTCCCTTTTGTTTGTGCATATTAGTTGCAAAGAAGATGTTATAAATCGTAGAATTGGCAAATCATATTTTAATCATCAAATTTTAGCTATTTTCAAAATGTGATCAGTTAATTATTTATTTTCAAAATGCCCTCATTAAACTTTTATTTTTTTTTCAAAATATACTCACTCCATCAATAACTTTCCTAAAAACTTAACAAAAGTTTGCTATTTAGCCTCACATGACTGAATTGTGTTAAGTTTTTAATTTAGATGTTGTTTAATCCCTAATAATGCAATTAATCCTAACTATCACATTTCTCTTTCTCTCTTAATTCTCAAGATGCCCCCTCCTCTTCAACCCCACCCAGGGGCGGCCTCACCTTAACACGAGTGAGGGCCAACGCACCCAGTCAACTTTCTAATTTTTTTTTTTAATTTTCCTACGCTGTAACATAAAAACGCAAAAAAGAAATAGAATCAAAAAATTAACGCGAAAGACAGAAAAGAGGAGAAAGAACGCGAACGCACACATGCACTACTCACACACACAGGCCCGTCTCAATAATTATTGGGGCCCTGTGCGAAATGTGAATATTGGGCCCATAATGTTTAAAAATTAATACAAAAAATATAATATGTATATATAAGTGTTTTTATATAAATATTAAAGTTTTACAAAATTAAGTAATAAAATTCAAAAATAATTTATTACATTGATCATTACTTTTCGCACAACATAATTTTTTTTTTGAAAGCTATATACCTAATGGACCTAAATAAAATGGGGGTCCTCTAAAATTTGGGGCCCGGAGCGGAGGAACCTCTTGCACACCTAGAGAGCCGGCCCTGCACACACACATCCGAATCCCATGGCGGAACGATGAAGAAGATGCGAAAAGAGAGAAAGTTTTCTACTCTATTTTCATTTAATCTCTCGATTTCTCGCACAACACTTGCCAATTCAATTACCGATTCTTCAAAGCACAATTGTGTAAGTTAATTTTTTTATTTTTCTGAACCAGATCTTCTTTCTTCTTATTCATTATAGAAATTATAACGTAAATACTTCCATTATTCAGATATTGCAGTGATTTGAGGATGAAAGTTTCTTAATTTCATCCTCAAAATTCTCCAATTATTTTTAGGGTTTTTATTTGTTTTTTTTTTTAAAAAAAATTGATTTCTTAAATTTTGTTGTTCAATTTCTTGATTGCAAATGTGATACCACAAGATTGTATGTATTGTTTATTTTAATTTTTCTTATTTTGACATTCTTTCATAAATTAACAGTATTGAAAAAGCTGAAACAATGAAAAGATATTACAACTCTATAGAAAAGCTAACACCGGCATCTGTTCAACCATCTGCGAATGTTCAAGTTGAACAAGCTTCTTGGCCAAATATCAAAGTTCAGCGAGTGGGTGCTCCAATTGTCCAAGTTAGAGAAGTTTTGAAGGATATGAGTGAGCTTCCCACAGACCCTGGTTTGCGCCCTTGTATCAGTTCTTATGATGTCAATATTAGGGAGGAAGTTCGACGAGCATACCTACGAATGGATCCTTGTCAACCAAAAAAGAAAGCGTCTGATTTTCCTTGGAAGTATTAAGATGAAAAATCGAAGACTTCCTTCTTAGTCATAGATAATAGCTTAACACCTCTTTTGTAACTAGCTTTATGGGTGTTCTAGATTTATGGGTGTTTCTCTGACTTTTGTATATGAGTTCTATCTAGATTCATCCCTTATAATGCACCTCTATTGTTCACAGATTTGTTATAATCATTTCTTTTTGCTCTTGTAAACAATATGTACTTGGGTTGGGTTCATTATTTTGGTGCTTATCTATATAAACTATCTTTTTGTATGCTCCCTTCGTCCCACCAAAACTGATACTTATTTTCTTTTTGGTCCGTCCCACCAAAACTGATACTGCCCAAAATAGCAAAGGAATCTTCACTATTTACCCCACTCATTCTCTCTCCTATTTCACTTTTACACTCACAACATTCTATCTCCTAACTATTCCTCCCACTCATTCTCTCTCCTATTTAATTCTTCATACTCACAACATTTTCTTTCACTTTTTCTCTCACTTACTTTTCCTTAATCCCCGTGCCCAGAAATTTGGTATCAATGTTGGTGGGACGGAGGGAGTATGTTTTTTTTCATTGGATTATAAAGATCAAGTGAATTTGTTGAGTTACATTTGTATTATTGAAAGTATCTTCATTATTCATGGTTAGATTTAACCAAGTAGTGCATTTGATTTATCCAGGTTTGTTGTGCTGATTGTAGCAAAGAGAGCATTTTTTTTTTTTAATAAGAACCATAGTTGAAGTCAGAATGCTAAAAGGCTAAGACATACAAGGGATATCAGGTAATTTTCATGTTTTTTCTATTTAAAATTAAGTATGTTTAAATGTGGTATGTCTGTTAGTTTCTTAAAAAATATTGTCAACTTTTAAATTTTGGCACCCACTAACAAAATTTTCTGGGGACCCCACCCACCCATTTTTTGAAAACCACCTCATCATCTTCAACACCCTTCCACCACCTTCTTTTCATCCACATGACAACGTCTTCGTAAAAAATATAATGCAAGCTAGCCACCGGAAGTCACATGACTAAATTCCGTTATTGTTTGACAAGAATGTTGACGGAGTGAGCATATTTAAAAATGCAAAAGTACAATAAGAATATTTAAAAAAATAAAAGTTCAAAGAGAAAATTTTAAAAATGACTAAAATATGATTTTTTTTCCTAGTAGAATCAACAATAGGGGTTTTCTTTTAAAATGGACCTGAATATTGTAACGATGTTGCCATTTTTTTTTTCGAAAGATTGGAATTTTCTCTTCTTTGAAAATCAATCAAAAAACACGGAGTCGCCACGCCATTTTTGTTTTAAGGGCCAAAACTTTGAAAAATGGCCGAGATTAGAGATTTGGGTTCGGAGGTCACGTTACACGCCGGGAAGAACGTTAGTGTTCACCCGGAATGCCTCGTAAAAACGAGTCTTCCAAGCTTAAAAACCATTTGTGTGTGTGTGTGTGTGTTCCTTTGGCCAAAATAAGTTCAAACTGAGAAAAATAAAAATTGGAAACTCTTTATAACACATTAAACAAGTCCCATGATTTTTGGTATGATTTTTGGGTTGAGTTTTGGTACTCAAAAGATTTCTTGAAGTTGGAAACCAATTCTGCTAGAATGAAAAAGGCAGTGGATACTTGATTTTAAAACGGATTTAGGAGCTTTAAAACTTCAAAATCTGGGGAAAGTCTGAGAATTAAAGTTGTTCAAAACACCTTAAACAAGGTTTATGCAAAAGGATTTTCCATTTGGAGATGATTTGGTAGACCAAAACCTTCTGGAAATCTCAGATGTGGAATCTGGATTTCCAGAGACTGATGAACTGACCTTTAGAAAACAATTTGAAAAAGGGAGTTTTACTCACGCAAAAAATAAAGTAAAAATATTTATGGAAATCTCTGGATGTTGGCTACAGAAAGTGTTTTGTAGTCAACACCAAATTCCAAGTTCTTATGTGTCCAAAAAATTAGACCATGGACAGAGGTCTTAGAGAAAGGCTACTGGACAGCAACATTCCCTTGAAGGAAAATATGATTTAAAAGGGGTTTTGCATCCATGCTTGTCCCCATTTCCTTAGGCTTTGATTAGTAGTCACTAGACATTTTAGTGGTGATCTACTATATCAAGCCAACCTTAGGGTACATTAGGACTTAAGCATTTCATTTGCTTGGGAAGGGGAGATTTAGCTTTGAAATCAAGATTTTATGTATGAAAATGGTTTTTAGGGTTTTGAAAATATGTTTGTAAGAAGTGAAAACAATTTTGAAAGAAATGTTGATCCTTGTAGAGGATCATCCATGGAGATGAACTTACATGGTGATCCTCTTGGATCTAAGGCAAGAGGAAAACAAGTTACATCTTCAAAGTATGAGATGCATGCATGGATGAAGGAGTTTAGGGTAAGAAGAAGGAGGGTTTACCAATCTTCTCTTGATTTTTGTTGAGTTTGAGGCTTGAATTTAAGAGTGTTTGAGGCTTGAATTTGAGAGTATTTAGTGAGTGTGATTTGGGAAAATGATTGAGAAAAAGGTGGCAATTCAAGGGAATTCCCACTGTTTTCTACAAGATTTTCGCCAAGGTGTTGCTGTGAATGAAGTTGTGGCTCCTTGAAAATGAAACTGAGGGGTTCAATTTATAGGCATTCTGGGAATTCAAACATGTCCGCGCGGATCCAAATGTAAGCGTGCCTGGTTCATTAAATGCTGCTCCAGGCTTTGGACAAGAAGAATATTTTTCAAATTAAGCAACCAGTTTTTGTTCCAGCAGCTTCCATTTCGGGTTTTTGACCTTTATTTTGCTTTTGTGAGATTCTTTTCTTGGTTTAACTTTAAATAGCAATTCCCAATTTACCCTTGCTTTGTTAGAAAAGTTAGAAATTGTTAGAAATGTTAGGAATGTTAGAACTTTCGTTAATTTTCTAACGAAAATACTAACAACTCAAATTGGAGCACTTACAAATATACATACATCAAAGTCTTAGAATTAGAAATTTGGATGAAGTTAATAAGAGGCTAAACCTAGATTTTGTTTATTTACTAACAAGCACAATCATCCCTAAATTAGTTCCTTCAAAGGATTGTAAACTATGCATTAGTTATTAGATAACCACTTCAATGGTATCGTTTATCAAATAAGTACATCTTCCCTCCCAAAAAAACTTCTGAATTTCTAAGGATCCTTTTTATCTTTTTGTTTTGTTTTTTGCTTTTATTTTGTTTGATGAGCAAGCCTGTCGTTAGTTTTACTATGTTGGAGCTAGTTTGGCAGATACATAAAATGTTTCACAATGTTGATTGAACGGAATAAAAGTGACGGGCTAGGCCCAACACACGAAGCCCAATTATTCAGACATTGTTGCCACCACATTTTCAGTGAGTCGGCCAAATTATTACAAGGCCCAAGGCCCATCACCCAAGATCAGTCAACCTAGCTCATTGTCCGACCTAGATGGTCCCAACCTAGCTTTGTTCGACATGCGACCCAAACCTTAAATGGGTGTTACCCGGCCATATTATCCAGTCAGATCGACCTAGATCCATGCAGGCGACCTCGACCTACAAGGCGTACGTCGACCTATAGAGTCACAACACAACTGTAGCTCTTTCCATAACAGAAGTCCTACAAATCAGGAATTATTTACGGACACGATCTCTCATACAAATCTGATACGTGTTTCAAGGGATTTCGCACAATCCTACTGCAATTATAACTCTTATCAACGCCTATACATACTTGACAACTTCAACGGTTTTAAGGTAATTGACTATTTGTTATTCTGAATTCATTGTTCATTATAATATTTCAGCTCTCGAATCACAATAGTTACTCTCACGCCCGAGGGTCTTCGCCGGAGATCATTCCAGCTAGTCGTGAGTTCTGTTTTCAGGTCAAAAGCTAGGAGATCAGTCTTGTTGTTGGACGGAGATTGATACAACACGATTCATGTGGCATCAGTTTGGTTCCATTGCCGGGAATCGAAACTTTTTGACCTCGAAATTTAATCAGAGAGTAATATGGCTGCAGACAGACAGACTGCATCATCCGACATTGATCCAACGCTCAGTAGGACGGTAAGAAATATCGAGGTAGGCAACACTCCATCAGCCGATCAACACTCCCATTTTATTTATGTAAACTTCATTTTAGTTGTCTCCTGACTCTCTCTCACTTTATTATTTTCTCCGTCTCATAATTAATATTACATTATTTTTAAATATTAAAAAATAATTTTATTATGATACGAAGTACAGTATATTATGAACAATTAAATCCGTCTCACTTTAAATTACAAAATAATAATTATTAATAAAGAAATCTAAATAGAAATATTATTTTTTCCATCTCAAATAAATACTTTAAAAAATATACTTCTATAAAAATTATATTATTCATTTCAAAAATAAATATTACTTTTTTAGATGAATAAAATAGTATTCTTTTTTTAAATGTAGTATTATTTTTTGGTCGCTACACATAGCGAAAGTAACCCTTGACTTGTGGTGAAGACCACACTTGACCGGTGATGAAGACCACACTTCACATACTACTAAAGATTATTAATAGGAAAAAAAATGATTCAAGATGATAATGACCTGACATAATTTTACATTGACATACTACTAAAGGCCACACTTGACCGGTGGTGAAGACCACACTTGACCGATCAGTCAAAAAATAGTCCCAACCGATCCTTGTGACCGGTCAAAAAATGATTCAAGGTGATAGTGACCTGAAATTCAACCAACCAATAGTAGGACGCCACGTGTCCCAATAAAAAAAAAGAAGGAAATTCGCCTGCATACACGCGCCATTTTCCTCCAAATCAAGACCTGCCACTTGTAATTTGCATAGCATATCTTCAATTATGCCATGAAAGGAAATGACTAAATTGTCCTTGGAATTTTGGCAAAAATTTTGACGCTATTCATGTTCATTGGATGACCTGCTTTAATATATAGATAGATAAGAGTAATGTTGACCTTACAACTATTCCTACAACTAAGCCTTTATGAAGATCAAATGGTCGGTTCAATCACACATCCCCAATTTCTATTCCCTTTTCTTCCCTTGTATGTTGTAACCGCACTCAAAACTCTCTTCATAAACTTTTTTGAGTTGAAGTCAGATCTCGATTTTATGCGGATCGGTCTCGATGAGTATTGGAAGTTCTTCAATTAACAACAATTTTGTGATGTTGATGGTAGGGCTGGCAAAATTTTTGATTTTCTCGACTCGTCCCAATTTCGACCCGAAATAATCCCGATCCCAATTTTATCGGGATTTTTCCCGTCCCAACTTATTTCGGACGATATTCGAAATAGATTTCAATCCTGTCGGGATTCCCGACCCGTCCCGACTATATTTATTAATTTAATTAGACATGTAAATATATATGTAATAATATAAATTAGTAATTATTGTGCCTCCCTCTCACTCTCTCTCAGTAAACAAAGTTACAATCCCTCTCCCAAATTCCAAACCCTCCCCGCCTCTTCTCTCGGGGATTTTGCCAGCCACATTCCTGATCGTCTCCCCGCCTCAGACATTCTCAAGTCTCAACTCGACACAGGAACTGTAAGTAGGGGTGGGTATCGGGTCGGGTTTCGGGTTTTTTGGGTTAAGTACCCGAAAAATCGGGTGGCATATTTTATTACCCGAAACCGATCCGAAAAAAATCGGATAACCTCGCATCGGGTAACCGCAAAATCGGGTTCGGGTAACCCGTTTAGTTTAAAACCACATTAAAAAAAAAAAACCTTTTTTTGGTTTTGGCACCCGCCCCCCCCCCCTCCCTCAACCAAATCTATCAAGGTCCGCTCCCGAATTTTTAGAGGAGAGAAAGGAAGAGAAGAGAAGAGAAGAGAAGGGAATTTAACATTTCATTTAAGTGCTCTCGAGTTTAAAAAGGAAAAGGAAGGAAAAGAATTTAAATTACATCTTTACCCTTAATAAAAAAAGAGTAAAATTATATTTAAGGGGCAAAATAAGTATATCAACAAATATATTTAGAGTTGGTCTCCTGTAAGAACAAGGGGATCCGTCTCATGCATGAGACGGGTCGACCCATGGGTGGCAGCTCATGCCTTTTAAAACAGCTATTACGTTTAGAAAAAGTAATAGTTACCATCTCTTAATGTAATGACTGTATACATAAAGTAACATTGTTAATAAGTAAACGTAATACCTGTTTTAAAAAAAAAAAAACTCGTTTTTACCCATTTTTTCAAATGTAATACAAACTATATGTATTACATTTGAAATGTAATAACTTATTTTAGTAATAATAAGTATTACTTTTGCCAAACGAAGAAAACATAGGGAAAACACTATTACTTTTCTGTATATATGTATTATTTTTACCCATTTTTTCAAATGTAATACAAACTATATGTATTATAATACAAACTATATGTATTACATTTGAAATGTAATAACTTATTTTAGTTATAATAAGTATTACTTTTGCCAAACGAAGAAAACATAGGGAAAAACACTATTACTTTTTTCAAATGTAATACAAACTATATGTATTACATTTGAAATGTAATAACTTATTTTAGTTATAATAAGTATTACTTTTGCCAAACGAAGAAAACATAGGGAAAAACACTATTACTTTTCTGTATATATGTATTACTTTAATGTATACAAACTATTACTTTATATGCATACAATTATTACATTATGTTATATTAACTATTACTTTTCACAAACCGAAAAAAAACAAAATTTAAAAATATAAAAATATAAAAAAAACAAACTATAATGGAATGAACTAGTCTAGGCTTTCAATGGAAGAACCCAATTGCTACTTCGACAAACCAATGTTCTTCGTCAGAGTTGAAGAAAGCTGGCGATTGACCATTGATGAACCTTGTAATGAAAAGATGGGGGATACTATCTCTACCAATAATCATTGCAGGAACAGGTGCCTCCCTTAAAATGGTGAAATCTGCTCCCATCCCTCACAACAATCTCCCTCTCAAACACCTTTGATAAAATCTTGGTCATTTCATGGCAATCCCTATGCCTCAATTTGGATGTGGAGTCAGAAACTCCGGCGATGCGTATTTTGTCGTCGGAATCATTAGGGCTATAACAGGTCGGAGCGATTGGAGGGGAAATAGGTCGGCGGAGAATTGGTTTAGAGGGAGAGGACGGTCGTTGCTTGGCCGGAGTAGGAGGACGTTGATTTGGGTTGCGATTTTGGGTATGGAGAGAGTTGGCGAGGAGGGGATTCGAGAGGTAATGGGGCGAAGTCTCTGTTTGAGAATCGATTGGGGAAGAATTGGTGAAGAAGGTCGTTCCTGGGCGGGTCATGGGTATAAATCCGACCCGTCTCATGGATGAGACGGGTATCCCTGTTCTCACCTAAGTTTTTGTCATATATTTAATGAAATTTTATTTCCTTCTACTTCCTCCCACTTTTGAAAGGAAGGAAAATTTCAAAATTTTCCTCCCTTTTCCTTTTTCCTTCCCTGTAAAACTCGGGAGCACAAAAATTTATTTCCCCTTTCTTTCTTTTCTCTTCATTTGGAAACTCGAAAGCACATCATCCCGGAAGCACACCATCAGAGATTCATATGAGAGACTCTCTCTCAGGCTTAGACATACAAATGAAACGGGATGAGACGATATTTTTTAATCCCGTTTGAAAACGGGACTATTCGAAACATCACGTTTGAAACGCGGGACGAACACGGGATGGGACGTCCCGTTCCCGTTTCTTAAAAAAAAAAAAAAAAGTCAAAATTGTTAACATTACAACCCTAACCCTAAATTAATCGGTTCTTTTCTCTTTCTCTTCCGCAATCACACAATTCATTTCTATAGAGAGAGTGAAATTTGAATGTTTTGAACATCATCCGTTCAAGTTCTTTTTGTTTGATCTACGGTTGTAAATCATGAATGCGGTAGGAAGGCAGGGACAAAAATCCGGTGCATCGGCGGCGCATCATCTGCGTCAATACTCTGATAACTACTTAGACTCCTCCAATGGCCGTTGGCTGCAATCAGCTAGTCTTCAGCATCTCCAGTCTTCTTCCAATGCCGCCGCCGCTCCGGCTCAGCAGGTTCTACTCCTTGTAATTACTGTACTCTATTTCTGTAGATCTGGGGGTTTTGATTGGGGAAATTTGTTAATTGATGGCAGGACTTTGGTTATTATGGTGGGGGAGGTCAAGGTTCCAGAATGTACAGGAATACGCAGAGGAATTTTGGTGGAGAAAGCGACCTATTCTCGGAGCCTTTGACGCCGCCGGGGAATTCAAGGTACAGGAAGAATGGTGAATAGCAAGTCTCTTCCAGTGAGTTCAGTCCTGGATTGTTAGATTTGCATTCCTTCGATACTGAGCTTATTCCTGAGGTCAGTTACTTCCATCAGAAGGTGAAATTGTTGGTTTTCTGTTTCCTTTTCTATGGTAGATAATTTTTAGTTTGTTCGTTTGTTGTTCAATGTAGTGCCAAGATATATTTCAATCTCTATTCAAAAGTTTAGCCGGTAGATAACCATCTGCTTTCGCTCTTATTGATTTTATTTCACATTGTTCTATTGAAATTCTAGGTTTAATGATTACATGCATTATTCATCTTATTTTACCTTTTTTTGGCTGATATTGTATGATAATGATAGATACCCGGTTGCTAGAATGTATGAGGCTCCCATGTATCAAGCTGCTCGAGGCAGAAGCGTTGATGACTCTGAGGCATATGTTGGATATAACAAACAGTCTAGAGCGCGTGGTGTGCCAGATAACAGCCTTTTAAAAAGTTTTGCTCCAGAGAAAGAAAAGGCTAGCAATGTTGCAAAGATCAAAGTCGTGGTATGGTTATCCTATCCCACTTTATCTCGAACGATCAGATATTGATTTTATTCTTGCCTTGCTGGAGTTCTTCTAGTTCTTGAATTTTAGATTGAATTTATTGAGACTAATTTGCTTAAACTGCTTAGTTGGTCATACTCATATCCACTTAAAATGTGATGATGGCTGCCTTGTTATAGGTCCGCAAGAGGCCACTAAATAAAAAGGAGTTGGCGAAGAATGAGGACATCATTAGTATAGAGAGTCATGCTAACTGCCTTACAGTTCATGAGACTAAACTCAAGGTTAGTGTCAGTATCATATTACAGTTAATACATTCTTTTGATCAAAACATATACTCCAAGCACATTGAATCAATACTATCAGTATTGAATCTATTGATGCAATGTGCCTCATGGGTCCCGCATGGGTCCCGCGTCCCGCAAATGGGACGGGATGGGACGGAGTATTTTTGTCCCGTCCCGTTTTGTCCCGTTCCCGTCGTGGGACAACATAATTTCGTCCCGTCCCGTATTCCCGTATTGACGGCTCTACAGTCAGACTCAGTCTCTCTCCCAACAACACCACACACACACACACACACCCCAAAAAAAAAAAAACCTAAAAACTTTTCATCTCACTATCTCAGATCCAAAGCTTCTTGTTCTTGCCTTCATCCCGTCATCCGTTCATCGTCTACTCGTCTCAACTGACAACTTTCAACTCTCATCGTTCACCAGCCTCGCCGCCCTCACTCCCCGTCTCATGCCGCTCGAGTCTCAACTTCCAATGTACTCGCCTTCCAAGTTCCAACTTCATTCCTTCGGCCGGTAGCACCAGCACAGCACCCTAGCCTCACAGAGTCGCAGTCGCCTCCCACAGCTCGCTCAGATCAGTCTCTTACTCACGAAGTCTCACGAACCAAGCTCAGTTTCTCTCTCTCTCTTTTAAGTTTTATCCATTTGCTCGATTTTAAAATGATCCAAGCGACTGAGCCTCCATTTCTGATTTATTTAATTATGCAACTCCGTTTACTTTCCTTTTTTCTTTTTCTTTAATTTTGGTGTCATGGTTTTCGATGTATTCTTGTAATTTCTACACTTAGATGGGGTTATGATTCATGATTTTGTTTTCTGATTTCTTGTCTACTTTTTTGTTTCACTTGTTGACAGTTGAAATTGAAATGTGTTGTAACTCTGTAACTGTAAGAAACCCATGTATGTAATTATGTGTATTGTTCATACATCTCTCGCTCTTTCTTTCTCTCTCACTCTCATCTCATCGATTAACCATTAATCATTGCAGATTCACAGCGACTCTGCACCAGATTCTCTCTCTTTCACTCTCTCTCTCTCATTCATACAGTAAGTCTCTCTCTCAATTTCATCTTCTCAGCTCTCAATGTTTTTTTTTATTAAGCAGTTGATGATTCTTTGCTGATATTGTTATGTTCTGTCGTCTTGGAAGTTAGAATGTCTGCTGCAATATTATCCAATTTTAGTTTCACTCCGTTTAATTGAATAAATTGCAATACGAAATGTTTGCTTGATAATAGCCATATGGACGTATGGATGAGGATCCAACTTAAATTAGCTATCAGCAATAATGAATTAAATATTCTGCCAAATTTATTTTTTGACAATTAAGATAGAGCTTGAAGGTATATATCTTTTCAATTAGTTTCTTCAAATGTTTGCCTGTAAAAAGGACTTAAGGCGTCTTGCTTAAATGTTGGGAAGGCGCCACTGGGAAGATGTCGGATTTGAACTTGGAAAAGATGAGTTTTGCCTTGGAGGGAGAGGCTGTTTTGCGTATGAAAGAAAGGGAGAGATAGTTTTGTCTGCAATGGAGTTGTCAGCTTTAATGGAGTAGAGGAGCGAGCGGTTGTCCGCTTTAATGGAGTGGAATGGGCGTTGGAGATGAAGTTTGGGTGGTTGGGAGTTAGGAAGTTAAGGATAGAATATGGGTGGGTGTGGGAAAGGGGTATAATGGGTAGTTAGAGTGGGGTGTGGGGATTGGTTTTAACTAGATTTAATATATTTTTTGGTCCCTCGACTTTGAGGAAAACTTTTATGTGGTCCTACAATAAAAAAATCAATTAGTTTGGTCCTACATATTATTGTTTGTTGTTTAAAACCCCCGTCACCGTGAAAATTGCCGTCTATTTTTTTTAAATGCCTAAAGTACCCTTGCCTGCATATATAATGGGGATGGGCCTTTCATTTATACCGCAGTACGCACCTCTCTCCCCTCTTCTGAAAAACCCACCATTCTGATCAAGTTTGAAGGATTCAAACATCGAAATCGAGACGATGACTTCATCTTCCATTGCTCAATCTGATGCTAGATCTCGCGAAGGTGGTCCATTTTGTAAGTGCAATGCTCCAGCTCCATTGAAGACCTCACAAACTGATAGTAACCCTGGCAAGCTCTTCTATGGATGCGCAAATTATAGTGTAAGTGTTGACAATTTTAGGTTTAAATCTTTTTTTTACAGACTGAGTTTTCTTGTTGAAAATACACAATTTTCAAAAGATTTTTTTATAAGTGCAATGCTCCAGCTCCGGACTGATTTTTTTGTTGGAAATTATATTCTAGAAAATACACTTTATTTTTGCACCATGATATCACAGACTTCACAGTCTGAAAAAGAAATAATATTTGATCCATATCAATTATGTAGAAAACCTCTTCGGGTTGTGGATTTTTTGAATGGGTAAATGATGTAACGAGTGAAGATGTTACCGAATTGAAAGAGAAGTTAACCAAGACTGAGATGAAGCTGCAGAAAACAAAAGAGAGGAAAATGACACACTAAAATCACATTGATAACGAGAATACCACTTTTGCAAAGAATATATTTTGCAGACTGGAAAACCGAATTGTTCACAAACTCCAAAGGTGGGACAGTACAAGCAGTATAAGCATCACTGGAGTTCAAATCAACCATGATAAGGTCAAACATAACATCAAGATTTTCCACATTAGTCGATCGTTGATCCTTCATTTCCTTGTAATCATCCAAGACTCTATTCTCCCGTTCTGACCCTCGTCGCGCTATCTTTTCAATCAATCTTATCACGTTCCCAACAATTAGTCTATCATACTTGTCTTCTTTCAAACTGAAATGCTGTATCGCAACCCTCAAAACAGTCTCATCCGCCTCCACTCCAACGACGTCAAAATCTAATCTGGATTTCAAGAAACTGATCAGAGCTCCACCCCCAACTCCAACACACAAAGCTTTCGGATTAAAGCCAGATTTAAACAGGCTATCAAGACACGGTGCGATCAAATAAAGGCTCCACACCATTGCATTCAAGTACGCATGAACCAACACCCCACTGGTATCGAGGAATCTACCCTGTCAGTACTTGCGCCATCTTCGTGCTCCTCAGACCCTGGTATTGAGGAATCTACCCTGTTAGTACTTGCGCCATCTTCGTGCTCCTCAGACCCTGGTATTGAGGAATCTACCCTGTTAGTACTTGCGCCATCTTCGTCCTCAACACCCACTTCCAAAATAGGTCTTTTTGAAATATAAAATTCTTCTCTGTTATTCCACAGTTCTATTTCTTTACGGTACTTTTCAATCAAAGGTTTCTTTGCATTAGTTTGTCTGGTCTTTAGCCTCCGCAACAGAAGTTCTTTCATGACAACTAAGTCTTCCGGCACGAGGCCAAACTTTTCATAAACTAGCTGAGGTTTATATCTCGCAATCTCTTGATAGAACATGATAAGGGTCATGCAGAAAGCTGATTTCAGCTGATTTTTTTGGGTAAGTAGGCACAAATTGGCATAGGTTAGCATAAGGTTGCACCGAAACCTAGTAAGAGAAAAAGGGATGACAATAATGAGATATGATTATATATATAGCACACATGCATACACAAACATAAATTGAAGCTAAATAAAATAAAATAATATATATATATATATATATATGTAATTAAATAAATATACACAACCACACACAATCCTTCACCCACACCACACACAACCACACACACAAAAGACAAACTCACAAAATCATATCTAATCAATTACTTACATTCAAACTTGCTATGAATTCTCTAATTTTCTCCTCCGTTAGTTGTGAGCGGCTATTGTTGCTTACTTTTTCTATTTTTTTTTGTGTAGTAGACACCTAAAGGAAATTGTTTTACTACCTCTGTTTTTTCAGACTTTGGGTACATACTGTATAGAAGGTCCGGTATATATTCAAAGACAAACGACTGCAAAAATAAAAAATAAAAATTAATAATAGTAAAATATATGCAAGATAACTAGTCAATGGCTATAACAAACATTTAAAATTTAGCCACTTTCTAATAAGAAAAAAAAGGTGTTTACCTGAACAAAATATGGATTGACTACACAACCCACTGTACCTTGCTTTTCCGTTTCTTCCTCTCCTGTCCTACCCTTTTTAAGTTATCAAACTGATAAAAGAAACCGGCCAATAATGCAGCCCCCCAAGCATACGATTTTATGTTCCTTACATCTCTTAATACACTAAGATACATTGTTGGAACTCCTGAATCATTCTTAATGGGAAAAAAATGTTCCAAGTAGAAAAATAACATAAGTTCGGACATATTTGTCCAAGCTCTCAACATTTTGGGGCACATTCATATACTTATTTTTTAACATATTGAGGTCTACATGGTAACCAAAAGGTCCCCCAATTACACTCGCGTCAAGAAGCTCACTGCAAATATCTACAATCTCGGTCTTATCAAAATCTTTCCCAGTAACAATAGGGAATCCATCAATAGAAAGTCCAAAAATTCTAGCCACATCGTCTAATGTTAATGTTGGCATAAGTTTTATTTCGTTAATTACAAAATATCGCCCATGTACATCATAACTATCTATAAGTACATTCAACAAAGGCGCAGAACTCCTGGCCTGACAATTAAACTCACATACTTTATCAAAACCAGTATCTGCAAGCTCCCGTAGAACTCTAGGATCTGGTGTCCATTTTGATGCTAATGAAATCTTAACCTTGTATTCGCAACTCGTCATCTGCAAAATTGAACTTTCAATTGGGACTTCAAGACTACAAAACTTGCCATGAAAATGTGGGGAAAACACACTTTAAGGCCAAGAAACAGTCATTAACTTCCGGAATAACCAAAGACATGATCAATTGGGTTTCAAATTTGATTCGAAAATAATATTGTAAAATGAATGAATTTCATTTTTATGTGTGCGCCCAAATTGCTCATGTCTTTGGTTATTTTGAAAGTTAATGATTGTTTCTTGGCCTTAAAGTGTGTTTTCCCCACATTTTCATGGCAAATTTTGTAGTCTTGAAGTCCCACTTGAAGGTTCAATTTTACAGATGACGAATTGCGAATACAAGGTTAAGATTTCATTAGCATCAAAATGGACACCAGATCCTAGAGTTCTACGGGAGCTTGCAGATACTGGTTTTGATAAAGTATGTGAGTTTAATTGTCAGGCCAGGAGTTTTGCGCCTTTGTTGAATGTACTTATAGATAGTTATGATGTACATGGGCGATATTTTGTAATTAACGAGATAAATCTTATGCCAACATTAGACAATGTGGCTAGAATTTTTGGACTTCCTATTGATGGATTCTCTGTTGTTACTGGGAAAGATTTTTGATAAGACCGAGATTGTAGATATTTGCAGTGAGCTTCTTGACGCGAGTGTAATTGGGGGACCTTTTGGTTACCATATAGACCTCAATGTGTTAAAAAATAATTATATGAATGTGCCCCAAAATGTTGAGAGCTTGGACAAATATGTCCGAGCTTATGTTCTTTTTCTACTTGGAACATTTTTTTTCCTGTTAAGAATGATTCAGGAGTTCCAACAATGTATCTTAGTGTATTAAGAGATGTAAGGAACATAAAATCGTATGCTTGGGGGGCTGCATTATTGGCCCGTTTCTTTTATCAGTTTGATAACTTAAAGAAAGGTAGGACAGGAGAGGAAGAAACGGAAAAGCAAGGTACAGTGGGCTGTGTAGTCAATCCATATTTTGTTCAGGTAAACACTTTTTTTTTTCTTATTAGAAAGTGGCTAAATTTTAAATGTTTGTTATAGACCTTGACTAGTTATCTTGCATATATTTTACTATTATTAATTTTTTTATTTTTTTTTTTGCAGTCGTTTGTCTTTGAATATATACCGGACCTTCTATACAGTATGTACCCAAAGTCTGAAAAAACAGAGGTAGTAAAACAATTTCCTTTAGGTTACACAAAAAAAATTAGAAAAAGTAAGCAACAATAGCCGTTCACAACTAACGGAGGAGAAAATTAGAGAATTCATACATAGCAAGTTTGAATGTAAGTAATTGATTAGATATGATTTTGTGAGTTTGTCTTTGTGTGTGTGGTGTGGTGTGGGTGAAGGATTGTGTGTGGTTGTGTATATTTATTTAATTACATATATATATATATATATATATATTTATTTTATTTAGCTTCAATTTATGTTTGTGTATGCATGTGTGCTATATATATAATCATATCTCATTATTGTTATTCCTTTTTCTCTTACTAGGTTTCGGTGCAACCTTATGCTGACCTACGTCAATTTGTGCCTACTTAGCTGAAATCAGCTTTCTGCATTACCCTTATTATGTTCTATCAAGAGATTGTGAGATATAAACCTCAGCTAGTTTATGAAAAGTTTGGCCTCGTTCCGGAAGACTTATTGTCATGAAAGAACTTTCGTTGCGGAGGCTAAAGACCAGACAAACTAATGCAAAGAAACCTTTGACTGAAAAGTACCGTAAAGAAATAGAACTGTGGAATAACAGAGAAGAATTTTATATTTCAAAAAGACCTATTTTGGAAGTGGGTGTTGAAGACGAAGATGGCGCAAGTACTGACAAGGTAGATTCCTCAATACCTGGGTTTGAGGAGCACGAAGATGGCGCAAGTACTGACAGGGTAGATTCCTCAATACCAGTGGGGTGTTGGTTCATGCGTACTTGAATGCAATGGTGTGGAGCCTTTATTTGATCGCACCGTGTCTTGATAGCCTGTTTAAATCTGGCTTTAATCCGAAAGCTTTGTGTGTTGGAGTTGGGGGTGGAGCTCTGATCAGTTTCTTGAAATCCAGATTAGATTTTGACGTTGTTGGAGTGGAGGCGGATGAGACTGTTTTGAGGGTTGCGATACAGCATCTCAGTTTGAAAGAAGACAAGTATGATAGACTAATTGTTGGGAACGGGATAAGATTGATTGAAAAGTTAGCGCGCCGAGGGTCAGAACGGGAGAATAGAGTCTTGGATGATTACAAGGAAATGAAGGATCAACGATTGACTAATGTGGAAAATCTTGATGCTATGTTTGACGTTATCATGGTTGATTTGGACTCCAGTGATGCTTATACTGCTTGTACTGTCCCACCTTTGGAGTTTGTGAACAATTCGGTTTTCCAGTCTGCAAAATATATTCTTTGCAAAAGTGGTATTCTCGTTATCAATGTGATTTTAGTGTGTCATTTTCCTCTCTTTTGTTTTCTGCAGCTTCATCTCAGTCTTGGTCAACTTCTCTTTCAATTCGGTAACATCTTCACTCGTTACATCATTTACCCATTCAAAAAATCCACAACCCGAAGAGGTTTTCTACATAATTGATATGGATCAAATATTATTTCTTTTTCAGACTGTGAAGTCTGTGATATCATGGTGCAAAAATAAAGTGTATTTTCTAGAATATAATTTCCAACAAAAAAATCAGTCTGGAGCTGGAGCATTGCACTTATAAAAAAATCTTTTGAAAATTGTGTATTTTCAACAAGAAAACTCAGTCTGTAAAAAAAGATTTAAACCTAAAATTGTCAACACTTACACTATAATTTGCGCATCCATAGAAGAGCTTGCCAGGGTTACTATCAGTTTGTGAGGTCTTCAATGGAGCTGGAGCATTGCACTTACAAAATGGACCACCTTCGCGAGATCTAGCATCAGATTGAGCAGTGGAAGATGAAGTCATTGGCCCTTGATTTCGATGTTTGAATCCTTCAAACTTGATCAGAATGGTGGGTTTTTCAGAAGAGGGGAGAGAGGTGCGTACTGCGGTATAAATGAAAGGCTCATCCCCATTATATATGCAGGCAAGGGTACTTTAGGCATTTAAAAAAAATAGACGGCAATTTTCACGGTGACGGGGGTTTTAAACAACAAACAATAATATGTAGGACCAAACTAATTGATTTTTTTATTGTAGGACCACATAAAAGTTTTCCTCAAAGTCGAGGGACCAAAAAATATATTAAATCTAGTTAAAACTAGATTTAATATATTTTTTGCAAAAGTGGTATTCTCGTTATCTCAATGTGTTACTCGAGATAAGTCATTCTATGAAACACTGGTGCGAGCGCTTCAAAAGGTTTTCCCAGAGTTGTACGGAATTGATGCCGGTGAAGATAATTTGGTTCTTATAGCTGCTGTATCAACCAGTAATAAGAGAAAAAGGTATGAGATTCCGTTTTTAACAAAGTTGAGATCTGTAATTTCTTTTGATAGTCGTAAAATCATGGGAATTTTTTTACGGATTTGATAGGAAACACATCAATATACTCAGATACAGTACATTACTTGGGCATTTTGAAAAATGTATAGTCCCTTGATAACCAAAGTTGGATAGCAGTATAAAGAGAAAAAGGAAGCAGTTTTAGGCTGTCTAATCTTCAATACATTGGAAAAACGACGCTGAAAATATGGATTCCTTAGTGTTAGCTTTGACAGGAAAACACATCAGAAGTTGATCTTCTTCTTATAAAGTTTTTTCATTTCAGGTATGGAGAGTACTCCCAATTTCCATTCTTTTTTTCTTGATATCTTGTACTGGATGTTATAGTTGTGTCATTTTGGAAAGGATTCAAGGTATATCAAAATGTGGCTTTCCCAAGCTTGGTGTTTGACTATGTGCTACTTTTCCCTTCTGTGAGAGTAAAAATGTATGCACTTACTCCGTTTCAAAATAGACCTATATATATAGGACCATCTGCAGTTTCGGATAGTAAGTTCCACAGCATAGCATCTTTTATGCTCAACATTTCATCGCCTCTCATGATAGACCCTCGAGAATGGTAATCCCCCCACCGTACAATTAAGAGCGGGTGGGATGGAGCAGGCAAGTAGGTACTGTTTGTGGTTTTCGCAATCTAAACTAGGAAGGAAACAAGTTTCTGAATCTTCATTTGAACTCCCTGAAGGTACAAGTAAGGTCTTAACGTCTAAAACAAGCCTTGTGAGACAAAAATATAATCTCTTCATCCCGTTATTAACTATATATGCATATTTTTCCTTTGGATTTACCATTGAAAATTACCCTTTTCTTTTAGTGATTAAACTCTAATAAAAATATAAATTAAAAAGATTAATTATTCATATGGATTTCGAAAAAATGTTCTTGGTAATATTTTTAATGGTATATCAACAATAAGTTTTAAAATTTCATTTGAATAATTAATATTTAGAGAAATTTCAATTAAATCAACTAATAACTAATAAAAAGTAGGATTATTTGCATGAAAATAATACGGAGTATATTTTAAACTAGTCAACTCAAAACAAAGTATCATCACATCCACTAAAAACTAGTCCCTCCATTCTAAAATGAACGTCAAAAAAATGTAATTTTATTTTTGATAAAAATAAATTTAAATATTTTTAAATATTTATTTTTGGGATGAAAAGGGTAAAATAAAAAAAATGGTTGATCATGAAGTGAGGAAGGTAGGATGTATAAACTTGTTTCCAGTGCTCATGTAGCAACTCGATTTTAGATTCCTTTCATCTCAATAATAATAATAATAATTAAAATAAAATAATACATTTTGACCTTTTGTTGGGACATTTACCAAAAACTACTTTTGAAAAGATGTATATTAAAAAAAAAACAAGTTGGATATTACAAAAAAAACTTCTTGAATATTACAAAAAAACTAATTTTTTTTATCAATTTCTCTTTTTTTTTTGATTTTTTTTTCATTTATCTGTCAAATAACTGAAGTTATAAATGCATTTTTCAGTTGTTTAACAAAAAAATCAAATACAAAATACTCTTTAAAAAAAATTGATAAATGAATTTATCAGTTGTTGATTATTTATCAGTTATAAACAACTGATCAATGCAAAAAAATCAAATACAAAATACTCTTTAAAAAAATTGATAAATTAATTTATCAGTTGTTGATTATTTATCAGTTATAAACAACTGATAAATGCATTTATCAGTTATAAATGCATTTATCAGTTAATTTAATTGAAAAGACAATTAAAAAAATTATAAAAAAATTATAAAAAATATAAGAAAATGAAAAGTAGTTTTTTATAATATCACAACTTACATGTTTTTTTTTAAATAGCATATTTTGAGATAGTTTTTGATAAAAAAAACTCCTTTTTCAATATTACGGCGATCTATGGATTAAGGATTTTTATGTCAAATATCTCACTGAAATTTGGTAAAATATATTTTCTTCTTTTTAAAATAAATATTAAAAAAAATCAATGCGTTTTTCTTTAAAGATATTTATTCGAGTTAATTGAGACAGATTGAACCACCACCGTGACATGGAATTGTCCTACGGGAAGGTCCAGGCCTGGCCCAGCCCAGAAATTTTCATCCATTCTTTTAGGCTTAGCCCACTTGGCACATTGCAATCTTTGGGCTTGGCATGATCTGGCCGGCTGCTTATTTGGGTTTGACTAGGCCCGTTTAACCAAAAAATGTGTTGACCCATGTCCCGTACCAGTTTAGTTTAGTGTGGACTTATTTCCCTTTAGGTTCGTTCCAGATTAGTGTGAACTATTAAAAATGTCAAAAGAATCTTTACTATTTAACCCACTCATTCTCTCTTCTACTTTACTTTTACACTCACAACACCAATTAATTTACTATTCCTCCCATTCATTCTCTCTCATATTTAATTTTTCATACTCACAAACACTTCCTCCACCTATTTCTCTCTCCTACTTTTCCTTAATTCTTGTGTCACAATTTTTGGTCCACGCTAAACTGGGGCGGAGGGAGTATATATGTGCGTGTGTAAATGACAAAAATGCTGGTGAAATGGTGCAGCTTCATAACTATTTTAGGGGCATTTACCGAGCCATATAGGCTTTTGGGCCGGCCTGAGGCTCAAGTGGCATTTCCTATGCCCCCGCCCAAATCATCGGCATGCGGGCTCTCACACAGGCTGGCTCAGACGCCTATTTGGTTTGGCTCAATAACCCAACCTGTAAAACCCGAATCTTTTCTTTTTTTTTAAAAAATCTTGACTCTGGATTGGTTCGTCATCTCCACCATGGCACCACCGCGACCACTAAGTACCACCATTCCTGTTTTTACAATTACTTCGTGGTCTAAAGGAAAGATAAATTCCATACACACAACAATATTTTTTCCATCCTTCCTCTATATCTTATCATTTCTACCAAGAAAAAAAAAAATACAATTTGATCAATGTTGACCTACTGGTTCATGGTTGCACTGTGGGTACCACATGACGATGGCGATGGTGGGTCCCGCTCTTCTCAGCCTTTCGTTCGCAATCGCCTTGTTAGGCTGGGTTGGAGGAGTTTCCATCCTGGTCTTAGAAGGGGTATAGTAGTCACCTTATATTCCTATATCCTCTTATCTCTAGTCCTCGAGCACCATGCTATCCATGGCAAGCGCCAACTCCGTTTCCGTGACATGGCCCATGATATTCCAGGTAACATTATTTGCATATTCCTAACGTCGTACTATGTGAACTCCGCGCTCTCATTTTTAATACTGAGCTCAGGAGTTGGGGACTCGACAGTTCAGGTGACTGCACAAAAGTCTGTTAACTCATGTTGAATGACAGGACCTGGATCGATCATGCACCCTTCTAGGAGGGCAGAGCCTCAATGTAAGGATCTATTCTCAATGTACACACACTAGTTGTGTGTACATTGTTAAGGGCGGATACAAGTGTACGAATGTGGGTGTAAGTACGCCCACTTACTTCTCGACATTCATTGCAAAAAATAATTTTACCCCAAATTCATACTATATTATTACAAGTGCACCTAGTTTGGGGAAAAAATATTTCTAGGTCAATAGTTTAAATCCTTTTTTACCATTAAATAGGTCCCAAATTCAACTCATGTTAAGTACATTCTTGCTGTAATTTTATATTTGTAATTTGTGCACCCACTTACCTTTGCCCCCAGGTCCGCCACTGTACAATGTGGTCGTGTATATATTCGGACAAATCCTCTCAAGAGACAGCAATCTCAGCAAAGTTTGCTTGCTTACGTTGCGCAGTTTATCTACTTATTGGCCAGACCAGATGGGAGCTTGCAACTATCACATTTTATCGCGCTATATTTGGGAGTTTCACCTTAATCCTAGCCCAAATTCCGTCTTTCCACTCTCTCAGTCACAATAACCTTGTCTCTCTCTTCCTCTGTCTTTCTTACAGCGCTTGTGCCACTGCTGGTTCCATTAACATTGGTAACTAACTCATTACCTTTATCTGTTATGCATAAACCGCGTATATAGTTTTTAACTATGTGTTTTGTCACAGGACACTCCAAGAACGCGCCTCCTAGGGAGTACGTATATTGTAGCTGGTGCTGGTAGCCATTAACACAATCTCAATTATATGCACTATATAGTTGTTCTCGAAATAGAGGTTAATTATTCAGTCACTTCTATTTGCTAAAAATGATTGTTATATAATCAATCTGACGTTTGTGCACTGAGATTGAAGGCGACTATAGCAGCGCCTGTGAAGGGTAAAATGGAAAGGGTTGCTTGTGTGCTACGCTGTTATAGCCTCGACATATTTCAGTGTGGGATTATCCGGATATTGGGCATTTGGTAATCAATCTCAGGGTTCGGTTCTTCTAAACTTCATGGTTAGCAACAAACTTCTTATCCCTAAATGGTTTCTTCTCAAGATCAATATCATCGATGCTACACAAGTATGTTTCGTTAACTTGGTTTACTTACAACCCACGAATATAATCATCGAGCGAAGATTTTCCGTCAACTCTCTATGCGCAACGTTGTGCCACAGGTGATAATGAGGTCATTGACCGTGGTGGTGGCTGCGGCTCTTGCAGCAATGTTTCCATTATGGCGTTCGGAGGGGCATTTGCGGCATTTTCTCTAGATATCATTCTACCTATGATATTCTACAACTTGACATTCAAGCCGTCTAAAAGAAGTGCGATTTTTTGGATAAATACGGTGATTGGGTTGAGTCGACTGATCTAGCGATTTGTTAATGCGAAAATTTAAATTTGTAGAATATCATAGGTAGAATGATATCTAGAGATGTCATTCTACCTATGATATTCTACAACTTGACATTCAATATCGGTGTTAGGCTGGAATTTCATCAGATATTCATGAATTTGTTAATGCGAAAATTTAAATTTGTAGCATTCCTCCCGCAATCGATAGTGATCTAGACTAAGGTCTATTTTTTTTTATTTTTTTTTAGCTCTATAATTTTATAATTTATAAACTCAATTCAATTGGTTTGTAAATGATCTTGTGATCTAAGACTATGAGCAATGGGGGATTGAAATGGGGGATGAAATGGGTTTAAGTTAGATGCAATGGTGAGTTGAAATGGGTTGATTGAAAAATGAGGAAAAAAATAAATAAATAATTGAGTGACACGTGGCGGCTTCTAATTGGACAACACGCACCTCACGGCTCGGCAAGGCACGTGAGGCGCTCCATTTTTCCTTTTTTTTTTGTTTTTTCTGGTTGTGACAAGTGTCACCTTGGTATTGGTCCGTTAAATTTTCAATTTTTTTAATCCTAATTTTTTGAGCTGAATTATCACCTAGTAAATTATTATTTTTTTGGCCAAAATTCATCATTTTTTTTCCCTATAAATTGATGCAAATTTCATTTAATTTGGACACTAAAAAAATACACTCATTTCTTAATTATCCTTCTTCATTTTAGCTTTCATTTAAAAAAAATCATCATTTTTTTCCTATAAATTGATGCATTATTTTTTTAATTAAGTGTGAAATATTTTTTTAATTATAAATAATAATAATAATAATTTTACTAATCATAAAAATAGAGAATATAAATAAAATAAAAATGATGGCATATAGAATGATGAGTTGGAGGAAGTTGAAATTTAATTTAATTCAATCATTGTAGGGAGTTAAATGAAATAAATAGTTAAAATATGAGGTGAATAAAATAAAATGTAAAGTAGTTAAATGAAATGGGAGAGTGAGTTGACACTATTGTGGATACTGGATAGTCTAAATTGTAATGAACGGATAAAGCGCTACAGTGCAAAGCAAAAATTTGGCATCCGTTATTATTGACCAGTAAGGGCCGTTTGTTAAGCATTTTTCTTAAGGTTGGATATAGACTTGCCCAACCGTCATAAATCGCTGGTTCGGATCGAAATCGGACAGGCCAAGAATTGGCGAAAAATTGCAACCACCTGAACAGTGAATCGCTTTTGAACCGAACCGTCGAGTATCCGGCCCGATTATGATTTTTATTTTTCAAAATCGGTGAACCGTCGGTTCCTGAACCGGAACCAGCGGTTCAGAGGAGATAACGGCTAGATTAACGGCTACTTGATCTGGGTCGTTGATTACCTTGATCCGTCGGCTGCTGTGACTTGCCCGTTAGATAACGGCTCTCTAGTCGTTTTAGGGGCTAAAATGTAAAAAAAAAGTTTTTTTTTTAACTTTTTCTCTCCATTTTCCAACCTATAAATACCCTCCCCCTCCCTTCATTTTTTTCACACCATTCTCAACTCACGCTCTCAATCTCTCTCTCAATCTCTATATTATCTCAAAGTCTCAAAGTCTCCATAATTCCATTTTTTTCACATAATTTCATTATTTTCACAAAATTCCATTTTTTTACATAATTCCATTTTCTTCACAAAAAAAATGTCTTCATCTCGTGGCGTCGGTGGCGATAAGGGAAAGAAGAAGGAAACCACTAGCAATCCACATCCATTTTTTCCTGCCGATGATTCCATTTGGGATAATATTAATATACAACAAAATGAAACGCTCGAATTGAGCGACGACGAAGTTGATACAACATTTTCAATGGGTGATCGTGGTCATACCCAAGGGAGTAACACTCAAACCACTCAAACCCAAAGTGAAGCGCGAGGTGGGGGTCAAATCCGAGGTCGAGGTCAAGGAGGTTGAACCACGGGGAGGTCCGACATCATGACCGTGCACTTTAGAAAAGTGTCAATTGAAGGTACCAACAAAGCACTTGGAGGAGGTTATGGGTCATTTAAAAGACACTTGGAGTCAAAGCATCCCGATCAAGTTGGAGATGCCCAAAATCAAACACAACTACAAGGATTTACGGGATCTTCACAAGGTACGTCTTCGCAATTATTTAAATTTGATAATGCAACGTATAGAAGAGAAATGGCAAAATATGTTGCTGCTAAAGGATTACCCTTTAATTTTGCTAATGATACATTATGGTCTAATATGGCACAACTTTGTTTAAATCCCGCGGCTAAAGAAATTAATAAAAATTCAAGTACTCGTGATAGTAAAGCCCAATATCTACAAGGAAAATTAACTTTAATTAATACGTTTAAAGATTTACCCCAAAATTTGTCAATATGTGCCGATATATGGAGTATCATTGACAAACTCATAACTATTTAGGAATTACATGTCATTGAATTGATAGTAGTTGGAAATTACAAAAACGATTAATTGCATATAAATCTTTTGATACTGTTCATAACGCTCAAAATATTTGTAACAAAATTGCTAGAGTTTTACAAGAATATGGATTAGTTCACAAATTTTTTTTCAATTGGATTTGATAATGCTGCTAATAATAATGCTAGTTTACCATCACTCATTGAAATTTGTCAACCATCCATTGGTGATAAATTTTTTCATGTTAGGTGCATATGTCATATTTTAAATTTGTGTGTGCAAAATGGTTTATCAACTTTAAAGGAACATGTAGCCCCAATTAATGAAGTTCTTGCTTATGTAATGAGAAATCATGGTGTAACAAAGTTGTGGATTAAATTTTATAAAACAAATAATATCCCACCTAAAAGATTTTTTCTAGATGTTTCAAATCGATGAAATTTCACTTATAAAATGTTATCCGACTCTTATGATTTTTGTGAACTATTATGTCAGATTATTCAATAAATAGAGTATTCTACTATAATATTCCTCATTAATGGGATGTTTGTCATAATTTAAAGAAAATTTTGAAAGTTTTTAAAGAGGCTACCGTACAATTATCCGGTTGTTACTATCCCACTTCACCGATAGTTTTAAAATACGTCGCTAAAATTAGTTATATATTTATGCATTTTAAAGATTGTCCAATTTTAGGTGAATGTATTAGTATGATGAGAACAAAATGGCTTAAATATTTTTTGAACATTCCCCCATTGTTTTTAGTAGCTAAACTATTAGATCCTAAGATAAGAGAAGATGGTTTAGAACAAATACTTGATTATTATTATAAGAATCTATTTCCCACCGACTTTGATTTATTTTTAGATAGACCTATCCCAAAGGCAAAAGACGTTGTAACTGAGACTAAAAATATTGTATATGCACTTTATAGAGAATATTATGATCTTTTTGGTAATATCGTTTATCCTAATAGTGAAAATATAGGTGGTAGTAATTCTAACGATGATAGCGATCCCTTTAACTTTATAGATGAATTAATTAGTTCTAGAAGTCAAAAACGTCAACGAGGTGGCTCTACTTATATTGAACTTGAAAATTATTTAACCACTTCTTTTGAGCCTATAGAAGAATTTGATATTGTAAAGTGGTGGGCACGAAGGGCAAACAACTATCCTATTCTATCCTTGATAGCAAATGAGATCATAGCCACTCCCGCCTCAACCGTCGCCGTAGAAGAAGTATTTAGTGTAGGAGGGTGTGTCTTGTCCGATCGAAGGACAAGGTTATCTCCATATAATTTAGAATATCAAATGGTGTTTGACGATTGGCATAAAGCTGAACTACGACTTCCAAGATAAAAGAAGTAATTCCGAGGAGGAGGAGGCTTTTTATGAAGATACATCGGGAAGCGAAGTCGAATGAACTACGCCGCTCTTTAGATTACGTTAATTGTAATTTTATAGATTACACTTTAGATTAGATTTATTTTTATTTAATTGTAATAGTTAGGTTGAGGTAAAGGCACCTAAATGTCCCTCAACCCCTTATTTATAAAAGGGTAAGGTTGGTTGTCCCCCACTTTGTAATTTTATTTTAATTAATAAAATTTAAGGGTACCGTTCCTCTTTTTTTTTTTTTTATATACTTTTGTTTATTTAAAAAAAAAAGTTAAGTTTTATTTCTTTCAAAATTCATAAATTTTTACAAAAAATGTATGTAGTAAACAAAAGTCTAAAATAGTCTTCTTTATAAAAAAAAAAATTGTTTAAAAAAAAGTTAACTTTTTTATAGAACTTAACAGAAACTGTTAAAAAGTTAACTATTTTTTGAAAAAATTGTTAAAAATTTAACTTTTTATTCAAAAACTGTTAGAAATTAATTTTTTTCAAAACTGGCTTGGCCCACTTGGGCGATCGCAAAAAAAATAAAAAACTTTTTTTTTTTTTTTGAAATAACGGTTCAAAACAGGAACCGGAACCGATACGAACGGTCCAAATCGGGAACTGAAACCGTGCAGAATCTATCCGGTTACGGTTCAAGGGATGGCGGTTTGCTGAACCGCCGGTTCAGAACCGGAACTGCCGATCTGAACCGACTGGACAAGTCTAATTGGATAAAATTATTTGTAAAATAATTTGATGATTAAATGCAATCATAGTAATAATCCTACAATCCGAATAAAATCTCTTATTATCCTGTCTTATTTATTTCATATTTATCTAAAAAAAAAAAGAATAATATAACTAATTCCTAAATTAATAATCTCATACTAACGGCTAAAACGAGCCCTAAAAGTCATAACACAACAACACCAGTGACTGAGTGATTAAGACGTTGAAGATATTTTCCTCAAAAACCTTACTCCGTATGTCCTTTAAACAAAAAACAAAATGCTAAGACCATACTATTCCACAACAATTGATTCAAATCATTAATTTCTTCTCCCACCACATCATCAGCTCCCTGTCATTCATTTTCAATAACCACAATTTTACATTATTTTATTCACAGTAATAGTGATGACTTAAGTCATCAGTTTATTTCTCATACTTTTTATTATATCTCCACTATATTTTTTTCTACTAATTTCTATAACAATTATTATCATTACTCATATTATTTATTATTGTTAAGTATACATGATAATATTTTATATCATTTTATTGTAATATTTTTAATTTTTAATTAATATAATTATTATTTAATAGTTTTTTAAAAATATTAATAAGTTAATAATATTTTATTATATGATAATAATATTTTTTATTATATTATAATATTTATAATTATTAATTAAATATTTTATTAATATTTATTTAATAGTATATTTAATAATTGATAAGTTATCAATTATTAAATATACTCACCATATTTTCTTCTTTTTCCTTACTTCTTTTGCAATTAATATAATTGTTTATTTTTACATTATTTAGATGAAAAATAATATTTATTTATAATTAATATTTTTAATTGTTATTACATATTTATATTATTATAATTATTATATAATGCATCGGTTTTTTTAAACAAAGATATTTAATAGCAACGTCTAATAATAAAAAGAAAGAAATTTTGCAAGCCTTTTAAGGCTTCAGTCAATCGAAAAATGCAAAGAGTCATACAAGCCTTTTCATTTTCTTATCCTCCTAATCCTAATGAGTGAGTGAGAAAAAGACATTTTGTATACTCCCTCTGTCCCACTCTTATAAATTTTCATTTTGTGTATCACATTTAAAAAAATTACACTATTAAAATGGAAATTTTTTAATATTTTTTTATTCGTGGGATATATTTATTATACACACAATACCTATCTACTAATTATTCTCTACCCCATTTTCTCCCTCATACATCACTTTTCATACTCAAAACATTTATTCCACTATAAACTCTCATTAATTCCCGCGCCTTAATTTTCGTGAAATGCCAAGTTGCCAACTTTATGTACTCCCTCCTCCCAATAAGAGCTTCACTAATTACCCAAAAGGGCGTCCCGTTAGAAGCTTCATCTTTTTTTTTTTGGCAAATAATCTTTACTATTTTCTCCACTCATTCTCTCTCCTACATTATTTTAATACTCACAACACCATTATAATTTACTATTCCCTCCACTAATTCTCTCTTCTATTTTCAAATTACACTCACAACATTTTTTTTCCCTCCCATTTTCATAATTTGCGTGCCCACCCAAAAGGGCGAAGCACTTATTGGGACGGAGGGAGTATTTTCGAATGGGACGGAGGAAGTATATTTTTGTTTGGAGTTTTATTGTACTCCCTCCGTCCCAAAATGTTTGTCCCATTTGACTTTTTTATTGAACTTTGACCACAAATATATGACAATTTAATTATGTTTATGAAATTCTAAAAATTCCTATTGATTCACCATTAATAATATTATCAACAACAACTTTTAGAATTTCATGAATATGATTAATCTCTCATAAATTTGTGGTCAAAGTTCAACAAAAAAGTCAAACGGGACAAACATTTAGAAAGGAGGGAGTATTTTAGTTTGAAGTTTTACTTTTGCCTTAATACTCCCTCATTCCTCCGTTTCAAAAAAATTGCTATGCTTTAATTTTTTACTTTGATTTTCACGGTTAATTCAATTGAATTTTGGATATAATTTTATAAGAAAATTAAAAATATCTCTATTTAATTCGAAAAATTGTTATTAATAGTATTTTTAAAGGTAAAACAATAACAAGTTTTAATATTATATATGAATATCTATATTTTTATAAAATTATGATAAAATTTGATAGATTTGATTATAAAAATCAAAAGACAAGCTTTTCGAAACGAAGGGGAGTATTTTTTACTCCTTTTGTCTAAAAATTGTCTAAAAATAAATATTAAATAAATATTCAAATTTACTCTTAATTAAAAAAAACTTAAAAAAAAATAAAAAATTAGATTTATTTTGAGACGAAGGGATATCTAGTTATCATTTCTGTATCCATGTGTTTTTTCCAAACAAATTATTATGAAGGGTAATATAGTCATTTAACTTACCTGACAAATTTTTACCATGTGAACCTGACAAAATTTAACTCTGTCGAAAGTTATTAACAGTTTAACACATTTTTTTTAACAATTACAAAATCTATCTTTATTTATTATTTTGGTTACTTCAGAGAGCTGGTATTATAAAAAATACGTTTTTAAAAAAATTAAGTAAAAATTAATTTTACATTGACATTTAATAATATATTCACTGTCAATTTTCACACTAACACTTTTTTATATTAACACTGACATTTTTTTTACCTTACACTGACACTCTTTTATACTGACACTTAATAATAAATGAACTGTCACTTTTCACACTAATATTTGTTTACACTAACACTGACACATTTTTACAATAACACTGTCATTTTTTTACAGTGACACTTAATAATACATGCAATGTCACTCTTTACACTTGCATTTTCTACACTAACATTGACACTTTTTTACACTAATACTGACACTTAATAATAAATACATTGTCACTCTTTACACTATCACTTTGTTACACTAACACTGTCAATTTTTTATACTAACACTTAATAATACATGCACTGACACTATTTACACTGATACTTTGTTACACTAACACTGACACTAGCGGGAGAAATAAAACACGTTTTTCTAGATTTAAGAAAAAACGCATTTTTTGAAAGATTTTGGCTAATTCATACTCCCTCCGTCCTACTGATAACTTCATCATTTTGAGCTTGGCACACAAATTAAAGAAAAAGAATAGTAGAGAAAGTGTTGTGAGTATAAAAGTAAAATAGGAGAGAGAATGAGCGGAGGAAATAGTAAATTTGAAAAGTGTTGTGCGTATAAAAGTAAAGTAGGAGAGAGAATTAGTCGGTGGAATAGTAAAGATTATTTGCCATTTTAGGAAAGATAAAACTTTTAACGAGACACTCGTTTTAGCAAAAAGTGAAGCTATCAATGGAACGAATGGGACGAAGGGAGTATATAAAATCAAATCAAAACGGTGTAACAAGCTTTAAGGTAGGGGTAAAGTTGATATTTAAAAACTTTTAACTCCAAAATGACATGCTCCCTCGGTTCCATATTAACTTACCCATTTATTTTATGAGTATGGCAAGTAGGTCCCAATAGTGTTTACTTTTATTCTTTGGCCTAGACTACTTGATTTGACCACAACAGTTGACTGAGTTTTATTAACTTTTGAATACTCACTAGACCCCGAATGATTTTCAATTTTTTTTTCGAAACACGCTAAGATATTTTAATTAATAAATTTAAGTTAATTTAATTATTTTAATAAAGATATAAAATTTAAATATTTATTTTGGGACGGGTATTAATGTTTGAATTTTATGAACACTAAACGGATATATGGGGTTTAGAGATTTCACCTCACATCAGTTCTAAAAGGTGGACGGTCGAACTCGCGAGTGGAATACACCGACATACAAGATCGCATGCCGGGGTGAATAGACTAAAATACCCTTTAATGGAAGGCAAAAATGTGATTAGTCGACGTCTACAATCAGTTAGAAGCAAAAAGGGACTGGTGCAGTCCCCGGATCCAACACTACACAGTCTACACCACAAATAAAAATAAAAGAGCACAATAACTACGCAACACCAAGAAATACGTCCACGGCAATCAATTCAACCCAATCCAATAATTAAAGGATTAGTTCCCCTAAGGCCCTCCAAAACCAAATTATATTCCCCATAAAGAAAAGTTTTTTGTAAATTCCTCATACACCCCTCCGCCTCCTTTGGTCGACCGCCCATCAACATAGGGCGATCGCCCAAGCTCAATTTTTTTTTTTTTTTTTTTTTTTTCAAGCTCAAATTTTTTTTTTTTCCCAAGCTCAAAAACTGAATAGGGCGATCGCCCAAGCTCAATTTTTTTTTTTTTTTTTTTTTTTTTTTTTTTTCAAGCTCAAATTTTTTTTTTTTTCCCAAGCTCAAAACTGAAAATTATTATTAAGTCTTATATGAGACTTATTAAAAAGTCTTATAAGAAACGTATAAGACTTTTTAAAAAAGTCTTATATGTAACATATAAGACTTATTTATAACTTAAATAAGACTTTTTTAAAAGACTTGTACAAAAAGTCTTATAAAACTCGCCTAGTAATTTATAAGACTTTTTAAAAAGTCTTATATTTAATAAGTCTTATAACATATATAAGACTTAAAAAAGTCTTATAAGTTACTTATAAGACTTCTTAAAAAAGTCTTATAAGTAACTTATAAGACTTTTTTAAAAAGTTTTATATAAGACTTATTAAATATAAGAGTAACTTATAAGACTTTTTTAAAAATCTTATACAAAAAGTCTTATAAGTTACTTATAAGACTTTTTTAAGAAGTCTTATAAGTAACTTATAAGACTTTTTTAAAAGACTTATACAAAAAGTCTTATAAAAAGACTCTTTTTAACTTATAAGAATTTTTTAAAGTCTTATACGTTTCTTATAAGACTTTTTAATAAGTCTCATATAAGACTTAATAATAATTTTCGCTTTTGAGCTTGAAAAAAAAAAAAAATTGAGCTTGGGCGATCGCCCTATGTGGATGGGCGGTCGCCCAAGCAGGCGGAGGGGTGTCTGAGGAAATAACAAAATGTTGTTTCTTAGAATGGGTTTAAATCTCGCCCAAGGGGCCCTAGAGGAAATGGGCCCTCCATAATTAAATATTATTTCTCTCTCCTCCATTTACCCAATTAAAAATAACCTCTTTTTTTAATCATCCATCAGCAACCCAATTCAACCCAACCCAACTAACATTATCTCTTTAAACTATCTTTTATTTAATTTATTACATATTATCAATACTCAATTTATATTATTTTTCTAATCTTATAATAAATTAATAAAAATAAATTTAACTACTAAATTTATAATAATTGTAAAAAATAAACTTAATAAAAATATCAAGCAAAATTAAAATTAAAACTTAATACTATAATACATGATTTTTTAGAGCGAGAAAGTGAGTATTTGAGTTGTGTCTCAAAAAATACCAAACTGATCTCTATTTATAGAGAATGAAAAAACAAAAATTTAGGTAATTTTTTTTAATAAAATATAAATATATTTATAGCCATTTTAAAATTATATTTAAAAAAATAATTCAAAAGTTGAGAGAACCAATCAAAATGTGCCACTTGGCACAAGGTGTTGGAAAATTTGGGTGGTGACCAAAATTGGTCAACCGACCAAATCGGCCCTGGTTGGTTGGTTTGCTTTTCTTTTTCATTTTCTTTCTTTTCTCTTTTTTTTGTCTTCTTCCCCCCACAAGTTCATTGATGGACATGATAGAACGCAGTTTTCAATTTCAACCACCATAATTGACTAGCTTCACTTGAAACCAAAATAATTGCCTAAAATACAGCCATAACATAAACCCCACATTTCTTGGATATCTATAAATGCCAATATACTGAAATCTAGCTTCTTTACTTCCCACACACCCACACACACTAGAGAGACTTACATGGCTACCGTCGCTCCAGGTTCCGGCGATGTATCCCCAACGGTCAAGGAGACTGGCGGCAACGTTGACCTTCCACCAAACAAACTCGATGCTGGTGCTCTCTTTGTACTCAAATCTAGAGGTAAACCAAACATATTGACATACACACACAAGCACACTGCACACATAACTTGGTCATAGTAACCATATAAATATAAAGTCCTAGACAAACACACACACACACACAAACACATGAACACCTTACAACTATGAGTCACTCATAGTGACTATATATAAGGTTCATGGACATAATACTTGCTGCTCATTTTCATCTATAATATTACAGGATCATGGTTGCACTGTGGGTACCACCTGACTACAGCTATAGTAGCACCGGCGCTCCTCAGCCTTCCTTTTGCACTTGCTCTGATGGGTTGGATTGGAGGGGTTTTGGTACTCGTCCTGGCAGGGCTGGTGACCTTCTATTCCTACAACCTTTTGTCACTCGTCTTAGAGCACCACGCCCACCTCGGAAAACGTCAACTTCGTTTCCGAGATATGGCCCACGATATTTTAGGTAACAATACAAATACAATGATGAAACAGTTATATACTCTTTCCGTCCCCCGGAAAGATAAGTCTCCTTTGACTTCTTATGGTTAGTACAAGTGAACTTTAACCAAACATTAATAATGTTAGTGTAATTATCCCAACAAAATTCTAAACATTGTTATTGATAGGTCACTTAATGATTTATCAATTACAACTTTTAGAATTTCACTAGGATGATTAGATAGACATTAATATTTAGTCAAAGTTTACTTGTTTTGACCATCAAAAGTCAAATGAGACTATCTTTGTGGGACGGAAGAATATATAAACTGTCAAAAACCGTGCTGATCGGTACATATACAAGGTTAAGAATTTCACTATGTGTGGGGTTTTGGGAAAGGTTGGCCGACATGGGCTTGATGTAGAGAGCCTTCCCTTGCATTTAAGTGCAAGAGACTGCTTCTGCAGCTCAAACTAACTTTTCCCGAGGTGGATCATGAAGAATAAAACTAAATTACAGTTGAAAAAGAATTATTACCTGAGATGAAACATGAAGATTACCACTGATATGGAGTTCTGAATGATGTGCATTATGATACAGGACCAGGATGGGGAAGGTATTATGTTGGCCCGCTTCAACTCGGCTCATGCTATGGTGCTGTTGTTGCTTGTACACTTCTTGGAGGGCAGAGCCTCAAGGTCAGTTGTCTACAGCAAATTTCACCAAATCTGAACTCCACCTTTAAGCAACTTAGTGTGTGTTTCCCTGCATACCATAAAACAGACCTACTTCTAAAATTAAAAATTAAAATAAATAAATAATAATAATCTATAATTCCATTGAATTTTCTTGAAGAAGATATCTCACGATGTTTCCCCGTTACTCTGTAGTTTATTTACTTGCTGGCCAGACCAGAAGGAACCATGCAGCTATCAGAGTTCATAGCTATATTTGGGAGCTTCACCCTAATAATGGCCCAAATTCCATCCTTCCACTCTCTCAGACACATCAACCTTGTCTCCGTCATCCTCTGTCTTGCTTACTGTGCTTGCGCAACTGCTGGTGCCCTCTACATCGGTAAGTTAGTTAACTCTATCTAATACGAAATTCAAGTACTACCTATGTCCCAAAATGAATGACCTTTTGAAATTTTTCCATTAAAAAACTGTCCCTGAATAATTTTTTTTTTCAATTTTATTTCATAGTTCATTATATGTTTGCAAAACTAAAACTTTGAAAGTGAATAGCAAACAATATTTATGATCTCTTTGCTATTAAAAATCAGTATTTTCAAAATGACCCTTAAATTCAAAATGGTCATTCATTTTTGGGACGGAGAGAGTACTTAACGGTGCTTATTCGACATTAAAACTCGTATACCTATTCATGTCCTTGCAGGAGATTCCAATAAAGGGCCTCCTAAGGAATACTCTGTATCAGAAGTTGGTATAAATCGTATTTTTGGTGCCTTCAATGCAATCTCAATTATATGCACCACATACGGAAATGGAATTATTCCTGAAATTCAGGTTCTTCAACCCCTTCTTTTCACTTAAAATTTGGGGTCGGTACGGATAACGCTAATGCTATGTGTGTATGTGCAGGCAACTATAGCAGCACCAGTGAAGGGGAAAATGTTCAAAGGGTTGCTAGTTTGCTACTCAGTTGTAATATCAACATATTTCAGTGTGGGAATATCTGGATACTGGGCATTCGGTAATCAGGCTCAGAGTTCAGTTCTTCAAAACTTCATGGTTAATGGCAAACCTCTCATGCCTAAATGGTTTCTACTCATGACCAACATCTTCACCGTTCTACAAGTTTCAGCTGTTAGTTTGGTAAGAACTTCCGTAACCTGGCCCTAATTTTTTCAGCCTAATCTGGACACAGCTAAATCCATTCCTTCCGAAGTGGAGTTCGCCATTCGGGCGGCCCCACCCGGAAGGCTTCGGGATTTGACCGGGCCCATTGACCAATCCCATTTTTTTCCTTTTTTGGGATTTATTTTTCTTAATTTTCTGTACACCCCCCCCCCAGAATAGTGCTGCAAAAACACTATTGAAGGGCCATTTTTGTCATTCTGTAATAATAAGGCGGGTTTGGCGGGCCACAGTCTGGCCCTGGGCCCGAAGAAGAAAAATCTAGGCCCGTGGGCTTACGAGCCTCGGATTTCTTTGGACATCTCCGTTCCTAAGTTACCTGCTTTCAGTACTTATATGATTACTTGCAAGTAAATTTCACTAACTTTACTCTCTTATAACAGACTTACCTGCAACCTTCAAATGTAGTTCTCGAGCGAAGATTTGCTGACCCAAAGGAAGGTCAATTCTCAATCCGAAACGCTCTACCACGACTAATATCAAGGTCCCTATCAGTGATCATTGCTACAACCTTTGCAGCAATGCTGCCTTTCTTTGGTGACATTATGGCACTCTTCGGGGCATTCGGTTGCATTCCTCTTGACTTCATTCTACCAATGATTTTCTACAATTTGACATTTAAGCCCTCCAAAAAGAGCTTCATATTTTGGGTAAACACGTTTATCGGGGTTGTGTCTACAGGTCTGTCAATGATAGGGGCAGTAGCGTCAGTACGTCAGATAATTCTTGATGCAAAGACATACCGATTGTTTGCTAACTTGTAAGACTAGCATAATATATGTAGGCCTAGCAAAATGAAGCCAAAGCTCAACTAAGGAAGTGTACAAGCAACTCAAGTCACAAGTATCATTAAGGATTTGATAGCAAACCAGCATTTGCATTATACTCCATATGTCCCAAAATGATCTTCCTAAGTTTTTTGTTATAAATACGAAGATACTTTGAACAATAATATTAGCTTAACTTAATTATTCTAATGAACATCTTAAAATTGTTATTGATAATATTTATAATGGTGTATCAATAACAACTTTTAATTTTAGTACAATTAAATTAACCTGAATTTATTGCTCAAAGTACTTTCGTATTGACAACAAAAGAAGTAGGAAGATCATTTCGGGACAGAGGGAGTACAGTGTAAATTTCAACCTGTGTCTGGCACATCTTGAGATAAAATAGCTTCACTCAAGAATAGAATACCAGGAACTTAAATCAGATTATATAAGCCCCTTGTCCATTAAACGGTTTCTTGTGAACTGAAGGGGACCTGGAAGAACATATTCTTGTCATTTTCATAACGTTCCTCTCTAGGAAGAAATTAGAATTTATCAGCTTTAAACTATTGTACATTGTAGCGTGTACAATATTTTAAAGCATTGTATTTTTAATGGATAACACGCATTGGGTAACTGAAACACCCATTTTGCCACCCCTGGAAGAAATCAACATCAAGAAAAGCGCCAACTTCGTTGAGTAAACTTTCAGGCCTCGTTTGAATAACTTTTTTGTGAAGAGAATGTTACTACCTAAAGAATCTTCAACTTTTTCAAGAGATGACATTCAATAAAAAGAACTTCTACAATATATGAAAAAAAAAAAATCCAACAAGAGGCAGGAGTTCGAATCAACTTAAAGCAAAGCAAAGCAAAGCAAAACAAAACAAAATTTCAAGTTTATATTATGAAAACGACACTAACTGATTTCAGCTCGCTTCTTTCTTCCGCTAACCTTCGTCGATCATCTCATATGAAACTGAGAACGTTTATAGAAAACAATATTTTTAGCATGGTATCAAAAGAAGATGTTTCTTCTTAACGCAGAAAACATGAGCACAGAGCTTTCAGAGGCCCTCATATAAAATAGACCTTTTCTCTCGTTAGGATGTCAAGCATGAACCAGAGTCTGAATCTTCATTTGAATCTGCATAATTACCTGTATCTTCATGATCCGAATCCTTGACGGGAAGACTAACAAGAAGTACACCCTGGTAGAGACATCAACATACCATTTGAATCTGCATAATTACCTGTATCTTCATTTGAATCTGCATAAGTAATGTGCGAGCACCCTTCAGAATTTAAGGAAAAAAAAAAGTTGGATTTAGTTCGTTAAAGAAAAAAAGGATGGGGATTCAGTTAATGCTCATGCTTCCATAGTCTACAAGTTACGTGTGAATAAATACGTCAAAGGGAACAATTCACTGCACTTTAATCTTCTACCTATCTCCTCAATAAAATAACGTGTCCTCAAAGTTTTTCTATATGCCTGATCTCAAACAAAAATTTGCAACCTACTCTGTAATACTTTTGAATTTTGTGAAAAAGACTTGCAAATAAGTTATAAACATTGAACCCATATGACATTTAAAGTGGGAAAATTGTGAAGCTAAAAGTTTCACAAAAATACGTCAAAGGGAACAATTCACTGCACTTCAATCTTGTTCCTATCTCATTAATAAAATAATGTGCCCTCAAAAATTTTCTAATCCAATATCAACCTGGTTCCAGGGACTAAGTTACCTGGTTTAAAATAGAATAGGCCCAAAAATATTCTATATGAAAAGAGTATGATAAAATAACACGATCTTTTTTCAGGCACGACCACCTCTTACATGCAAAGTCAACCAATGATTCAAAAGATGAAAATGTAGTAATTCTATAAACTGCACTGACTCCACCAAACTTAAACAAAGTCATCACAGCATCATCCATATTACTAATATAATTGAGAATGAATCTGCAAATAAAAACAAACAGCAAGGATCAGCAATCATTTAACTGAGGCATACAACTGATTCCTTAAGTTCTAAATTGTTCAACAATAAAAATAAAATAAAATAATAAATCAAGTTTGAAACCACAAATCAAGATACTCAAAAATAAAACAAACATATAACAGAGATAATCATCTGAATATCATGAACAAGCAGCATAATCACTTTGAAAACACAGATCAAAAACCAATGACAATAATTCAATTAAAAATAAAAAACAACAACAATGGTGAAACGAAACTCACCTCAAAACATATGAATAATGAGTTTCAATCGATTAAAAATCAATGAATCTTGAAATCGAATTGATTCAATTTAAAGAATTGCTGAAATCGAAGTTGTGAAATCTGATTTTGAATCGGATTTACGTCGCAAGTCCAAATCGCTTTCGCCGCCTCTCCCGAAAAAACCTAGAAACAACGGTGAATAGTGAAGAAAAACGGAATATCGAGCTATTTATATGAGGGCATATTCGGTATTTCCTAATTGTTAAATTAAGCGAGGGATTATATGGTAGAAGAAAATATTTTTTAAGATTAGGATGTAAATTAAGAAATAAGCTGGTTTAGGATGTAGATTAGATATTATTGAGGGATTACGGCATAATTTTCTCTTTTGGAAATGAAATTTTAAAGCCCAAGTCTCAACAATCATCCTAGAGGAACACAAATTGCTGTGACTAAGAACATATTTATTAAATTGAATGTTTTTTCTTCAGGACTGAAGGACTTCTGAGAGACCAAATTCTACATGAATTGGCTCAGAAGCTAGCAAGCTAATGACTACTTACTGAATTGAATAACTGATCAGAGTCCACAACATAATTTCACTTGGAGCATTTAAAGGGATTTTAGGAATTTAGAGCTCCAGATGTAAGTCCTGATCGATCAACAATTCTTTTATCCAGTATCAAGATCACATAGGATAGCGGATCATATATGGACTAAAAACTGATAAACACCAAAAAAACTCAAATTTACCTCAAGATAGTAAACAGAAAGCCCCAATTCAGTTAAGTTTCATAAATTCAGTATAAGCTTTCCTAATCATAGTCACACATCTTCTATCCTTGTACAATGTAGAAAAATACAATGCCAAAATGATAGCGACTCTCGTCCAAATCCCAGTTTTACGAAAGACGATTTTATGCTATGAAATCGAAGTAAAAGCACATTTATAAACTAAATACTCAAAGGTGACACTTAGAGCCAAACACGGCCATTAAATCCCTATACCCATCAGTCACAGCAAAAAAGAGAAAAATAAATAAAATAAAGTCAGAAGCCATATCAAAACTGAAAATACATAAACTCATAGAGATGGGATCTTAACTTAAAGGAAAAACTGAGATAAATCATAGAAGAACCAACAAGATCTAACTCTTAGAGCCAAAGACGTATGCCCAACATCGGCAACAGCAAAAAAGAGAAAAATAAATAATAAAAGCCAGAAGCCATATCAAAACTGAAAATACATAAATAGATAGAGATGGGAAGTTAACTTAAAGGAACAACTGAGATAAATCATAGATAAAAATAGTTATGAAAGAACCAAAAAGATCTAACTCTTAGAGCCAAAGACGGCCATTAAATCCCTATACCCTACAACGGCCACAGCAACAAAGAGAAAAATAAATAAAATAAACATCAGAAGCCATATCAAAATTGAAAATCCATAAATACATACAGATGAAATCGTAACATAAAGGAAAAACTGAGATAAATCCTAGATAAAAAAAATATTTATCAAAGAACCAACAAAAAGAGAACAGCTAGGCAGAACATTGTTCTTAGCCATAAATTTTGTACACATACCCACATTCTGGACTACTTCTTCACTTACAACAGATGCTGATCTATTCCCCATTGCAACCATAGTGTCACTGTGTAGGAGAAATGAAAAGTTGGAAATGTGTGAAAAGGGGAAGAAAAAGAGGAATGAAAGTAGAAAGGCTCACAAACAGTGCAAATTGAGGTACTGCCAGAGAGAGTGCTTCTGCCTACAAATACCAATGCGGGCCCAAAATAGTCGCTTGTTTTATAGGTAAAACAGTTATTGGGATACAGGGAATCCCGTGGATGTTCAAATACATTCTTGTCTGGTGGGACCACCTGCAATATATTACACAAATATAGATTCAGTAAATTTGCCCAATATCAATGCACATCAGCCTGATGGGGTGTAACATAAGCGGCAATATAAGTACATTTATGAATATCGGGTTAAAGCGTCGAAGATTAATATCATTCAAAGAAGCGACAAAGAGAACCAAATAGAAGGAAAGACATGCCATCTTACTAATCTAATAAGAATACAGGACAATGTTGTAAAAGCCTTAAAAGCTGCATTTCTTTAGGAAACTAATAATGTCTGAAGAACAAAGACAAAGGACGAGAAAAAGGAATAAAGATTTTTTTTAGACTTTATCTGCAGAATTCAATGCCGTGATATTTACTGTGAAACAAAGAATTTCCTTATTAGTTGAAACTATTAAATATCATGCACGCTTCAATTGCTCATATTCACCCTGATCTCAAACATGGATAGGAACAAAGACAAGGAGGAGATAGACTCAAAGAAGGCCTCAAAAGTCATGCAATAATGAGTTGTCACTCAGTTGGCACTTCAGATTACATGAATCCCCCTTCAGTAATGCTAGAAATCAGATAGCATAAGATTTCTTGTTGGAAGGACAAAATCTTTCTTTGGAAAGACTTGGATTTCATAAATTGTACATCAATTCATAGGGTTGATATTATCCCACATGGTTAAATGTGTAAAGAAAAATGGCAGTGACTTCAACAACAAAAAAAGTCATATTGATTATGTTTCTGGAGTTTTAAGGCCAATCAAGGGAAAATGTTCAGAGGGCTGCTAGTTTGCTACTCAATTGTAATCTCAACATGATTCAGTGTGGGAATATCTGGTTACTGGGCATTCGGCAATCAGGCTCAGAGTTCCGTTCTTCAAGATTTCATGGTTAACGGCAACCAACTCATGCAGTTTCTACTCATGACCAACATCTTCACTGCTCTACAAGTTTCAGCTTTTAGTTTGGTAAGAGCTTCCCTAACCTGGGCCAAATTTTACACTCCATCCCTAAATGAATGTCGGAAAAAAGTTTCAAATTTTCTCTTAATCAAGAGCAAAATTGTAAAAAAAAAATCGACATTCATTTAGGGGCAGAGGGATTAAGTCCTAATCTGGACACAGAAAAATCCATTCCTTTCTAAGTGGAGCTGGCCAATCGGGCGGCCCGGGTTGGAAACGTGTTTGGCCAGGCCCTGCAGTTTTCAGGTTTTGACAGGACCCGTTGACCAAACCCCTTTTTAAAAAGAAATTTACCATTTGAAATGACAAAAACGCCCCTGTAATTGTGCTGCAAAAACGCTATTCCAGGGGCATTTTCGTCATTTTGTAATATAAAACAAAAAATATAAAATGACGAAGCCAGCAGTTGGCTGGCCACACGCCAGCCAGCGGAATAAGAAAAAACTAGGTCTGGCCCAAGGGCTTGCAGGCCTCAGGCCTCTTTGGACATCTCCATCACCAGCTTTCAGCACTTCTCTGACTACATGCTAGTAAATTTCAGTAACTCTACTAATTTCGAACAGACTTACTTGCAACCTTCAAACATAGTTCTCGAGCGAAGATTTGCTGACCCAAAGGAAGGTCAACTCTCAATCAGCAACGTTATACCACGACTAATATCAGTGATCATTGATACAACCTTTGCAGCAATGCTGCCTTTCTTTGGTGATATTATGGCACTGTATGGGGCATTCAGCTGGTGACTTCAGCTGGTTTTCTATAATTTGACATTCCAAAAAGAGCTTCACATTTTGGGTATACACACTTATTGGGGTAGTGTCTACAGGTCTGTAAATAATTTGACATTCCAAAAAGAGCTTCATACCGATTGTTTGCTAACCTGTAAGCCACGCATAAAATCTGCAGTCCTAGCAGATTGAAGCCATAGCTCAACTAAGTGTTACAGGCAACTCAAATCCCATTATTAATAAGGATTTGTTAGCAACACCAATATTTACATTATACGGTGCATATTTCTATAAATATCCTACTTATCTGCCACATCTTGAGAGAAAATAGCTTCACTCAAGAAAAGAAAAAAAACTTAAATCAGACTATATCACTAAAGCCCCCTTTGTCCATTAAACAATTTCTTGGGAACTGAAGGGAAACTGGAAGAACATAATCTCGTCATTTCCGTAACTTTCCTCTCTAAAAATAAATCATCATCGAGAAAAGGGTTAACTTTGTTTCTGTTCATTGTACTTTGAGTCGACTTTCACTTTTTCCATTTCACTAATTTTTTCCACAAAAGCATTATACTTATTTTTTCTCCCATGTACCAAAATGTTATGAATTTACTTGGAGTGGATGAAAGTATGGTGTTGAAGAGGCCGGATTGGAGGGCAAAAATCCATGTGGGGGGTTGATTTTTTTTATTTTTTATTTTTTTATTTTTTTATTTTTTTATTTTTATTTTTATTTTTTTTATTTTTTTATTTATTTTATTTATTTTTTATTTATTTTTATTTTTTTTTAATTTAATTTAATTTAATTTTTTTTATTTATTTTTTTCACGATAACATATGAGGATTCATGTTAGCCGACCCCAAATTATTTGGGACTAAGGCTTTGTTGTTGTTGTTGTTGTTGATGTACCAAAATGTTAACATCGTTATTTTTTTTGAGTGGTGGGGCGGACCTGGCATGTCACATAAGCATTCTAAGCTGATATGAAGTGCCAAATCAGCATGATTGATGACATGGCAAGTCGGATTAAACTTCAAAGTGGCTTACCACATCATCAATCATACTGATGTCGCATGCCTCATCAGCACCACAGTTGAATGTTGAAAAAAAATGTGTTAACTTTTGGTACAGGATAGAGGAAGAAAATAAACTTCAATGGCTTTATGGGGAAAAAATAGTGCAACGGTTTAAGTGAAAGTCGATTCAAAGTATAATGGATGAAAACAGAGAAGCCTCAAGAAAACAGTAGACTTTTAGGATGCATATCCTCGTTTGAACAACTTTTTCAGGAAGAATGAAACTACCTAAAGAAGCTTTAAATTTTTCAAGAGATGAGATTTACCAAAAAGCACTTCTACAACAAGTAATAAAAACTAACAAAAGGCAGGTGTTCGAATCAACTTAAAGAAAAACCAACTTAAATTTCAAGTTCATATTGTGTCCCCAACTGATTTCAGCCCATTTCTTCATTCTTCAGCTAACCTTCTTCGATCCTCTGATATGAAACTGAAAATGTATAAAGAAAACAATGCTATTAGCATGGTATCAAAAGAAGATTTTGCTTAACGCATAAAACATGAGCACATAGCTTGCAGAGGCCCTCATATAAAAGAGACCTTTGTTTCTCTCAGTCTGATGTCAAGAATGAACCAGAGTCTGTATCTCATCAACGGGAGGATTAACAAGAAGTACACCCTGGTAGAGACATTAACAACCGATTAAAACGTTTCTGAACTATAGATACCTGAATAGAAGCAATATCAGAAAAGGGGTCTTTATCAGGTAAAATATATTAATCTGTATTGGAGACCAAGTGAATACACTCAAAATTCATATAGTTGTATTAAAAACATAAAAGTAAATATAAAAGTAAAATGCATACTACACTTTAGGAAGCATCATTGAAAAGCGTCTAAAATTGAGTAAGAAGTTTTTCCGACATATGACCAAGCAAAAATATGGTATATTGAGGCTTCTGGATGCATGTGCTGAAATACGATCAAACAGTAACTATTTACCAATTCAAAGTCCAATCTCATTAACATGATGAAGTCGTTAGAGGGCAAAATCATAGAAGTTCACAAACTTCCACAGGCCATCCTTGTCATACCAGAAAGGCCAGAGAGCCAAGTAATCCCCATGATCAAGAATGTAGGGGAATAAGACGTAAATACGGGGGACTTCCAGCTCAAGTACAAGCGAATTAAACAGAATACATATGAACTCTTAAGCAGGAATAAGGGTTCAAGACAATTATCTTATGCCAAAGAAAATACATTGAAATATAAAAGTTGACAAAGAATTCAACATTTTAGCATACAAAGAGTTTTCAGGTGTAAATATTTAGTTCTGATGGACCCTACTCCATTACTACAGTTAGTGCAGATAGAAGCAGCCATGCAACACTCCGTTGCTAACAAACAATCAAATAAGCATAAGTGTACACATGAAATAAGTCCATTTCATTCTGACTAGTGCAAGGTGTCTCTAGATTATGTGATGTTAGAAGAGATGATTAGCTCTAGTTTAGGTGTATATAATGAGATTTAAAATGCAACAAGGCTTACATTGATTTGAGAAGCAGCTATAAGTGGGCCTGCTACCCTTCCACCATAAGGAATGCCATCGGCGCCAACAATTGAGATTGTACAGCTACCATTATTGCCAGGGGGGTAATTTATCATGTTCATGTTCAGTAATGTGCAAGCACCCTTCAGAGTTTAAGAAAAGAAAAGGTGGATTCAGTTAGATAAAGAAAAAAGAAAAAAAGACGGGGATTCAGTTAAAGCTTGTATGTGAAATAGCAAGCTCATGCTCCCATAGTCGACAAGTTAGGTGTGCATGAATATGTCAAAGGGAACAATTCACTGCACTCCAATCTTCTTCCTATCTCATCAATAATATAATGTGTCCTCAAAGTTTTTCCAATCTAATATGGTTCCAGGGACTTGGTCACCTGGTTTAAAATAGAATTGACCCAAAAATATTCTTAAACAAAAATTTTGCAACCTAATACTTTTGAATTGTGAAAAAGGACTTGCAGATATGTTATAACAATGAACCCATAATGGCATTTGAAGTGGGAAACTTGTGAATCTAAAAGTTTCACATAAGGTCCAATAGCATAGCACAAGTATAATGGCTGAGAAGGTGATATGTTGCATTTTGGTGCCAAAAGATACTCGATGTTGGGGTTCTCCATACTGATCAATTTACCCAGAATGAGTCAGAGGCCCGAATAGGTAATTCATTGCACACATAATATCTTGCGTGTTCAATAATCCAGAAGATAAACTGGGTTTTTCTGTATGCAAACTATCCATGCCATTCAAAATTGTTTTCCATTGAAAGCCAAGGAATGTTTAAAACTTGCCTCATGCATCTGGATTTGGTTGTTTCCATATATCACACTGGGACTCATGACAATACCATTCATGCTGACAATAGCAACGAGAGTTCGGTTGCGAGTTTCACACTCCAGAGAGATTTCTGTCATAATGTCCTACAAACAGATAAGATTAACCATTAACACGCAATTAAATGATAGAACAAATTTGGCTACATCAATTATTGAGTTGCACAAAAAAAAAATGAATGGAAAAGAAAGAAAAAAAAAAGCTAAATAACTTTCTAAGAATTATCTTACATTTCCTGGGTTGCAAGCAAAGGATATTGGCATCACGCCTTCTAGAGAAACAACTCCAGCTAAAGGCCCTTCAACAATCAAAATTCGATAAATGTGAGATATTATGCTTATGGAAATGAAATTTTAAAGCCCAAGTCTTAACAATCATCCTAAAGGAACACAAATTGCTGTGACTAAGAACATCTTTATTAATTTGAATGTTTTTTCTTCAGGACTGAAGGACTTCTGAGAAACCAAATTCTACATGAATTGGCTCAGAAGCTAGCAAGCTAATGACTCTACTTACTAAATTGAGTAACTGATCAGAGTCCACAACATAATTCCGTATTCCACAGTAAAAATAGTTCCGTTTGGAGCATTTAAAAATATTTTAGGACAATCCTTTTATCCAGTATCAAGATCACGTAGGATAGTGGATCATATATGGACTAAAAACAGATAAACACCAAAAAGCGACTCTAATTTACCTTAAAATAATAAACAGGAAGCCCCAATTCATATAAGTTTCATAAATTCAGTATAAGGTTTCCTAATCCTAGTCACACAACTTCTATCATTGTACAATGTAGAAAAGTACAAACTCCCGCCAAAATGATAGCGACTCTCGTCAAATTCCCAGATTTACGAAAGACAATTTTATGCTATGAAATCGAAGTAAAATGTAACAGCCGGACTAAAATGACAAGGGTTGCATCGTCTTTTCGCATCCATATGTAAGGGCAACACTGTAAATTAGTCGTGGACACGTGAAAGGCTCGTGGGAAGGGATGGACGCGTGCTGTGATAGCTATTCACAATATATAGGGCAACAATGGCGATGATGGCGGGTGGATTGATTATTGTTGCTTTCTCTTTCATAGCCATAGCTTAGATATAGTTTATTAGCAGTAATTTAGTCGTATTTTTCTTAATTCCATTTCTGTTCTTCGTTGTTATTGTTCTGCAATTGTTGAAATCAATCAATTCCCTTTTTTAATTCTAAATGAATTCATGGTCTCGCTACCCAATCCCTAGTTTGTCCTCTTGTTAAATTGCACGATCGTTGCGGGTGGTATCGCAGCGCCGATCCTCGGGATCGTTTCGTATCCACGGCGGATGGATCTAGGTTTGGTGAGTCAAGAAAATTGATAAACAAATGGGAAAGAATGGAAGGTAGACTTGCGTAAATGAAGGCTACGGTGAATTCTATGATGGAGAATTCGCTTCCAATCGTGAAAATGGCACAAGGATTGCAAGAGTTTTTGATAGAAACAACGAATTGGAAGTTAAGTATTCTAATTTCTCTCCCGATGTTTATGTTACCTCTTCCATTAATTCCAATCGCTTTATGTTGATACACCGAACTCATATACATCATATATAAACCCAAATGCGCCCGATCTATAATGAATATACTCCTAGCCAAAACACTCATTACACGACACCCGATTTCAACCAAACACTATCATATAATCAACCATCATCCCAATTGATTCAAACTATTCCTGCCGATGCTTATTTTCCACTCCTGAGTTGGCTCCACAAATCCTACTCGAGCTTCCTAAAGATAAGAACGATTTAGAAATGATCGCATCCGCATTCCTCGAGAGAACAATTCGTACAAATACGTTCGAGGAATACTTTGAGGAATTTCAGTGTTATTCGAGCTCAACCGGAGGCAATAGCCTTACATATGCGCGAACAAATTAACTCGAAAGTTTTTCCTCGAATACTTATCATTGATCGGAAGAAGAGAGTCAATCTTACGTGAAAAGACTCGCACCTTCTACAGCATCAAGCAGCGTTTATGTGAAGAAAGGTCATTTAGCAAAAGAGGAAACAAATCGTGTGAAGGCACACAAACCGCTCGATAGGATAGCCCAGAGCAGAAATGGAGGGGTCGATTGATTCAGCTTGAAAATTGGACGGGAACGAATGCCACGGTGTTAATGAATTGTCCGATCAAAACGAGAATACCAAAATTGGCACGACATTACTCTGTGGTTGTCACAAGGAGCTCAAGAAATAGACACATCACGTGACAAAACGGAGGAGAAATGGACCGATGTTTGCGCTGTTCCGAATGGGTCATTTTCCGCGTACGTGTGCGTAATCGGGAGAGCCGAGGATACGTATAGTTTCGAGTCGAGTTCGCCATCGGAGATCGCTTTTCGGGATTGCTCACGGGTAGGTATGCCAAGAAGATTTGAGGTTACGCTGATGCGAGTCATCAATTTGATAAAATGCAAGCGAGAGATGTTTTAGGAGTCGGTGATTTTCGGTTATGTTCGAATGGGACCGGTTTAAGGAAAGAAGAAGGTCAAAATGAAGGGAAAGTGGGTCTGTAAAGTGGATAGACAACAAGATGGCAAATAGAATGGCTTTCGATTGTGGCTTCAAGTTCATCTTTGATGTCAATAGGCTGCGAATGGGGTAGAAATAACCTTGAAATGTTTGGAGATCAGCGGTCTTCCACCGTACTCCAAACCAGAAATTTGATACTTACGCCGTCTCCCAAGAGACTCGGACTTATTTGATGCGCAAGAGATCGAGAAGGCTAGTCACCGGGTGTTAACCGATGGAGAAACGCAGCCATATTTGGTTTTTAGATTGCTTGCAATTCACTGGTTACCGAGCCTTCACGGGATTGATGTCAATTGGAGATAGCGTGAGAAGTAAAAGAATGAATTTGTGTTTCTACTCAACGGTTTTTGATTTACTCGCTTTCAAATTGTTAAAACTTGACTTGCTTGCTTATCTGTCCCATTTTACCGGATAGACTACCGGATGCGAATGACGTAGTAGACTCGCATGAGGATTATTCCCGGAGTATTTATGGCGAAGCTAATCGAAGATGACATCGCTATTCAGAGGGTTCAAATCATCATCCTCTCGAGGAGTACGGGTGGATTGCTAAAGATCCTCGCCACGTTTTTTGATGATTCTTTGTTGAGAAATACGGTCCGCACACGAGATGGAAATCTTCGGGGTCTTTGCGGAAATGAAAGTGACGCCTCACTTTGTCGAACTATAATTACGCACCATCGTAGCTCGAAATTATTTCTGACTTTACGGTCTCCTCGCATTCACCGCATATATTATCCACATTCAAGGTTCGTGACAATGATATGATCTACCTACGTATTCTAATTCCATGTACTTGAAAAAGGCATAAAAAGCTTGCTAGATAAAGAAGAACACCTTAACGGGAATTCATCATCTTCCCACGCCACGCTCATTTTATTTTCGTCAAAGAACATACGGGCGCTTCCATCTTATCTCATTCTTTTCTTCCGTGATAAACCTTCTAAGAGTTATTATTCTTTTTATCAAACCGATTCACTACATGTCATCACTCGAAATTGATCATGAGGAGAGGAATGCTTCAAAGCTTGCTTTTTGCCGAGTTTCGAACTGTGGGAGCCAATACCGGTCCGATCAACATGCCCACGGAAATAAAAGACGCACTTGCTTATTATGTGACTCGCCAGGAAGGCACGTGCGCTCTTCCAACATCATGGGTAACCTTTCATTCGAAAGGAGGTAAAGGAGTCAGCCTATAATCAATCTCTGGCCACCTACGAGCAATGCAAATCTTTTCGGGTGTTCACATGTAGGAGCCCTACACCCACACCACCGATACGGGCCACCGCGTGACGTCAAGATGCTACTGATGGCTGTGAGAAGTTATTCACAGACAAATCACGAAAACAAGATCACCAATTTAATCAAGTGCGCACGGCTCGCAAGAATACACGTGGGACACTCGTACTGTGATAATGCTACGAAGCTACAATCTATCGGGTCCGACACCACATGGTGGTAATGTTACTTAAGAGATCTCGCTCAGATTTTATACAAGCCGGGTATTCTCAATCGCGAATATGCCAAATTCTTCTCACTAGAGAGCAAGCTCAAGTTTTTATCATTAACGGTGACACATTACCGTTGCTACAACCCGCCGGAATTCGAGAAAGGCGAATGATGATAAGGAAAATTATCGGGTAAAGGGTTATTTCAGATTTCCTTTCGATAGAGGAAAGCTTTCATCGCGCCAAAATAAATCTGGCAGTATGCACGGTTCCCCGCAGTGATGTCTTACACTTTTGCTAGAATACGAGGCGCTCGAGTCAAGCTTCATGGATTCCTAGCCTCGAGGACAAGGCTATCAGAAGTGAGGAGTATTTGTAATGCAATGACTAAAAATGACAAGGGTCAGCATCGCCTTTTCGCATCCATACGTAAGTGGGCAACACTCGTAAATTAGTCATGACACGCGAAAGGCTCAAAGGGAAGACGGACGCTATGGCCGCGATAGCTATTCACAATATATAGGCAACAAACGGCGACGATGGCGCGGATTGATTATCGTTCGCTTTCATAGCCATAGCTTAGATATAGTTTATTAGCACTTAGAATTTAGTCGTATTTTCTTAATTCCATTTCTGTTCTTCGTTGTTATTGTTCTGCAATTATTGAAATCAATCTGAATTCCCTTTTTAATTCTAAATGAATTCATGGTCTGCTACCCAATCCCTAGTTTGTCCCTTGTTAAATTGCACGACTGTTACATAAAAGCACATTTATAGACTAAATACTCAAAAGTGACACTTGTTTGAGAAAGGAAATAGTATAAAATAGGCCACCACTCAATTGGCATCTGATTAAGAGGAAACACAGAAAAGCACGTACAGTGCGTACCAGTGCCTTTGATTTGATTATTTTTTAGTTTTGCGTTTATCTTTCTCAAGAATTAAGAAAACGGTAAAAAGAAAGAAAAAGAGAGATTGTGGGACCAAAGGAAGAAACATCCAAAGTACAAAGATAAGATCTAATTCTTAGAGCCAAACACGGCCATTAGATCCCTATACCCATCGGTCACGGCAAAAAAGAGAAAAATAAATAAAATAAAAGTCAGAAGCCATATCAAAACTGAAAATACATAAATACGTAGAGATGGGATCTTAACTTAAAGGAACAACTAAGATAAATCATAGATAAAAATATTTATCAAAGAACCAGCAAGATCTAACTCTTAGAGCTAAAGATGTATACCCAACATCGGCCACAACAAAAAAGAGAAAAATAAATAAAATAAAAGCCAAAAGCCATATCAAAACCGAAAAACATAAATATATAGAGATGGGATCTTAACTTAAAGGAACAACTCAGATAAATCTAGTTAAAAATAGTTATCAAAGGAAATAAAATTTATAGCCCAAAAGAATCATCCATTCCTGTCTCAACAATTATCCTAAAGGAACATGCATTGCTGTGACTAAGATCATCTTTATTGATTTGAATGTTTTTTCTTCAGGAAAGAAGGAATTCCGAGAAACCAAATTCTACATGAATTGACTCAGAAGCTAGCTAGCTAGCTAAAGACTCTACAAACTGAATCGAATGACTGATAAGAGTCAACAACATAATTCTGTATTCAACAGTAAAAATAGTATAAAAGCAGCCGCCACACAAGTGCGTCTAACTAAGAGTAAAAACAATAATGCACCTAAAGCGCACGTGACTTGATTATTTTTAGTTTTGCGTTTTTTTCTCATGAATGAATAAAACAGTAAAAAGAAAAAGAGAGAGAGAGAGAGAGAGATTGTGAGACCAATCGAGAGAACATCCAAGGTCTAAATAAGATCTAACTCTTAGAGCCAAACACGGCCATTAGATCCCTATATCCTACATCGGCCATAGCAACAAACAGAAAAATATATAATATAAACATCAGAAGCCATATCAAAATAGAAAATCCATAAATACATACAGATGAAATCTGAACATAAAGGAAGAACTAAGATAAATCCTAGATAAAAATATTTATCAAAGAACCAACAAAAAGAGAACAGCTTTGGCAGAACATTGTTCTTAGCCATAAATTTGGTACATACCCATTGCAACCATAGTGTCACTTTGTTGGAGAAATGAAAAGTTGGAGATGTGTGAAAAGGGGAAGAAAAAGAGGAATGAAAGAAGAAAGGCTCGTTGACAGTGCAAATAGGGGTACTGCCAGAGAGAGTACTTCTTACCTATAAATACCAACGCGGGCCCAAGTTATTCGCTTGTTTTATAGGTAGAACAGTTATTGGTGACAGGGAATCCCGTGGACGTTCAAATACATTCTTGTCTGGTGGGACCACCTGCAATATTTTATACAATTATAGATTCAGTAAATTTGCCCAAGTATCAGTGCGCATCAGCCTGAAGGGGAATTATATGTAACACGAGCAACAATATAAGTACATTTATAAATGTCAGGTCAAAGCGTTGAAGCTATTAATATCTATCTATAAGCGAAATACAGGACAAAATTGTAAAGGCCTTAAAAGCTGTCTTTCTTTAGGAAACTAATAACTTCAGAAGAAGAAAGGCAAAGGACGAGGAAAAAAGGGTAAAGATTTAGTAGTCATTATCTGCAGAATTCAGTGCCGGGATATTTAATGTGAAACAAAGAATTTCCCGTATTAGTCGAAACTATTAAAGATCATGCACACTTCATTTGTTCATATTCAAACTGCTCTGAAACATGGATAGGAACAATGAAAATGAGGAGATAGACTCAGAGAAGGCCTCAAAAGTCATAGGTTTGACAGTGAATTGCTAGTCTTATGCAATATTGAGTTTTCACATATTTGGCACTTCAGATTACATGAATCCTTTTTCTGTAATGCTAGAAATCGGATAGCATCAGATTTCTAGTTGGAAGGACAAAATCTTTCTTCGGAAAGACTTGGATTTCACAAATAGTACATAAATTCATAGGGTTGATTTGAGCCCACATGGTTGAATGTAACAAAAAAAAAAAGCATACTCCCTCCGTCCCATTTGAAAAGGCACAAAACCCCCTTTTTTTGGTGTCCCATTTAAAAAGGCACAATCCCAACATGAAAAGTTTTTAATTCTTCTTTATTCATGGGACCCACTTGTCATACTCACAATAACTATCCACTTACTATTCTCTACCATAGCTTCACTGTGTAGGAGAAATGAAGAACTACGTGATATATTCCCCTCTATTCCCCATTACGACCATAGCTTCACTGTGTAGGAGAAATGAAACTTTGAAAATCAGTGAAAATGGAAGAAAAGGAAAGGAATGCAAGTAGTTAGGCTCGTAGACAGTGCTAATAGGAGTTTTGTCAAAGAGATGGCTTCTAACCTATAAATACCAACGCGGGCCCAAAATATTCACTTGTTTTATAGGTAAAACAGTTATTGGGTGACAGGGAATCCCATGGACGTTCAAATACATTCTTTTCTGGTGGGACCACCTGCAATATTTTATACAATTATAGATTAAGTAAATTTGCCCAAGTATCAATGCGCTTTAGCCTGATGGGAAATTTTATGTAACATAAGCGGCAATATAAGTACATTTATGAATGTCATGCACACTTCAATCGCTCATATTCACACTGCTCTCAAACATGGATAGGAGCATAGACAAGGAGGAGAGTGTTGGGAATTTGAGGGGATCACATATCCGCCTAGCCCATACTAGCAGTTCTAACATGGGGAGAATAATCGACATGTAGTAAATATGAAAGAAATAACACAAGAATTTGGTAACCCAGTTCACCAAACACATGGCTACATCTGGGGGCGATGCCAAGCTAGGATATCACTATAATCTATATATGATGGTTATTACAACTTTGCACATGCAATCACTAAGATCTAAGCATGGCTACTCTCCATGAACAACACTCTCATATATATCTCATCTCCTCTATCAAGAACACATACCTCGGTCATGGCTAGTGTTGTAGGAGTGCCCCTCATGGCATCTCCTAGGCCCCTTGCCCTCTCCTTGACACTATTTGTGGCTCTCTCTTGTTTATCCTAGCTCTCTCCGTCAAGCACATCAAATTATGGTCGAATCTATGTTTATATAGGTGTAAGAAAAGCCATAAACCTTGTCCGACAAGAAAAGAATCCCTTTAGAATAAGGAAACCAAAATCTGGCTGAATTTTTGTCGTGCACGGCAGTGCGCCTATTTTTAGCACGGCAGTGCAAAGAGGTCCGAAGCTTATGTTCCTCGTTTTTTACTCTTGCACGGCAGTGCGCCTATTTAAGCACGGCAGTGCCAATCTTCTTTTCCTGTTTTGCTCCCTTTTTCTCCTCCTTGAACATTCCTACCTTTGCTCAAACTCCTCTATTGTTTAGACTCCTCCTCCTCCGCTTCCATGTTGGTTTAGACTCCATAACCCAATAGAAAAAGACTCAGAGAAGGCCTCAAAAGTCATAGCTTTGACAGTGAATCGCTAGTCCTATGCAATAATTAGTTGTCACTTACTTGGCACTTAAGATTACATGAATCCCCTTTCAGTAATGCTACAAATCAGATAGCATCAGAATTCTTATTGGAAGGACAAAAACTTCCTTTGGACAGACTTGGATTTCAGAAGGGTTGATTTTATCCCACATGGTTGATTGAGAAAAAATGGCAGACTTAAAAAAAAAAAAAAAAAAAAAAAAAGGTCATACCGCTTATGGTTTCTGGAGTTTAAAGGCCAATCAAGGGAAAATGTTCAAAGGGCTGCTAGTTTGCTACTCAGTTGTAATCTCAACATATTTCAGTGTGGGAATATCTGGTTACTGAGCATTCGGCAATTAGGCTCAGAGTTCAGTTCTTCAAAACTTCATGGTTAACGGCAACCAACTCAAGCGGTTTTTACTCATGATCAACATCATCACCGTTCTACTAGTTTCATGGTTAATGGCAACCAACTCAAGCGGTTTCTACTCATGAGCAACACCAATATTTACATTATAGTGCATATTTCTATATATATTCTACCTATCTGCCACATCTTGGGAGAAAATATCTTTCACTCAAGAAAAGAAAAAAACAACATAAATCAGATTATATCACTAAAGCTAAAGCCCCTTGTCCCTTAAACAGTTTCGTGTGAACTGAAGGGAAACTGGAAGAACATAATCTCGTTATTTCCATAACTTTCCTCTAAAAACAAATAATCCTCAAGAAAAGGGTTAACTTTATTTATGTTCATTGTACTGAGTCGACTTTCACTTTTACCATTGCACCAGTTTTTCCATAAAAGCATTATACTTATTTTCTCTTTCTCTCCAGTACCAAAATGTAAGATCATTATTTCTTTATAATCGTAGGGCTGACCTGGCATGTCACATGAGCAATCTAAGCAGACTTAGCGTGTCACATACACATTCTAAGCTGATATGGCATATCAAATCAGCATGATTGATGACATGGCAAGTCGCATCAAACTTCCAAGTGGCTTACCACATCAACAATCATATTGATGTGTCACATGCCTCATCAGCTCCACGGTTGAAAAAAAAATGGTGTTAACTTTTGGTACGGGATAGAAAAACAAAATAAAGTTCAATGGCTTTTATGGGAAAAAATAGTGCAACGGTAAAAGTGAAAGTCGATTCAAAGTATAACGGATGAAAGCAGAGATCCCTCAAGAAAACAGTAGATTTTCAGGATTCATATCCTCGTTCGAACAACTTTTTCAGGAAGAATGAAACTACCTAAAGAAGCTTTAAATTTTCCAAGAGATGAGATTTAACAAAGAGCACTTCTATGACAAGTAATAAAAACCAGCAAAAGGCAGGTGTTCGAATTAACTAAAAGGAAAACCAACTTAAATTTCAAGTTCATATTATAAAATTGTGTCCCCAACTGATTTCAGCTCATTTATTCATTCTTCAGCTAACCTTCTTCGATCCTCTGATATGAAACTGAAAATGTATAAAGAAAACAATGCTTTTAGCATGGTATCAAAAGAAGATTTTGTTAAACGCATAAAACATGAGCACATAGCTTGCAGAGGCACTCATATAAAAGAGACCTTTGTTTCTCTCAGTCTGATGTCAAGCATGAACCAGAGTCTGTATCTTCTTCAACAGGAGGATTAACAAGAAGTACTCCCTGGTAGAGACATTAACAACAGATTAAAACGTTTCTGAACTATAGATACCTGAATAGAAGCAATATCAGAAAAGGGGTCTTCATCAGGTAAAATATACTAATCTGTCTTGGAGACCAAGTGAATACACTCAAAATTCATATAGTTGTATTAAGAACATAAAACTAAATATAAAAGTAAAATGCATACTACACTTTAGGAAGCATCATTGAAAAGCGTCTAAATTGAGTAAGAAGTTGTTCCGGCATATGACCAAGCAAAAATATGATATAGTGAGGCTTCTGGATGCATGTGCTGAAATACGATCAAACAGTGACTATTTACCAATTCAAAGTCCAATCTCATTAACATGATGAAGTTGTTAGAGGGAAAAATCATAGAAGTTCACAAACTTCCACAGGTCATCCTTGTAATACCAGAAAGGTCAGAGAGCCAAGTAATCCCCATGATCAAGAATGTAAGGGAATGAGACGTAAATATGGGGACTTCCAGCTCAAGTACAAGCAAATTAAACAGAATACATATGAACTCTTAAGCAAGAATAAGGGTTCAAGACAATTATCTTATGCCAAAGCAAATACATAGAGATATAAAAGTTGACAAATAATTCAACATTTTAGCATAAGAAGAGTTTTCAGGTGTAAATATTTAGTTCTGATGGACCCTACTTCATTACTACAGTCAGTGCAGATAGAAATAGCCTTGCAACACTCCGCTTCTAACAAACAATCAAATAAGCATCATTGTACACATGAAATAAGTCCATTTCATTCTGACTAATGCAAGGTGTCTCTAGCTTATGTGATGTTAGAAGAGATGATTAGCTCCAGTTTAGGTGTATATAATGAGATTTAAAATGCAACAAGGCTTACACTGATTTGAGAAGCAGCTATAAGTGGGCCTGCTACCCTTCCACCATAAGGAATGCCATCTGCGCCGACAAATGAGATTCTACAGCTACCATTATTGCCAGGGGGGTAATCTATCATGTTCATGTTCAGTAATGTAAAAGCACCCTTCAGAGTTTAAGAAAAGAAAAAGTGGATTCAGTTAGATAAAGAAAAAAGAAAAAAACACGGGGATTCAGTTAAAGCTTGTATGTGAAATAGCAAGCTCATGCTCCCATAGATGACAAGTTAGGTGTGCATGAATATGTCAAGAGGAACAATTCACTGCACTTCAATCTTCTTCCTATCTCATCAATAAAATAATGTGTCCTCAAAGTTTTTCCAATCCAATATGGTTCCAGTGACTTGGTCACCTGGTTTAAAATAGAATTGACCCAAAAATATTCTTTATGCCGGATCTCAAACGAAAATTTTGCAACCTAATACTTTTGAAGTGTGAAAAAGGGCTTGCAGATAAGTTATAACAATGAACCCATAATGGCATTTGAAGTAGGAAACTTGTGAATCTAAAAGTTTCACATAAGGTCCAATAGCATAGCAAAAGTATAATGGCTGAGAAGGTGATACATTGCATGTTGGTGCCAAAATATACTTGATGTTGGGGTTCTCCATACTGATCACTTGACCCAGAATAAGTCAAAGGCCCGAATAGGTAATTCATTGCACACATAAGATCTTGCGTGTTCAATAATCCAGAAGATAAACTGGGTTTTTCTGTATGAGACTATCCATGCCATTCAAAATTGTTTTCCATTGAAAGCCAAGGAAAGTTTAAAACTTGCCTCATGCATCTGGATTTGATTGTTTCCATATATCACACTGGGACTCATGACAATACCATTCATGCTGACGATTGCAACGAGAGCTCTGTTGCGAGTTTCACACTCCAATGAGATTTCTGTCATAATGTCCTACAAACAGATAAGATTAACCATTAACACGCAATTAAATGCTAGAACAAATTTTGGCTCCATCAATTTTTGAGTTGCACAAAAAAAAATATGAATGGATAAGAAAAAAAAAGCTAGATAAGTTTCTAAGAATTATCTTACACTTCCCGGGTTGCAAGCAAAGGATATTGGCATCGCACCTTCTAGAGAAACAACTCCAGCTAAAGGCCCTTTAACAATCAGAATTCGGGAAATGTGAGATATTATGCATATGGAAATGAAATTTTAAAGCCCAAGTCTCAATAATCATCCTAAAGGAACACAAATTGCTGTGACTAAGAACATCTTCATTAATTTGAATGTTTTTTTTCTTCAGGACTGAAGGACTTCTGAGAAACCAAATTCTACATGAATTGGCTCAGAAGCTGGCAAGCTAATGACTCTACTCACTAAATTGAGTAACTGATCAGAGTCCACAACATAATTCCGTATTCCACAGTAAAAAAGTTTCGTTTGGAGCATTTAAAGGGATTTTAGGAATTTAGATCTCCAGATGTAAGTTCTGATCAATCAACAATTCTTTTATCCAGTATCAAGATCACGTTGGATAGTGGATCATTTATGAACTAAAAACTGATAAACACCAAAAGAATCAAATTTACCTAAAGATGGTAAACGTGAAGCCCCAATTCACTTAAGTTTCATAAATTCAGTATTAATCATAGTCACACAACTTCTAACCTTGTACAATTTCGAAAAGTAAAAAACTCTCGCCAAAATGATAGTGACTCTCATCAAAATCCCAGTTTTATAAAAGACAATTTTACACTATGAAATCAAAGAAAAAGCACATTTATAGACTAAATACTCAAAATTGGCATTTATTTGAGAAAGGAAATAGTTTAAAAGGCCGCCACTCAATTGGCATTTGATTAAGAGGAAACACAGAAAAGAGGCCGCCACTTAATTTTTAGTTTTGCGTTTTTCTTTCTTAAGAATTAAGAAAACGGTAAAAAGAAAGAAAAGAGAGATTGTGGAACCAGGGGGAGAAACATCCAAGGTCCAAAGATAAGATCTAACTCTTAGAGCCAAACACGGCCATTAGATCCCTATACCCATCGGCCACAACAAAAAAGAGAAATATAAATAAAATAAAAGTCAGAAGCCATATCAAAACTGAATATACATAAATACATAGAGAGGGGATCTTTACTTAAAGGAACAACTGAGATAAATCATAGATAAAAATCTATATATATAAAAAGGCGGAAGCCTGATGTTACGCCACGTGGACAAGTTTGGAATAGATAAAATATTTATCAACGAACCAGCAAGATGTAACTCTTAGAGCCAAAGACGTATACCCAACATCGGCCTCAGCAAAAAAAGAGAAAAATACATAAAACAAAAGCCAGAAGCCATATCAAAACTTAAAAACATAAATACATAGAGATGGGATCTTAACTTAAAGGAACAACTGAGATAAATCATAGTTAAAAATAGTTATCAAAGGAAATGAAATTTACAGCCCAAAAGAATCATCAATTCCTGTCTCAACAATCATTCTAAAGGAACATGCATTGCTGTGACTCATATCATCTTTATTGATTTGAATGTTTTTTCTTCAGGAAAGAAGGAATTCCGAGAAACCAAATTCTACATGAATTGGCTCAGAAGCTACCTAGCTAGCTAAAGACTCTACATACTGAATCGAATGACTGATAAGAATCAACAACATAATTCTGTATTCAACGGTAAAAATAGCTTACTTTTGAGCATTTAAAGGGACTGTAGGAATTTAGAACTCCAGATGTAAGTTCTGATCAATCAACAATTCTGTTATCCATTATCAATATCACCTAGGATACTGAATCATATATGGACAAAAAACAGATAAACACAAAAAAAGACTTGACTTTACCACAGGATAGTGAACGGGAAGCCCCGATTCAATAAAGTTTCATAAATTCAGTAGGTTACTTAATCATAGACACATCTTCTATCCTTGTAAAATTTAGTAAAGTACAAATTACCGCCCAAAATGATAGCGACTGCGTCAAAATTTCAGATTTACAAAAGACAATTCACGCTAAGAAATCATGCTCTATGAATAGATATGTTAGAAGTAAAAGCACATTTAGAGAGTAAATACTCAAAAGAGACAATTATTTGAGAAAGGAAATAGTATAAAAGCAGCCGCCACACAAGTGCATCAAACTAAGAGGAAAAACAATAATGCACCTAAAGTGCGCTTGACTTGATTATTTTTCGTTTTGTGTTTTTCTCTCATGAATGAATATAACGGTAAAAAGAGAGAGAGAGAGAAAGAGAGAGACTGTGAGACCAATCGGAGAGAACATCCAAGGTCCAAATAAGATCTAACTCTTAGAGCCAAGCACGGCCATTAGATCCCTATACCCTACATCGACCACAGCAACAAAGAGAAGGATAAATAATATAAACATCAGAAGTCATATCAAAATTGAAAATCCATAAATACATACAGATGAAAACTTAACATAGAGGAAAAACTAAGATAAATCCTAGATAAAAATATTTAACAAAGAACCAACAGAAAGAGAACAGCTTGGCAGAACATTGTTCTTAGCCATAAATTTGGTACATACCCATTGCAGCCATAGCTTCACTTTGTTGGAGAAATGAAAAGTTGGAAATGTGTGAAAGGGGAAGAAAAAGAGGAATGAAAGTAGAAAGGCTAGTAGACAGTGCAAATAGGGGTACTGCCAGAGAGAATACTTCTCACCTATAAATACCGATGTGGGCCCAAATTATTCGCTTGTTTTATAGGTAGAACAGTTATTGGGTGACAGGGAATCCCGTGTAGGTTCAAATACATTGTTGTCTGGTGGAACCACCTACAATATTTAATACAATTATAGATTCAGTAAATTTGCCCAAGTATCAGTGCGCATCAGCCTGAAGGGGAATTTTATGTAACATAAGCAGCAATATAAGCATATTTATAAATGTCAGGTCAAAGCGTTGAAGCTATTAATATCCTTCTATGAAGCGAAAAAGAGAAAACCAAATAAAAGGATAGACATGCCATCTCACTAATCAAATAAGAATACAACAACAACAAAGCCTTAGTCCCAAAATAATTTGGGGTCGGCTAACATGAATCCTCATATGTCATCGTGAAAAAAAAAAATAATAATAATAAATAAATAAATAAATAATAAAAATCAAAATAAAAATAAAAATAAATAAATAAATAAATAAATAAATAAACATATAAATCAAAATCAAAAAAATAAAAAAAAATCAAAAAATCAAAAAATAAATATTAATAATAAATAAAAAATTAAAATTAAAATAAAAATAAAAATAAAAATCAAGAAAAAAATCAACCCCCCACATGGATTTTTGCCCTCCACTCCGGCCTCTTCAACACCATACTTTCATCCACTCCAAGTAAACTCATATCCTTTTCAAGTAAACTAATCAAATAAGAATACAGGACAAAATTGTAAAGGCCTTAAAAGCAGCTTTTCTTTAGGAAGCTAATAACTTCAGAAGAAGAAAGGCAAAGGACGAGGAAAAAAGGGTAATGATATTTTGTAGTCATTAACTGCAGAATTCAGTGCCGTGATATTTACTGTGAAACAAAGAATTTCCCCTATTAGCCGAAATTATTAAAAAATCATGCACACTTCAACAATTCATATTCAAACTGCTCTCAAACATGGATAGGAACAAAGACAATGAGGAGATAGACTCAAAAGTCATAGCTTTGAGAGTGGATTGCTAGTCTTATGCAATATTGAGTTCTCACATATTTGGCACTTCAGATTATATGAATCCTTTTCAGTAATGCTAGAAATCGGATAGCATCAGATTTCTTGTTGGAAGGACAAAAACTTTTTTGGAAAGACTTGGATTTCAGAAGGGTTGATTTTATCCCACATAGTTGATTGAAAAAAAAAATGGCACTGACTTTAAAAAAAAAAAAAAGGTCATGCTTATGGTTTCTGGAGTTTAAAGGCCAATCAAGGGAAAATGTTCAAAGGGCTGCTAGTATGCCACTCAGTTGTAATCTCAACATATTTCAGTGTGGGTATATCTGGTTACTACTCATGATCAACATCTTCACCGCTCTACAAGTTTCAGCTGTTAGTTTGGTACGAGCTTCCCTAACCTGGGCCCAAATCCCTTTTTCAAAAAGAAATTTACTGTTCAAAATGACGAAAACACCCCTGGAATAATCTGCAAAACACAGTTCCAGGGACATTTTCATCATTTTGTAATAAAAAACAAAAATAAAAAAGGTGGTTTGGCGGGCCACGCGCCGGCCAGTGGCCCAAAGAGGAAAAATCTAGGTTCGGCCCAAGGGCTTGCGGGTCTCGGGCCTCTTTGGACATCTCCATTCCTATGTCACCAAAGGAAGTTCAACTCTCAATCCGCAACGTTATACCACGATTAATATCAAGGTCCCTATCGGTGACTTCATTCTACCAATGGTTTTCTATATTTGACATTCAATGTTATACCACGAATATTTACATTATAGTGCATATTTCTATATATTCTACCTATCTGCCACATAATCTCGTTATTTCCCTCTCAAAACAAATCTTCCTCAAGAAAAGGGTTAACTATATTTCTGTTCATTGTACTGAGTCGACTTTCGCTTTTACCATTGCACTAGTTTTTTCCACAAAAGCTATACTTATTTTCTCTTTCTCCGCGGTACCAAAATGTAGCATCATTATTTCTTTGTAATCGTAGGGCTGACCTGGCATGTCGCATGAGCATTTGAGCTGACTTAGCATGTCACATACGCATTCTGAGCTGATATGGCATGTCAAATCAGCATGATTGATGACATGGCAAGTCGCATCAAACTTCAAAGTGGCTTACCACATCATCATTCATATTGATGTTACATGCCTCATCAGCTCCACTGTTGAAAAAAAAAAATAAGGTGTTATCTTTTGGTACGGAATAGAAAAAGAAAATATAGTTCAATGGCTTTTATTGGAAAAAAAAATAGTGTAACGGTAAAAGTGAAATTCGATTCAAAGTATAATGGATGAAAACAGAGTGCCCTCAAAAACTAGACTTTCAGGATTCATATCCTCGTTTGAAAAATTTTTTCACGAAAAATGAAACCACCTAAAGAAGCTTTAAATTTTCCAAGAGATGAGATTTAACAAAGAGCACTTCTTAAACAAGTAATAAAACCCAACAAAAGGCAGGTGTTCGAATTAACTAAAAGAAAAAACAACTTAAATTTCAAGTTCATATTATAAAATTCTGTCCCCAACTGATTTCAGCTCATTTCTTCATTCTTCAGCTAACCTTCTTCGATCCTCTGATATGAAACTGAAAATGTCTAAAGAAAACAATGCTTTTTTTAGCATGGTATCAAAAGGAGATTTTGCTTAACACATAAAACATGAGCACATAGCTTGCAGAGACTCTCATATAAAAGAGACCTTTGTTTCTCTCAGTCTGATGTCAAGCATGAACCAGAGTCTGTATCTTCATCATCCGATTCCTCAATAGGAGGATTAACAAGAAGTAAACCCTGGTAGAGACATTAACAACCGATTTAAACGTTTCTGAACTATAGGAACAAAACAACCTCAAGAAAAAGGCCAACTTCATTTAGTAAACTTTCAGGCCTTGTTTGAACAACATTTTAGTGACAAGAATATTACTACCGAAAGAAGCAATATCAGAAAAGGGGTCTTCATCAGGTAAAATATATTAATCTGTCTTGGAGACCAAGTGAGTACACTCAAAATTCATATAGTTGTAATAAAAATAGAAAAGTAAATAGAAAAGTAAAATACATACTACACTTTAGGAAGCATCATTGAAAAGCGTCTAAATTGAGTAAGAAGTTGTTCCGGCATATGACCAAGCTAAAATATGCCATATTGAGGCTTCAGGATACATGTGTTGAAATACGACCAAACAGCAACTATTTACCAATTCAAAGTCCGATTTCATGAACATGATGAAGTCAGGGCATAATCATAGAAGTTCACAAACTTCCAAAGGTCAGAAAGGCCAGAGAGCCAAATAATCCCCATGATCAAAAATGTAGGGGAATGAGACGTAAATACGGGGGACTTCCAGCTCAAGTACAAGCGAATTAAACAGAATACACATGAACTCTTAAGCAGGAATAAGGGTTCAAGACAATTATCTTATGCCAAAGCAAATACATAGAAATATAAAAGTTGACAAACAATTCAACCTTTTAGTATATGGAGAGTTTTCAGTTGTAAATATTTAGTTCTGATGGACCCTACTTCATTACTACAGTTAGTGCAGATAGCAGCCATGCTACACTCCGCCGCTAACAAACAATCAAATAAGTATCATTGTACACATGATATAAGTCCATTTCATTCTGACTAGTGCTTTTGTGATGTTAGAAGAGATGATTAGCTCTAATTTAGGTGTATATTATGAGATTTAAAATGCAACAAGGCTTACACTGATTTGAGAAGCAGCTATAAGTGGGCCTGCTACCCTTCCACCATAAGGAATGCCATCTGCGCCAACACTTAAGATTGTACAGCTACCATTATTGCCAAGAGGATAATTTATCATGTTCATGCTCAGTAATGTGCAAGCACCCTTCAGAGTTTAAGAAAAGAAAAGGTGGATTCAGTTACTTAAAGAAAAAAGAAAAAAACATGGGTATTCAATTAAAGCTTGTATGTGAAATAGCACGCTCATGCTCCCATAGTCGACAAGTTAGGTGTGAATGAATATGTCAAAGGGGGAACAATTCACTGCACTTCAATCTTCTTCCTATCTCATCAATAAAATAATGTGTCCTCAAAGTTTTTCCAATCTAATATGGTTCCAGGGACTTGGTTACCTGGTTTAAAAAAGAATTGACCCAAAATTATTCTATAGCGATCTCAAACGAAAATTTTGCAACCTAATACCTTTGAATTGTTTTTTGTTTTTTTTTTGATAAGTAAATATGTGCATTAAAGAATCGCCAAAGGGGTGAACCCTTACAAAACAAGCAACAGGCCTCACGAGAAAAAAGGCCAAGAGCTGGAGCAATAGAAGGGTGCAAATCAAAAAGCCCAAAAAGAGGTAATTACCTAGACCCATCTCCCCCAAAAAATCTACAAAAGGGATGAGTGCACTAGGTAAATACTCATTCAACCAAAAAAAACAAAGTGCTAAAGCTTGTGAGTAGGCAACGCGATTCCTTCGAAGCTTCTCCTATTCCTCTCCCGCCAAAGAGACCACATAACAAAATGGGGGATGGCTCCCCAAAGGTTCCTTTTTGCCTTTGGGATGCGAACGCCGTACCAAGCATCTAAGAAACCCTTCACTGAATTGGGCATAGTCCACGAGATCCCAAATAAGGAGAGTACAATACTCCATAAGCCTCTAGCTATATCACAATGCAGCATAAGATGGTTGACTGTCTCATTACTTTTCATACACAAGCAACAGTGGTTAACCAAAATTATTCCTCGTTTCCTCGGATCATCCCTAATAAGAATTTTCTCCCATGTCGCTGACCATAAAAAATGAGATTTTTAGCGGGGCAACGGACCTCCAAATGTGATTCCACCGAAAAAGGATGGACTCCCAACGAGATATTTATAGAAAGACTTGACAGAAAACTTCTCGCTAGAACTAGCAGTCCATCCCAAAACATCCTCTCCTTCGCTAGGTATGGGAGCTAACGCCAAGGTGCTCAAAAAATTGTTAACCATCTCCGGTTCCCAATTACGAAAATTTCGGCGAAATCAGGGATTCCAAATAGGTTGACCATTCATTGTAGTAGTTGAATCACCTACAGTGACATCTTTGTCCGAAGAAATTTGGTACAACTCCGAAAAGGTTAAACAAAGCGAAGAGTCTCCACACCAAAAATCAGTCCCAAAACGAATTCTACTACCATCACCTACCTTGAACTGGACACAATTTTGAAACGTGTCCCACCTTTTTGCAATACACTTCCACACTCCAACTCTATAAGGAAAGCGTCCCTCTTTAGTCATCCACCCATGATCCCTAATGCCGAAACGACTGATGACAACATGTTTCCATAGACCATATTGTTCTTGAGAGAATCTCCACAACCACTTACTTAACAACGCTTGATTGAACGGGTAAAGATCCTCGACACCCAAACCACAATGAGAAATTGGCTTGCAAACTGAACTCCACTTAACAAGGGAAATTTAAAGCTCTGACAATTACCTCTCCAAAGGAAGTTTCACATTAAGCTATCTAGCTTCTTTTTAATCAAGGAAGGAAGAGGAAGAATAGATAAATAAAATGTTGGGAGACTCGAGGGAGTACTTATGAGAGTTAACCTTCCCCCTTTTAGATAAATAACCCTTCTTCCCTCCTGACAGCTTCCTTTCAAAACGTTCTATCACCGGATCCCAAATTGCTTTTGACTTAAAAGAGGCTCCCAAGGGTAGCCCCGAATAAGTTGAGGGGAGGGACCAATAGCGCAGCTCAGAATCCTAGCCAAGGAATGCAACTAGCTCACCTGACCAACGAGATAAATCTCACTTTTTCTTGAAATAATTTTCAAGCCTGAAACTGCCTCAAAAACACATGAGTAAGACACAAAAATCGAAGTAGGTCTTCTTTAGCATCACAAAAGATTAGCGTATCATCTGCCAATAAAAAGATGGGAAATAGAGAGACGACTTCCTCCTGAGCCAATCCCAAAACCATGTAAGTAACCCCCACTAACAACCTTCATCAACAACGTGCTCAAGGCTTCCATTACCAATAACAAGAGAGAAGGAGAAATAGGGTCTCCTTGCGGAAGACTTCTGGAACTAGGGAAAAACCCTTTTGGAGATCCATTGATCAAAACAGAGAAACGGACCGTTGAAATGCAACTTAATTTATTGGATCCATTTTCCACCAAAGCCCATTCTTCTTAACAAATAAAGAAGAAAACCCCAGTTCACATGATCATATGCTTTCTCTATCTCGAGCTTGCAGATAGTCCCAGGCGAACCTTCACTCAGCCTTGATTCTAGACACTCATTAGCCATCAGAAATAGGGAAAATTGCACTTTACTACCACAAAGTTCATATAGAGTTGTAATGTAGGGTTTAAAGTTCCATTTTTTGCAATTTGGTACACTATGTTAACAGTGTGTTGCAATCCAAGGCAATTTTGGATGTCCGTTAACTTAAGTGGATGAAACTCATTGCACATGCAAGTCACATGACTTTTAGAGGGCAAAAATGTCTTTTCTCCATAAGCATGCCCAACATGTGACGGATCCTAACGTTTCTGATAAATACAAGGGCTAAAATGTTATAATTTAAACCACAAATCTGTGAAATCTTATTTCATAAATAGAAAGGACTAAAAATTGAAAATTAAAAACCCAAATTAAAAACTAAAAAATTTGTTGTCATTTATCCTTCCCTTTCCTCTTCCCATCATCTTCCCGCATCTGTCGCCGGCCGCCCCACCCTTCCTCCTAATTTAATTTTTGTTTATTAATTTGTGTTTTAGATCTTGAGAGTCTTTGTTTGATTCTTGGATGATGGGGATTGTGGTATTTGTGTATAGATTTGAGAAAGACGGGGTTTATTTGTGAGGGCAGTTGGTGGTGGTGGTAGCGGTGGTGGATGGCGACGTGCAGCAGTATGGATGATGGTGGGTTTGATGTAGCATGGGTGAAATTAATCAAGTATTATGATTTGTTTTGGGGGTGCTGATGTGTGAAAGTATTTGCAAATTCCTTGAGCTCTGGCGAGGTCAGTGTTGGTGGGAGTTCAAAAATGGAGGCCATTTGTTGGGGTACTGCTTGGTTGGAGGGTAGAGGAAAGAGTTGAAGAAGAAGGTGATGCAAGAATAGTTGGTAGAGGAGATGTCGAAGAGAAACAATTTTCTTTGAGAAAATTGATCAAATTTAACCCAGTCATTCAAGTTCTAGGCATGCTTATGAAAAAAAACATTTTTGCCCTTTAAAAGTCACGAGATTTGCAAGTGCAATCAGTTCCATCCAATTAAGTTAACGGAAATCCAAAATTGCCTTAGATTGCAACAAAATATGAACCTAGTGTACCAAATTGCAAAATTTGGAACTTTAGGTCCTACATTGCAACTTCGTGTGAACTTTGTGGCAGTAAAGTGCAATATCCCCATCAGAACAGCGTCTAAAATTTGCCGACCAACCACAAATGCGTGCTGAGATTCTGAGATAACTGATCCAATTACAAAGTTCAAACGAGTTGCCAAAACTTTTGCAAGAATTTTGTAGACACACCTTATAAGACTGATTGGTCTGAAATCGCGGATGTTATTAGCCCCTCCTTCTTTGGAATCAATGCTATAAAAGTAGCATTCAAGCTTTTCTCAAACTCCCCTTTAGTGTGAAAGTCATTAAAGAAATTAATCAAATCATCCATCACTACTGACACTCTAACAAGATTAAAAGAACGCCATTGAAAACCCATCTAGACCAGGAGATTATCCCTATTGCAAGAGTGAATAGCTGCAACAATCTCTTCCTCATTAAAAAGACCCTCTAGAGTTGAATTATCTCTGGAGCAGATATAGATATAGGTTTAAATTGCACACTATTTAAAGACGGGCGCCTAGACTCTTCTTTCATGTAAAGTTTCTCATAAAACTGAGAAATTTATGATCTTATTTCATCTTCTTCTGTAAAGATCTGTTCCCCCACTGTAATACTGTTGATATGATTCACTCTTCGATGACAATTTGCAAATTTATGAAAGTATTTTGTATTTCAGTCTCCTTCCTTCAACCATAAAGCCCGAGATTTTTGACTCCAACAAATTTCTTCCTTTTTAAGTTTTCTGCTCACCTCAGATTTCTTTGATTCTCTCTACTATGTTCCTACTCTGATAACCCCACTAAGCCTTCTTTTTCATCGAGTTTCTGAATCTCAGATAAGACTCTAGCTAAACAAATATGAACATTGCAAAACATCTCCGAGTTCCATTTCTTCGAGTCATTCTTCGAGCATTTTAACTTCATTGCCATAACATGACCAGGGTTGCCGTTGCCGCTGACTAAACAAGAAGACCACCACCCTTATACCAACTCAATAAAGCCAGGTTCTTTGAACCATGTGTTTTCAAATCAGAAAGGCATTTTTCTCTGAGAAATACCCCCCCCCCAACTATTCAGCAAGAGATGAATATGATTTGACGATAATCTCGGTAAAAAACTCTGAGAGACATTAGGAAATAGTGTCTCCCAATCCGGAGATATAAGAAATTTATCTATTCAAGAACTCTCAGCAAGAACCCCATCTCTAACCACGTGAATTGACCCCCTTCCAAAGGGAGGTCTAACAGATTCATGTCTGATATAAATTGAGAGAAGTCAGACACATACCTGTTGATCCTGCAACAGTTGCTTCTTTCGTTGGGATACCTAACAACATTAAAGTCACCACTGATACACCAAGGAAGGTTCCACAATCCTTGGACACTAGAAAATTCTTCCCAAAGATATTTCCTTTGTACATTAACTACTGGGCCATACACACCAGAGAAGCACCATAAAATCATTATCAACACTTTTGAACTTAATAAAGGGCAAACCCCGGTGCGCCAAGCGCTCCCCACCAAGCGGGGGTTGGGAGAGGGAACTTTTGAACTTAATAGATATGGAAAATTCTCCATATAAGTTCTCAACGCCTTCATAAATCCTGCTATCCCACAAAATTATTGTACACCCAGCTGATCCAATAACATCAAGAGCGCACCATTTTACCCATCTACCACCCCACAAGCTGCTTGCAATCTCTTCGGTCATCTTCTCAATTTTGGTTTCTTGTATACACACTAAGTCCAACTTCCAGTGTTTAATAAAGGCATTCATTAAAAGACGTTTGTCTGAGTTATTTAAACCCTCGCATTCTAGACAAAATTTTAATCCTCATCAAGCAACAAAAAAAATTGTTTTTGCTTCTACTACAACTACCCTTCTTTGTTATATCTCCTGACACCTCTGAAGACTCCTCGTAACTAATATCCCAATGAAGTTTCTTTAACTCTCTTTGCATCTGACTCGCCGTCCCGCTGCCACCCTTTTGAGAATGACCTCACTTGTATTTCTCCACCTTGTTGCCACCCTGCTGAAAAGTTCCAACGCCTCTACTTCGTGATTTTCATAGGTTAAACCCAAAAATTTGCTAAACCCTTCAATTGTACCCCCAATCCACTCGTCTAAGTCCTTTGATTCTGTAGCCACTGATTTTGCAGTCTCAATGGTTGCCAAATTGGTAATATCCGGGGAAAGACCATCAAGCATGTCAATCCTTTCTTGATCTTCAACTTCCTCTGCGTAAGGATCAAAAATAGTAACTGGAAAGCACGTAGACGAACTCTCAACATGCTCAGGTAAATTATCATCTACATCAACATCAATCCTCTCAGGAAGCCTTGGATACTCAGAAAGGTTTTGTATCAGATCAATTGATAGAGAGACTTCCCTTGTTAGACTTTGTAGGTGTTAGTGCCCTAGGCCTATAGAAATAGACTTATATGTAATGTCATTATTCATTTATATAAGAGATTGTTATTTTGATTATTATATATGTTTGCATGTTTATTGTAATAATCGTGTCCCTAGTACTTATGAAGCACTAGTATGAAGTTTAATGGATAATCATGTGATGATTATATGCATAGAGATGCACATTAAATTCATGGGTACTTGTTAGAGAACAAGGTACTGGACTTGACCCATTATGAGATTTATGTCATGGTCAAATGTCATAATTAAATCTCATATAGTTATATCATTGATATCCTTTGACCTGAGATTATCATCGTCTTCCACTCGATGAATATTGTGTTTGATATAGTTTAACGTTGTCTTTAATTGGATAACAATAAGGGCTATTATTGGCATGATAGGATTCTTGTTGGGAAGAATGATAAGTCAAGATGGAAATTTGTCCCTCATAAAGAGAGATGTTTGCTAGGCCACTCGTAAGTAAGATTGATGATGTACATGGCCATGTCCGAATGAATTAATGTGATTAATAACATTCGATTGATCAATTTACTTGGTAACGAGAAAGCATTGAACAATATGAGTTGACGTGGACCATGACTCATGTTCAATATAACATCGTGTGACAATGGGATTGTGATATGTTCTATGTAGGAAATCGAACTTGACATTATATTATTTGGGAAGGCATGATGGCTTGCTAGAGTCCGCTCATGCCTTATGAGGATCAATGTGATCGAACTCATTGCCAACATAATATAGTCCTATGGGGTCACACGCATCGAACGAATTGTCAAAAATGGAGAATATGGATTTTTTTGTACACAAGGGACGACTCGTCACCAGGCCAGAACCAACTATTCCCTTGGCCTGGGACGAGTGTATCAGAGGATTTGTCCTGAGGGACGACTCGTCCCATAGGGGACGACTCGTGTCCATAGGGACGACTCGTGCCCTGGATTTGTACTAACTATTCCCCGTAAAAGGGACGACTGTATCTGAAGCATTGTGGAAGGGGACGACTCGTGCCCTGGGGGACGAGTCGTCCCTTCGGCGCTGACAGATACGTAAATGACTTAAAATTAGGGTTTTCTAAATGGGAAAATATTTATAGCGTATAAATACTAACCCTTGATTGCCCTAGCAGTCACACACACGTTTTTGGGTTTAGAGAAACACAAAAGAGTGATTTTTCAATTGTGAATTAAGAAATCAAAACACCAATTCCATATTTCTTCATTGATTGAAAGAGTTTCAATCAAAGGATCTAGCAATCCACCTAGAACTGTTCTAGGGTTCGTTCAACGCGTGGATACACATAGAGGATCTTCGCAATTCAAGATCTAAAGTTCGTGATTCAAGGTTCGTTCATCAAGGGTTCGTTAGATCATCAATCTGGAGTTGGAACGCGTTTATCAAAGACAAAGGCACACAAGGTTGGTTATTCTATTTCATCCTATTTAATTACTCATCTAGAACGGATCCATGGCTCCGGGTTTTCGTGTTAATTTGCTTTCTTCCGTTGCGCATGGACCCACGAAACCCAACAGACTCCACACCCAGAGCTAAGAAGATTAGGAAGATCCGTTAAAATTTGTAAGCTTCACAGATCGTTCTTCTGTTCTCTCTACTGTCTACCTTCAATTTTTTGGAAGATGGCTGTCGGGAGCCTTCCTAGCTGGAAACGACACTATTGCATTATCAACCTTGACAAGACTTTCAAATGCAAGAGGGTTTAACGCGAAACACAACTGGCCCATCGAGATTGGCTCTCCCTCATTGGCTGAAAATGAAAAAGGAATCATCGAAGGCATCAAAGGATCAGAAGTCCCTTGATGATTCCTCTTGACTATGTTCTTATTACCATGAGGATCGACACTAGAGGTTGAACCAGTTTGAAACTGCGATCGACCAAAACTGATCTCCTCCCTATCTAGAATCTGGATACTTCCTGACCTCCGTGTGGATCCTGCGGGAGCAATTTTTCCATCTCTTGCCGAGTTTTTTTCATTCTCAACTATTTTACATGTTCTCTTGTCAACATCATTAGATTCAACCACAAGAGGAGTTAGCAAGTCATTTCCACGCACCATCATCTTCTTAGATAGGTTTTGGCCATTAATCCCGAAAGAATCTCTTAAGTGACACCAGGTCGTCCCTTCAACCCAAATTGGGACCACAAACTTCCATTCCCCAACTCCTATTGATACAGATGCTGGAATCTCTCTAGTGCACTTAACTTTAATTCTTGCCCATCTATAATGCTTGGACTCTTTTGTGTCTTCATCTACCTCCGCAAACCCCCCACAATGATTTCCAATTTCGTTAAAGGTCTCTAACTTCCAAAGATGGACATGAAGTCCAAGAGCTCTAACCCATAAAAAATTGGGTTTTCTTGCCCGTCTATAATGCTTGGACTCTTTTGTGGTCTTCATCTACCTCCACAAACCCCCCCCCACAATGATTCCAAATTGCTTTAAAGGTCTCTAACTTCCAAAGATGGACAAGAAGTCCAAGCGCTCTAACCCATAAAATTTTGGGTTTTAGACCCTCTCTAAGGCAACCTCCTACTGGTTGCCAATTTTCTAACAGTAATGGTTCACCATTCACAAACCATTTTTTAAAAGAGAGAAATTTCTTTGCTTCTGAATCGGTGGGGAAAATGAACAAGAAAAAATGTCATTGAGCTCCTTGACTTGTACACCTCCCTGAGTTTTCCATTTTTGTTTAACCCAAAACTCCATTGTTTCCTTTGAAGGAATCGCAGAATCTAAACCCCCCTCCCTGCCAACCAAGCATCTTTTAAGAAAGAGCACCTTCTCACGACAATCTGTCTCTGCAATTTCAAAGTCGACGTCTATATTGTTTAGCGGCGTAACACGTAAAGGCAAGTCGGACCAATAATTGGTTTGAGCTGCTTGGACATAAGATTTTTTTTTTCAAACCCCCCTTAGCACCTTCTTCCACAAACCTAACTAATATTTCAACCAAAACATCCCATCCTCCACCTTCAAATTCTGGTATACGGACCGAAAAAGATCTGTTTTGATCTCAGATGTACCACAAAGCAAACCTTCCTCTTTGATTCCAGAGGGTAGCAACCCTTCTTTTTCTTGATCCCTCGGTAACCTTCCAAAGAAATCTGTCTGGAGCCTCGGAAGCATCCAATAGGTACTGAAGCATCCATCTTAACTCCCTTTTTTAGCTTGATTGCACGGACCACTCCTTTCCCTCTCTCTGTTAACCAGAACCAAGAGTTGGATTGGTCACCCACATCATACAACTCAAATGATTTCCAACCTGCCTGAAAGAAGGAGCGCCTATATTAGCTCAAAACCATCTTACCTGAGAACAAGCTGAACTGTTGGTTTAACGAAGAATAACGGGAAACCCATCAGCCCAGCGAAACAGAAAAACTAGGGGTGCAGCAGGGAACCAGTGCAAAGATTGATCGTGAAAAAATTCTGGTAAAAATGCTGGAGTCGCTTCAGGTCGGCGAATCTATCTGAGAGGCGCATGCTTCAAGAAACTGTCAGCAACTAGCTGGATCTTGAAGCCAAGGTTTCTAGGTTAAAAGTCAGAAAAACAAGCTAAAACCCTTGATTGAGCCGGAAGTCAGTGAGATCGGTTCGAAGAGCAGCTACCTCTAGGTGCGTCAGCCTCGAGTGACACCCTCCTGTCTGGCTGCCCCGACGCCGGTGATTGAATGGCACTGCAGTTGTGTGGATGCTTGAAATGCAGCGTAGACCTTAAGCAGGTTAATCATATTCGCTAGTTTCTCATCTTTAAGATAAAGGCAAGCCAATAGAAGCCAGTTCCAGTTCCAGTTCCAGTGTTGTGCTGAAGACTTCAATGGTTCAGAAATCAGATGAGATTCATTCTAGTCTAGGTATCACTTCCTGAGTAACTGGACTGAGGATGTTTCAGTGGTTAGACAATAAATTCGAGAAAAAGAATAGAACAAGAGAGAGGGAGAGGAAGAGAGAGAATTATTACTTGATCATTCTAATCTTCCTAGACTACGTTTGAATTGTGAAAAAGGACTTGCAAGTTATAACAATGAACCCATAATGACATTTGAAGTAGGAAACTAGTGAATCAAAAAGTTTCACATAAGGTCCAACAACATAGCAGAAGTATAATCGCTGAGGAGGTGATACATTGCATGTTGGTGCCAAAAGATACTTGATGTTGGGGTTCTCCATACTGATCACTTGACCCAGAATAAAAGGCCCGAATCGGTAATTCATTGCACATATAAGATCTTGCGTGTTCAATAATCCAGAAGATAAACTGGGTTTTTATGTATGCAAATCATCCATGCGGTTCAAAATTGTTTTCCATTGAAAGCCAAGGAAAGTTTAGAACTTGCCTCATGCATCTGGATTTGGTTGTTTCCATATAGCACACTGGGACTCATGACAATACCATTCATGTTGACAATAGTCACGAGAATTTGGTTGTGAGTTTCACACTCCAAAGAGATTTCTGTCATAATGTCCTACAAACAGATAAGATTAACCATTAACACGCAATTAAATGCTAGAACAAATTTTGGTTCCATCAACTTTTGAGTTACACAAAAAAAAATGGGTAAGAAAAACAAACTAGATAACTTTCTAAGAATTATCCTACATTTACCGGGTTGCAAACAAAGGATATTGGCATCACACATTCTAGAGAAACATCTCCAGCTAAAGGCCCTTCAACAATCAAAATTCGATAAATGTGAGATATTATACAAATGGAAATGAAATTTTAAAGCCCAAGTCTCAACAATCATCCTAAAGGAACACAAATTGCGGTGACTAAGAACATCTTTATTAATTTGAATATTTTTTCTTCAGGACTGAAGGACTTCTGAGAAACCAAATTCTACATGAATTGGCTCAGAAGCTAGGAAGCTAATGACTCTACTTACGGAATTGAATAACTGATCAGAGTCCACAACATAATTCTGTATTCCACAGTAAAAATAGTTTCTTTGGAGCATTTAAAGGATTTTAGGAATTTAGAACTCCATATGTAAGTTCTGATCAATCAAAAATTCTTTTATCTAGTATCAAGATCACGTAGGATTGTGGATTATATATGGACTAGAAACTGATAAACACCAAAAAAAGACTCTAATTTACCCCAAGATAGTAAACGAAGCCCCAGTTAAGTTTCATAAATTCAGTATAAGGATTCCTAATCATAGTCACAAAACTTCTATCCTTGTACAATGTAGAAAAGTACAAACTCCCGCCAAAATGATAGTGACTCGTCAAAATCCCAGTTTTACGAAAGACAATTTTACACCATGAAATCGAAGTAAAAGCACATTTATAGACTAAATACTCAAAAGTGACACTTATTTGAGGAAGAAAATAGTTTAAAAGAGGCCGCCACTCAATTGGCATCTAATTAAGAGGAAACACAAAACAACTAACACTTTTTCCCATGTATCTGGTTGGTGCATAACATCACAACTTGGTATGTTTTAGAAAATGACTGCCCCTATGTACATGGAGTTAAAACCGGGAAGTTTAACTGGATTTTTCTAAGACTACTCATGCCATTCAAAAATGATTTTCTTTGAAAGAAAAGTGTAAAACTTGCCTCATACATCTGGAGTTGATTGTTCCCATATATCACACTGGGACTCATGACAATACCATGCATGCTGATAATAACAACGATAGTTCGTTTGCGAGTTTCACAATCCCAAGAGATTTTTGTCATAATGTCCTGAGAACGGATAAGATTAAGCATTAGCACGTAATTAAAAGAATATCAATTTTCAAAATTTTTTTTGTTCCAAAATGGATGTCCTTTTGTAAAAAAATATCCCTAAAATGTTTTTTACCAATTTTTTTCACTAGTCGCTTTATACATACAAAACTAAGTGTTTAGAAAGTGGATATCAAAAATATGTATGAATCTTTATCATTTGATTGCCTAAAAAGTGAACATTTTCACAATATCCCCCTAAATGACATTTGGACATTCATTTAGGGACGGAGGTAGTAGAACAATTTTTCTCCACCAATTTTCGAGTTACTCAAGAAAATATTATTTAAGATAAGAATGAAACAAGCTAGATAACTTTCTATGAATTATCTTACATGTCCCGGGTTGCAGGTGAAAGCAATTGGCACCACACCCTCTAGAGAAACAATTCCAGCTAACGGCCCTACAACAATCAAAATTCAATAAATGGATATTATACATATCAAATGAAATTTTAAAATCCCAAATAATCATGCATTTTTGTCTCAACAATCATCCTAATGGAACATGCATTGATGTGGCTAAGATCATCATTATTGATTGAATGTCTTTTCTTCAGGACCGAATGAATTCCGAAAAACAAAATTCTACATGAGAACTTTCCAGAAATTGGCTTAAAAGCAAGCTAGCTAAAGACTCTACTTACTTAATCGAGAATGATCCCATATTCCACAGTAAATGACTACTTATTTTTAATAATGAAAAACAAAAATAACATTTTAAAAAATATAAATGTTATCATACCATTGGTTATATTCGATAATGGTCGACCAGAAGAAATGTAACGATTATTTCACCTCCACCTCTTGTTAAAATATATGTACTAAATTTTTTAAAAGTACTACTCTCTCCGTCCCAAAATGAATGTCCAAACAATTTACGAATTTGCTCAAGAGCAAATTTGTAAACTTTTTGGACATTTATTTTGGGACAGAGAAAGTAACATGTATCATTTTGAAAAATAGAGTTCATATAAATTAATTTATTTATTTTTATCAAAAAAATGTTCTAACTAGAAAGTAATTGAAAAAGTAACCAAAAAATGAAGACGAAGTCCATAAACAGATTTTCGGCCCAATATAGCCCATAATAGTCCAAGCAAGTTATGACCTAATAGGTGTAGCATTATTCCCAATGTGTGGTTTATTCATGTGTTGCTAGGTGCAAATTACCGATATTGAATAACAAACCCAAACTTAGTGATATGATGGTGAGGGGTAGGGGAATGCCAAAGCAAACATGGATAAAGGTGATTGAAAGTGAAATGAGTCTACTTGGGATTGAAGAGAACAAAGTAGAGGGCAAAAATCCATGTGATGATAGGGTTTGATATATACTCCCTCCGTCCCTAAATGTTTGTCCCATTTCCCCTTTTCCTTTGTCCCAAAAAGTTAGTCTCATTTTCAAAATTAAAGCTTCAAAATCACTAAATTTTCAAAACTTGTAACATTTAGGGACGGAGTATTACATAACGGCGGTGTATATTATCAATAATTTTCAAAGCGTTCGTAAAAATAACCAAAATTAAAGCTTCAAAATCACTAAATTAAAATGTTTGAAAAGTCAAATGGGACAAACATTTAGGGACGGAGGGAGTATTTTGTATTGATTTATTTTTCCCCATTTTCTTTCCGCCTATTTCTTCTTTTAACTTTTTTATTATCTCCCCCTCCTCTTTTCTTTTCTTTCCTTTCTTGAGCTGACGACTACATATACGATTCATGTTAACCAACTCCAAATCATTTTGGGACTAAGGCTTTTTTTTTTGTTGTATTAGAAACATTGTCCAACACTGCCTAAGTAACATATACAACTACTCAACTCAAATCTGTTGTCCTCCCAAATACTTGAGGTCTGCCAAATACAATGAAGTATAAAGAGTTGAACAAAACACCCTCACACTATCATAATATTCAGTTTGGACCCCAAAGTTCAGACATCAACATTTATTAAAAAAAAAAAAAGCTTTTAAAAATCATGTAGGGTCGGCAGTCTGCATGGGGTCCCTTCTTAGGCTTACAAATAACTAAATAGAAGGCATGAAATGAATATGACCATGTCAACCAATCACATCAAGGATAAAGTCATTAGCTTTTTTACTTTGCAATAGGGTTTTCCAAAACATCCACAGATCAAAAGTTACATCATTAAAACTCTAGCTTTGGCCCAGTCACCTCAATAACTTGAACCTAACCACATTAACTAAAGTGCCTTTCTGGTTGGAGTTGGAAGGCATCATGTGGATTGAACCTGATCAAATCTCATATTCCTAAGCTCTGATAGTCGGATCGTTGGAGCTAATGGCCTTGATCCAAAGTTTTTAACTATATCACAAATCTCCTGATTATGCCCCAATTTATATTATTATCGGCATCAACTCTGGCTCTATTGACATAATTCAATCCTGAGGGTCCTAACAACTCATACGACTGTTTTAGGACACAAATACACATCCTCAAAACATAATTATCTCTCAATCCACTAGACCTAACACCGTTGCACCTAGAAGAACTTCAATCGCTAATCTGTTAAGTTTTAATCAGGACATCATTTGTACGAGTGATGCAACTCGTTACCAAATACTCCTTCTAGTTAAAAGACATACTCCCTTCATCCCATAGAGATGTTCCCATTTGCTTTTTTCTTTGTCCCAAAAAAAATTGGTCTCGTTCCAAAAATTTTAGGTTAAATCATTGAACTTCCAAAATTGACAACCATGGAAAGAAGAGAGGATGAGAGCCAACCAAGGAAGAAGAGGAAATAATAATGTAATAAGTAAACCTCACTAAGGTTAGTAATGGAAATGAAAATAGGTTGTTAAAATGTCTGAACAGTCAAATGGGACTATTGTTATGGGACGGATGGATTTTATATTTAAAAAGGGATACAATAAAATTAGAGGTGAATGGTGGTGAATCAGGACAAATGCACAACGCCTTGCTGGATGTAGAAAATACATGAGCAAAAAGGAGAACTAAGGAGGGTGGGTGCTCATGTAGATAGATGGAGCCACTTGCCAGCTGTAAAAGAAGCACGAGCACAAAGGGAATGCTGGAGGGTACTCATGTAGATTGGATGCACCCACAAGTACAAACAAGTATAGGCAGACTCATAGTCACGCATATCTTCTCACACAGATACATTACCCAAAATATGTGTCAACAATCTGCCTCCAATCACTTCAGATAAGCCACATACAAAAAGTCTAATGTAGTAAGTTGTATCCAAGCTCATATGACTGAGAGAACTACTATCAGCCAATACAAATAAAGCAATGAAATTAGGTGTTTGACCATCAACAGAACAACCACACATACTCCCTCTATCTCAAAACACGAGTCGCTTTTAAAAAGTCAAGATTTTCTATGCGTGCACTTTTATTTTTCTATATTTCCCTCAAATTGCACCAAGAGGACATCACTTTTTTGAACAAACATTATGTAAGTCTCATGTTTCCTAGAAAATAGGGAATGTGGGATTCCTTCTTTGGAACATGCTTTGATTAGCTTAAATTTGAAAGTGCGACTCTTCCATTGAAAAAACTTCAAGAATTTAAAGAAAAGTAGGACTCTTTCTTGGAACTCAGGGAGCATAAATAAGTAAAGAATCATTCCATGATAAATCCCATTTCAGGTTTGAAAAATAATACTCCCTCCGTTCCTAAATGAATGTCCAAATTTACGGGGGGGAATGTAACAACCCAGAATTTCCGAATATCATAATATCATTAATAATATAAATCCGTCCTCCAAAATAAAGGATTAACGGTCACAAACTACAATTTAAATCTCTACGGCTAGTACATCTAACCACAAAACCAAAACAAATAACGGAAGCGTAACAATTGTCTATCACTACTAACGGCTAGTAGCCATCAAAACTCGTTTATGGCATTTATTACAATCTCAATAAAAGCCTACTTAAAATATAAAAATCACTACTTTACTTATTAGGGTCCGCCTCAAAGATGTCTCCACCGAAAGCCTTGCTTTCCTACTTATAACCTGAAGAAATAGAATTTAGAGAAAGGGTGAGCGAACAATGCTCAGTAAGGTCCTACGCCGCCCCTTCGGTTTCTAAGAAGGGGTGACCTCAAAGAGTGTATCAATAAACAATTTTCGATGAAACGGATGAATAAATCCAAACAATAATCTTCTTTTTAAAACAAAGAAAAGAAATCATGGCACAATTCAATATTCGATAATGCGTAAAATCAATTATGATCACTTAATATTCATCTCAACATTTCAATGTTCAAAAGTTACCCAAAAGCGTTCAATAGTCGATGTATCAATGGTTCGGTATATCCGGATAACCTATATAACCACAATTTCAGTGGTGTCGATATCAATGGTTAATGCCACATAGGCATGTCATGAACTAACCCTCATGACCGGGTATCAATAGTACATCAATATTAACCCATAATTAAATGGGTGTCATTAAGTGATCATTCTTTTATCGATGATGTTCTTTAATTGACCAAGAAATCAATGTCAATTTAAGTTTAGAAAATTTCAATGACGAAAGCACTTGGAGTGAATTCCAATCAAAGTTACCGGCCATAACGGTAATACAATAATTACTCTAAGAATGGAGGGCCAATAGATAACGATATACAATAAGACTAAGAGACGTAATCCCTTACCTTGATTGAGTTAAAACACGAACGAGCTTTCACGCGTGCTTCCCAAAATCTAACATAGAAAATACAATTACTATCATTAACTAACAAAATGAACTATTTTTGTTAATTTTCAATCCTAAGGGCTGATTACAGGTTTCATTTGCTCTTAGGGCTTTTTTGTCGTTAACTAGTTTCGCGGAGTTTCATTACATTTTTAAACTATCTTGGACCATACAGGAAATTAACTTAGGACAGGGACTAACTGGAAGCACCCCATCTTCTTCCCAAAATCAAACAACATAGCTGCTGTACAGATTCGAAGCAGAAAACATAATCCAACTTTCTTTCTCAGTTTCATATGCTTTGAATTTTATTTTACCCACTTAAATTCTCACCTTTGTCTATAGCCCAATTGATAATTACAAGTAAAACACATTCTATAAAAGCATTAACAAGTTAATTGCGTCAATTATTATGGGACGGATTTCTTGTTTTAAAATCCTAGATACACCAATCCTAAAACGAGCTTCAACAGAAAGGCTGATATAGACAACTCCATAAATGGAGAGAATGATTACGCCAGAATCCAATTTATATCCAGCAATTTTAACCCTTTGTACTGATATATATAGCTTAAACCATGGTGATAAAGATGCAGGTCCCAAGAGGCAAGGCAACCTAAAACACTTCAATATTTGATCTAGGCCCATTTGATCAACCTAATTTCGAGTCAATATTTTAGCTATAAAAAAACAATTACACCACAAGAAACCCGCAAGCAAAATAACTGGGCTCTGAAGCTCACACTGGGAATTGACTCAAATGATAAACAAAGAAGCATTTCTAATATTAAATCAATTATTGCAAAGAAAATCATTCTTCTTCGGTTGATAACCACCCTAATCTTATTTTAGGTTTCTTTTCTAAGATTTCTACCTTAATGATCAGTGTACAGAAGAAGGGTGAGTTTTACCTGTGTTTGAGCTTAACCCAATAATGGAGTCCCCTTCTCTCCTTCCTTCTTCCTCGGTTCCTCCTTCCCCCTCTTGCCGTCACCTTCTTCTCTTCTGTCTGTCTTCTTCTCCAAGTGTCTCTCTCTCTCTAACGCTCTTCCTCTGTTTCTGCCGTTCACACCTCTCGGTCTTTCTCTCTCAATTTCGAATGAAAATCCTTAGCCTGAAGAAGTTTATTTATACTGATGTCTATGGCTTTCAAAATTCAAAGTCTGGCTTTCTAATTTCCCACAGCAATGGCTGTCAAAATTCTAAGGTACAACAATGGCTGTCAAATTTCTAAGGTTGGCCTTCCAATATTTAACTGATACATTAACTTGTTAATATTCATTTAGTTATTCATTTTTTGTTAGTTTTTTATTTTCTATTATAATATATCAAAATACCCATATATTACATTACAGGGAAATTGTCCCAGAATGAATGATCATTTTTTGGAGAAGTTACTAAATCCTCCCTCATCATACAACAAGTTCTAATTCACAATTATTTAGGGATGGAGGGAGTAATAACCAAAGAAAAAAAGGTTAGAAGTTAAAAGTCAGGTAGATTTGTTGGTATCCGGTCTTCCTACCCAAGGCTTAGGATTTTTATTGTGTATTGGACCCCTCACATTTAGTAAGCACAGTCGATCACTTTTGAAAAATTGGATTAGACACAAACCAATGCGCAAATGTATGTAAGTGGTGTATTTAAACCCCTCCTAAAAACCCTCAAATCTTATCATTTCCATGCATCTCACCTCCCCCTAATCATTCTCGTGAGTCTTAACTAGAAAAGAAACAATCATATTTCATGATCCCTGCCCACCAATAAAAATAACACCTAGAGTAAAAAGAAGAAGATTTGTCTCCCTAAAATCAACTGCACCACCTACATGCTCTAAGAGAACTACTCTATCCTCAAGATCCTAGTAGCTAACTTTTTCCTAGCAGCAACACAAGCGGTCCTCTCAATCCACCACTTCAACATAATGCAAGGAGAAACATTCTCTATTCACACACCGTCCCTAACTGAATGTCCATTTTCAAGATTTTTTTTGTAGCAAAATGAACGTCTTTTTTGTAAAAAAACCTTTGTCCCTAAAACTTTTTTTACCAAAAAAAAAATTATTAGTCACTTTATACTTGCAAAACTAAGTATTTAGAAAGTGGATAACAAGAATGTTTATGCATCTCTGCCATTTAGTTGTCTAAAAAGTGAACATATTCAGAATGTTCCTTGAATGAAATTTGAACATTCATTTAGGGACAGAGGTAGTATATCAAATTCAAACAGCCATCTATACATGTGTCTTTAGCTCATTGAATATGAATGTATATATATATAAATAAGAAATCAAGGAAAAAAACTAACTCAGTTGCCATTGGAAATTGCTTCATGATTAGTCTTGTATTGAAACCCTAATTAGTACCCTGCAAAGCACATACACATAAACACACTTTTTCAAATCATGTTCGAAGAATTTCCAAGTAATTGAAAACAATGAAATTGGAGAGAGAAAGATTGACCGTTCGGAAAGGCTGATAATTCAAAATTGCAGCAGTACGGCAAAAAAATCGATGGAGAGTCGGAGAGCGAAGCAAGGGAAGAAGACGAAGTGAACAAGGCGTGACGTTAAGAACGTTAACTTGACGTCTTTAGTTTAACGGCTACGTGAGCTTGTCGTCCTTTATGCTTTAGACGAACTTCAAATTGCCCCCTTATAGTTATACTATGTGATGGGCGTGGTTATTTGCAAGGCACCTTATTTGTAAGGCACGAAAAATGGATAAAATTGTCCCTCCCGTATGCGAATGTTTCGTGTGATTATATACGACGTTGTCAGATATGTTTCATATAAAAATACACGAAATGTATTGAGTTATTTCGCGTAGATTCACACGAAATGTTGAATAACATTTCGTGTAAAATGATACGAAATGGTTCTCAACATTTCGTGTATATTCACACGAAATTCACAGGAGAAATTTTCCTTTAGATTTCGTATGAATATACACGAAATGTTAAGAAATATTTCGTATGATTTTACACGAAATGTCATTCAACATTTCGTGTATAAACACACGAAACACCCCACCAGTACGAATTTTTTTGCAAACCCAGTTACGTATCATTTGAAATTGACATTGAAATTGAAAGCTAGGTTGTAAATTGATGTTACAACAATTTTCGACTCAAATTTATACTACAATTATGCATTGTAACATCAATTTTAGGCATTAAATCTATTAGGGCTTCAAATTCAAATTTGGGTAAATTGTCTGTTTTTCGGCGAAGACAGCAGCGGTAGACGAGGTCCCAGTGGTAGACTTGGCGACATTGGAAATTTTCATCCGAACCATTGTAGAAGAATTGAGTTTTCCGGCGAAGAAACGATGGTTGGCGTTGGGTACGTCGGAAATGGAGATGGGGAGGAGAGAGACCGACGTTCTTGTGCTTTGAAATGAAATTGTGATTTTTTTTTTTTGTTATATATACAAGGGCATTGTGGTCATTTCAAAGTGTCTTACACATTTGGTGCCTTGCAAATAAAATTCACCCTATGTGATTCAAACTTAAATTGGTACCGTATACAAATATCTATAAATATATTAAAGCAAAGTCGTTTTTAAATTTGGCAAGTTAGAGCCTAAAAATGTCACTATCAAGTTGTTGAAAATAGAAGCTTTGATCGATTTTCAAGAGTGGGTAATCAATTTCTTTTTAAAGAAAGAGTGAGTAATTAATGTCTATTATGATTATGCCTTTGAAAACCACATATTATGATTATTAATAAAAATTATAAATTTATGATATTAAAAGTACTACTAATGGTTGTAAAATAATTATACGTTCATATTTTTAAATCAAAATCATTTCTTATTACCTATAAATTTTATTAGTATTCAAATTGGTATATCAAAATTCTCTCAATAAAAATGTCAAACTTTCTTTGAAAAAAATAGAAATACTAAATTTATTTTTTATTTCAAATAAAACTATTTTTTACTCAAACTTAAAAATATTAATAACCTTTTGTTTTGAAAGAAAAATATTAATTACAATAAGATCAAAAGGTGCAATTTAATATACAGTAAAACCTCTATAAATTAATAACCTCTCTAAAATAATAAAATTTTTCGGTCCCGAGGCCTTTGTAAAAAATCATCAAATTAGATAAGATAATATAATAATAATTTTTCGGAAAATCCGTTTATAGATATTAGATCCCAATTAAACTCTAAATTAATAATTCATAAAAATTACAATATAAATATTATGGTAATTTGCTAAAATATGAATCTATTGTTGCTTGATTTTTCTTAAAATTTAAATCTAATTGAATCTCATCTCTAACTTTTTTAATTGCACCCAAGAGTTCCGGAGTCGAGTTCTCTAGCTGCAACAAAAAATTATGAAAAGTTGTTGCCGCGCTCAAAGCCTCCTTTCTCGTGACCCGTTCCAACGGTATTGAATCACCTTCAGCATCATCATTAGTACATGCATCCATGAATGCATAATAATTAATTGTATACAATGAATTGATATCATACATGAATATATTTAATTAGTTATAAAATAATTGGTTGATGCATAAATATAATCAATGAATTATATATAAATTTATTTATTTTTAATATATATACACTAAATTTGTTGAATTTAAAAATTCTCTCTTTTAATTAATAAAATATTAATTTATCGATATATTAATATCTCTCTAAACTAATAAAATTTCATGGTCCCAAGGTTATTAATTTATAGAGGTTTTACTGTACCATCTATAAATATATTAAAGCAAAGTCGTTCCTAAATTTGGCAAGTTGGAGGCCAAAAATGTTACTATCAAGTTGTTGAAAATAGATGTCTTGACCGATTTTCAAGAGTGGGTAATCAATTTCTTTTTTAAGGAAGAGTGGGTAATTAATGTCTATTATGATTATGCCTTTAAAAACCATATATTATGATTATTAATAAGAATTACAAATTTATGATATTAAAAGTACTACTAATGGTTGTAAAATAATTATCCTTTCATATTTTTAAACCGAAACCATTTCTTATTACCTATAAATTTTATTAGTATTCAAATTGATATACCTAAATTCTCTCAATAAAAATGTCATACTTTCTTTGAAAAAAATAGAAATACTAAATTTTTTTTTATTTCAAATAAATCTATTTTTTACTAAAACTTAAAAATATTAATAACCTTTTGTTTTGAAAGGAAAATATTAATTACATTAGGATCAAAAGGTGCAATTTAATTGTATACCATCTATAAATATATTAAAGCAAAGTCGTTCTTAAATTTGGCAAGTTGGAGCCCAAAAATGTCACTATCAAGTTGCTGAAAATAGTAGACATGGCCGATTTTCAAAAGTGGGTAATCAATTTCTTTTTTAACGAAGAGTGGATAATTAATGTCTATTATGATTATGCCTTTCAAAACCACATATTATGATTATTAATAAGAATTATAAATTTATGATATTAAAAGTACTACTAATGGTGGTAAAATAATTATCCATTCATATTTTTATACCAAAAGCATTTCTTATTACCTATAAATTTTATTAGTATTCAAATTGGTATACCAAATTCTCTCAATAAAAATGTCATACTTTCTTTGAAAAAAATAGAAATACTAAATTTATTTTTTATTTCAAATAAATCTATTTTTTACTCAAACTTAAAAATATTAATAACCTTTTGTTTTGAAAGGAAGATATTAATTACATTAGGATCAAAATGTACAATTTAATTGTATACCATATTATTAATAAAATATTGTTATTATTTTTAAATATATAAAATAATTTGTCAATTTATATCAAATTGTGTTTTATTAATAGTATAGTTTTTTTGGTTTTTTTTTGAATATTGATAGTTTAATTACTTTTTATCATCATTAACAAGCACAATGGCAGTAGAGTTCTAATTCCTAGAATGTCATTAACTCCATCTGACTCCAGAATTTCTTTCGTGCTCAACGTAGTCGCTTCCGATCATGGTATCGTATGCAATGTCAATCAATAAGAGTCAGGGTCAATCGTTACAAATAGTGGGGGTGCTTTTGAAGAAACCAATCTTCAGTCATGGACAACTTTATGTTGCACTATCGAGGGTAACTAATCCAAAAGGTCTTCATATCTCGATACCCACAAATAAAGCTGATGAGTCATCATGTACTAGAGTCACTATGAACGTTGTGTTTAAGGAAGTGTTTCAAAATGTATAATTGACTAGTACAGATCCCCCGTGCGGACCGCACGGATCAGTACCCCCAATCTATCTTTATTATTTTTCTCATCACCTTCAACCTACTCTATTATTCACTATCGAGTACCCGCCACATTCTATGTAAAACCATCAAAACTAACCTGAAAACAAAAAGACAAATTATGTCGAAAAAGTGATTAAAAGAAAAGCGAAAACTGAGGATCAACCTATTTGTGGCATTGAAAAGTTTTCAATGGTATAGTTTCAACATTTTATGATAGAAAACATTAAGTACATCATATGAAAAAAATATTAAAATATTATACAAATAAAGCATCTTCATTTTGTACTATCCATATCCACATCCACCCTCACCCCACCCCATAACCGCCACCCCCACCACCACACACACACACAAAGAAAAAGAAAAATAAAAAGGAGGCAAAAACAAATCTGAAACATTTGGGATTTGGGTGATCGATAAAAAATAGAAAACTTTAAGCACTCTATATGAGTCCCCTTTATGAAACATCTTCTACATAATAAAAATATATTATATGCACCCTTCACACCCCATGAACCCCCACCCACCCATCAGCTCTCTCTCTAACGGGCATATAAGCGCACACACACACACAAAATAAGTAATTCATAGTCAAAATCCCCCCCCCACGCACACAATGTGCCTCCGACCAAGCTATGGCCAAAACGCTTTAGGAGAGTCCAAGAGAGAGTTGGTTATGTGCCAAAATAGGAAGTTACTAAGTCGGGTCTTCCCCGAGCTTAGAACCATAATATCAGATCAGGAAAAACCCCATATACATACGCTCTCAAATTTCGAGTTTCAGAAGTAGACAACTCAAAAAAGAATATAGTCTGTAATAAGATGATTGAGAAATTTTTAGTCAGCATACAATGTCATTTACCTATCAACGGAAATAGTTCCTCTACTCATGTATGAAGTCTTTTCTTAAGCTACTTGTATATCTGCCAAAGATCATAAAAATGGCAAAGAATAAAGAATCTTGAGCAAAATAAATGAGCCTCTAGATAAACACATAATTTCATTTAGACGAATAAACTATAGGGTAATGAACTGTTCCTAAATGACCTCTCTCTTTTACTGTTTTACCTAAGTAATTAATTTGCAGTAAATAACAACGAAATAATTTGGCCATGAAAAATGTTTTTTTCTAAAGAACGTTAGATGAAAACGACATGTGAAAATGTCATCGAAAACTTATGAAACGGTTAAAACAATGATGCATGTGCAAGTACTATTAAAACCACGATTTCAAATTAATAGCCTTTACATTTTTAGTTATCCAATATTTTTCAATAAATTGACAAAATTATCCTTTTTATGGAGTTTATGATACTCCCTCCGTCCCACTATACTTGACACTTTTTTTCATTTTAGGCCGTCCCACTATACTTGACACCTTCCAAAAATAACCAAGTTTTTATATTTTTATATTCACTCTACCCCACCACTCATTCTCTCTCTTCATTTTCTACCACACATTTATTCAACCAACACTACTATTTACCCCACTCATTCTCTCTCTTCATTTTTCACCACACATTTTTTTTATTTTATTCTTTTTCCTTGGTTTTTGAACCCACCCCTTGGGTGTCAAGTATAGTGGGACGGAGGGAGTATATCTTATGGAGATATTATAGTCACTACAAAATAATAATCTAATATAATAATAAATTATTTTTCTAGAGTAAAGAAAAATTTTCATTTTCTTTTTTAATAAAACTAAATTATCGTATTTGAATTTTTTTTTTAGGTTTTCATTTTTCATAAAAAAAAAATAATACAATTATTTGTGATCCACTGCCTCCCTTCATTATATTTTCTATAAGAAGGAAGAAACCAGAACATATTGACGTCATATTTATATTATAAATTTTTCAGAATAAGTTTTAAGTTTTAATATATTTAATCTACTCTAATAAAAAAATATTTGTTAGTAAATTCACCATTTAGCTTAATATTTAAAATTTTATAAATTTTTCAAAATAAGTTTTAATATTTTTAATCTACTCTAATAAAAAAATATTTGTTAGTAAATTCACCATTTAGCTTAATACTTAAAACTAATAATTATTTTTACACTATCAACATAGTAAAATTCAATTTAGTTAATAAAAATTATTAATTATTTACATCAGTTAGTAACCGGTGTAGGAGAGTTTTTTTTTATTTTTTTCAACTTTAAATCTAGGCCGCTGTTTATCTTTTGCGAGATCAAATCTGAGCCACTCTTTGTGTGGCGATTAGATTTGACCTCTATTGTATTATAGATATTCAGGTTTTTGTACTTCGATTAAATGTTCAGGTTAATTTTGGCAACATAAAATCGCCGTGCATCGCACGGGTTTGCTGCTAGTTTTAAGAATTTAAGGGTCTCGGTGCAATTTATTAAAACTTTTGGCTGTTGTTAATGTTTGTATATCTAATCTACTCCCTTCGTCCCAGAGAAATGCTCACAAAATTGTTTGGCACAATTAGTGGGTAATTGTTGTGAGTATAACAAGTGAGTCTCATTTTCATTTTGAAACTTTACAGATTATTATGAAACGCCCAAAAAGTATCTTTTTGCAGTTTATCGAGGGGCGGAAGGAGTATATGAGAGGATGAATCCCGCATGAATTAGAAATAAAATTTTGAATGAGGTTTATTAATAGGATTTTGTGTAACACAGTTGTTGCAAAGAAGCGATTGTCTTATAGAAGTGATTAGTGATTATTTGCTTATTTTCTTTCCAAGTTTTTTTTATTAACAAATAACTTAATTCATGTAAATTACATGAATGAATGACACGTGAAATAATATTTGATAGGAATTTTTTATTTTGGGACGAAATAAATAATTATTTTAATTATTCTAAATGAAAAACAAATAACTTGACTTTTGTTCGGTTAATTTATAGAATTTTCATCATCACATCAAGAACATTTATTCAATTTTCAACCAAAAAAACATTTATTCAATTTTCAACCAAAAAAAAGGTTTTGAACTCAAATATAGAAATGACATGTTCATGTTAATTCCTTCTCCTTATCTAATCCTCTCACTCTCTCCATTCAACCATAAGGTATCCTAAATTAATTAATTGTGACACTTGTAATAAAGAGATATTTATCAAAAACTCTTTGAAAGATGAATATTACAAAAAAAAAAAAAAAAAAAAACACAGGTTGAATATTACAAAAAACTCCTTAATTATTACCAAAAACTCCTTTTTATTTTTATTTATTTTTTATTTTTTTAATAGACAAATCCATGTATTTATCAATTGTTTAACTCTGTATTTATCAGGTGTTTAACTGATAATGACATTTGGCAGTTGTTTTATCAAACAATAAACACAAAAATTCTTCAAAAATAACTGATAAATGACATTCATCAGTTGTTTAAATCAAATACTTAGCACAAAAATCTTTCAAAATAACTGATAAATGATATTTATTAGTTTTTTAACCAAACAATAAGCATAAAAACTCTTTTAAATGGATAAATGTCATTTATTAGTTGTTTAATCAAACACTTAGCATAAAAATTCTTAAAAATAACTGATAAATAACATTTATCAATTGTTCAACTAAATACCAAGCATAAAAACTTTATAAGAAAACTGATAAATGTCATTTATTAGTTAAACAACTGATAAATGACAATTATCAGATATTTAACCAAATATCAAGCAAAAAAAACTCTTTAAAAAACTTATAATTGTCATTATCAGTTAAACAACCGAAAAATGCAGCGGGTTTGCCCATTATAAAAAAATTATAAAAAAAACTCCTTGAATATTACAAAAAAAAATAAAAAATCTTAAGGAGTTTTTTGCTAGTTTTTAACTTGTGTGATTTTTATTTTTTTATTTTTTTTTGTAAATTGCATCTCTTTGAAAGAGTTTTTGTTAAAAACAAATCCTATTAAATTGAATAGGGATTAAAAGGTAAGGTATTAATGGAATTATTTTTGGCTATTTATTAAAATGAGATAAATGTGGTTGTTATTCGAAGTTAAATAGATTAGTGGAAATAAAAAGGAGTTTTAACAAAAAAAAAAGGGTTAATTACAATTTAGGGCCTGAAGTCTTGTATGAGGTCCCCAAATGGGGCCTGACTTTTTTTTTTTAGCGATTTAGGGCCTGACATTACATTTTTTGATCAAATCAGGGCTTTTTGACGAATTTTGTTAGAAAAATTAGTTAAGTGACGAATTTTGGACTAAATTGAAATGCAAATTAGTTATTAAGGACTGTAATGTAAATTTTTAAAAATTGATGACCGTTACAAAATATTTTTTAAAAATAATATTTTTTGAAAATATAATATATTGTGAAAAGCTGTAATTTTTTTTATAACTTTTAAAATATGTTAAAATAAATGTTATAAATATAAAAAAAATTATTTTTAAAGAAAATAGTATTTTTTATGATTTATGTATTTTTAACATTTATTTTAACATATTTTAAAAATTATAAAAAAAATTACAGCTTTTCACAATATATTATATTTTCAAAAAATATTATTTTTAAAAAATATTTTGTAACGGTCATCAATTTTAAAAAAAATTACATTACAGTCCTTAATAACTAATTTGCATTTCAATTTAGTCCAAAAATCGTCACTTAACTAACTTTTCTAACAAAATTCGTCAAAAAGCCCTGATTTGATCAAAAAATGTAAAGTCATGCCCTAAATCGCTAAAAGAAAAAAGTCAGGCCCCTCTTGGGAACTTCATATGAAAAGTCAGGCCCTAATTTGTAATTAACCCAAAAAAAAACTCCTAAAAAAGATGCAATATTTTTTTTAACACGCGTAAGTTATGATTTTACAAAAAAATTACTTTATTTATTATTATTTTTTTGAATGGGCAAAAATTTCGTATTTATAACTGGTAAATGTATTTATCAGTTAAGAATAACTGATGAATGTGTTTATCGGTTAAATAACTTATTTACTTGTTGTTTATTCAAATATCATGAGATTTAATCATGACATATATGACTATAGATCATGTCATAAATCTCATAGGTAGGTCATGTTCAGTACCTTGTTCTCTAACAATTATCCATAAGTGTAATGTGCATCCCATGCATATAATAATCTCTATGATTATCCATTACCAACTTATACTAGTTATTCACAATAACTAGGGACACAGAATATTATAATAAACATGTAAAACATATAATACTCCAGATAAACATTCTCTATTATAAATGGTAAAGACGAGTACATAACGGTATAAGTTATGAGTCAAAATAACTATACGCCTAGGGCATAGCACCAACACCTATCCCTTAGGTCGTCGTTCCGATCTATGGAGATGTGGGTAGGAGGAGGCATTTCATTCCTTTCTCTTCCCCTGACGGTCTAGGCACCCCATTAGCACGCCTATGAGAGGTGAGAGAAGGGGCTACCCTTTGTGATCTTCTGGCGTCCTTCTTAGGGGACTCAGGTAGCTTGAGCAACTCATTCTGTACCTCGAGTAAACTTTGTAGCAGTCTAGCCCGCTCTAGCAAGATCTCCTTCCTACCAAGGTGAGAAGCTGAGGGACCTGCAATGTTGCCTGCAGCTGGTCGACCAGTATGGACCCTTTTAACTTGCTGACTCACCGCTTGATTAGGCAGGGGCCTCTTCTCTCTCCTCCTGTCTTGCATCTCCATTTCATCGGCCACACTGTTGGAGCGAGTGGCCTTCCTAGTAAGGTGCCCCTGTGGAGGAGGAGGTAGGTTAGCAGTACGATTCCCCGTACCCACATCAATGTTTCCCCCAGCGTTCTCACGTTGTGGTTCACTGGAGGCAGTAGTAGTATGTCCGTCTGAAACCATGCTTGTGACTAGGAGAAGTTTCAAGGTCTAGCGTGATCGTTCCTCGGCAATGGAATCAAACTGATGACGCAGGAAATGATCCAGATCATCCTTAGTCCAGCAATAGGTTGATCTCCAGCAACTATGACCTGAAACCATGAACATACGAATAGTCGGGGTGGTCTCCAGCTAATACCCGGCGTGATGATAAGATGTGGTGTTATGAGTTTGTATAAAATTGTATGAAAATAACGTAATATCAAGATAGCCAATAAGACATTACCTTTTTACGTTGCATGTAGTCTGTTATATATAGGAGTAGTGTAGTATCTTAATGAATCCCTTAAATCGTTGAGACAATGAAGATGTAAGGATCTCCGTGATTGTAGGAGACGGTTACAGATTGAGTCGTAGATAGACGCGTGTTTCTGTAGGTCGAGGTCGTCTGGGTATTCGAGGTCGACCTGACTTAGCGCCTTGGTCAGGAGATTGTACAAGTTGATGATTGTATGTCAAACGAAGCTAGATCGATATCAAGGATGGTCGGACAATGAACTAGGTCGACTGATCTTTATTGTTGGGCCGTTGAAACTGTAGCAAAGGGATTGATCCATTTTATAGCAGTGTCTTTGTGATGTCTCAAACGTTGGGATTCATAGGTTGGCCCTGACCCATCACTTTTATTCCGTTCCGTCTTTATTTTATACTCCCTATAATCTTCCTAATCAATAGAACCTATTTGTACAACATAAAACTCTTAAAACAAACATAAAATATAACTTGTCAAATGATATGTTATCGATGTAGTTGACAATTAGTAGTTAGAAAGTTAAAAAAACAAATTGTCATTGTTTAAAGAGATACTTTCTCCAAAATTATAGTTTCATTTGAACTTTTATATATTTTAAGGTGATATTATAAGTTTTGAAAATTCGGTGCCTTTGAAGCCTTAATTTTAAAAATGAAGCTAATTTTTTGAGATAAGCAAAAAGATAAAACGGGACTATTGTTTCAAAATGGAGTATTTTATTTAAAAAACATAAAATTAAAGTTTGAGTCTGAACTCATAACCTGCTTAATTATTTTTGCATATCAATTTCTTTATTTTCATTATTAAGACATTATTCTTCTAAACTGTTTTTCTCATCTTTCTTACTTCCTCCATTTCAAAATATTTGCAGTTTTAAAAAAGATTTTTAATCCCAAAATACTTGCACTTTGATAATTTTTTATAAAACTTTGACACATTTTGCCTAAATTGTCCTTATTTATGATTAGATAGTTGTCATAGTAAATACATCTAATTGTCTAGCTATTTAAAATATTCAAATAATAATTTAGACTATTTAATATTTATTAATTACTTTTTTTAATATGTGTAAAAATTTCTATCAAGCATTTTGGAATTGACGGGGGTAGGGGTGTTCACGGTCCGGATTGGTCCGGATTTTATCAAAATTTCAAAAAAATAGGACCGGATCAATTGTTCGGTTCTGCTTAAATTTAGGACCAGGACCAGACCATTACATTACAGGACCAGTCACATTGGTCCGGTTCCAATGGTTCGGTCCATGTCCGGTTCCATCGGTTCCACAAGTTACTCTACTATATATTTTTCTAAACAACTATTTTTTTCACGAAACCAAAATATAGGACGATAAGATGAATACGGCGGAATGAAAGTGATAGAGGTAATTAGGTATAGGGTTTTTGTAAATATACTTATATTATATCTTGTAAATTGTAATGTGCTTGTGCGATGCGTTGTGGATAGCCCGAAAACACAGCAAATATTTTTATTTTTACTTTGGAAATTAGAAATTATGAATATATATATATATATATATATATATATATATATATATATATATATATATATATATACACTATACTAGACACCCAAGGTGGGTTCAAAAACCAAGAAAAAAGAATAAAATAAAAAAAATGTGTGGTGAAAAATGAAGAGAGAGAATGAGTGGAATAAATAGTAGTGTTGGTTGAATAAATGTGTGGTAGAAAATGAAGAGAGAGAATGTGTGGTGGGGTAGAGTGAATATAAAAATATAAAAACTTGGTTATTTTTGGAAGGTATCAAGTATAGTGGGACGGCCCAAAATGGAAAGAAGTGTCAAGTATAGTGGGACGGAGGGAGTATATTTTTTCAAAAATAAGGACCAACCCAAATAATCGGTTCCATATAAATTTGGGACCAGAACCAAACCAATTCTATTGGATTGGTCCGATTTTCATTGGTCTGGTCCGATTCTATCGATTCGGTCCAATCCATCGATTTTTTTTGCTCAGCCCTAGCCTAGACACGGGAGTATATACTCCCTCCGTCTCGGCCGAAGCGTCACTTTTTACCCAAAATGGCGTCCCGTTTATAGCGTCACCCTTTCCTAAAAAGGAAACTTTTATTAATATTTTATTATTCCATCCACTATTCCCTCCACTAATTCTCTCTCCTCTACACTCACAACACTTTTAAAATTCACTATTTCCTCCACTAATTCTCTCTCCTATTTTTAAATTACACTCACAACATTTTTTCTTCCCACACTTTTCCTTAATTTGCGAGCCACCCCTAAAAGGGTGACGCTTCTACCGGGACGGAGGGAGTAATAAGTTTAAGTAGTAGATGCATAAGAAGAATATTACTTTCTTTATGTGGATGTATGTGTGTGGGTTACCACAGGCGAATCATTGATTCACTGGTGCATTATTGAATCAATCATAATCTCTTCTAACTCTATTTGACATAATACTAAACTGTTAAAATGTAAATCTCTTTTCTTTTTTCTCTTAATTTTTCATATTTCAAGGGTTTTCACTTGATTTTTAATTATTTATTAAGCCAAAAATATTTCCAAATGTTTTTATTTGCTCAAACTTGCTAGCTAATGAGGTAACATACAGGGACGGATTTACTATAGTGTCAAGTGTTGTCGAGGCAACATCAAAAAAAAAAAAAAAATCTTTTTTGCATAAAATAAACTGTATTGGATATATATTAAATTGTTAAATAAAAGCATGTGTTTAAGTTAGCCAAACTGGTTAAGATATTGGGAGAGAACCCAAAGGTTTTGGGTTCAAATTCCATGAAATGCTGTTGATTTTTTTATTTTTACTCTGAAAAATCTCTTTTTTTTTTCTCAAAACACTTTCTATTTCTCAAAAAACCCACTAGAACCTTTCTTTTTTTCGCCAAACACCCCCTAATACTGTTTTCTCTCATTTTCCTCGTTATTTGAAAAAACAACTACAACTATTTTTATTTCTAAAAATCCACTACAATTACATTTGTTTTATCTCTTGAATGGTACAATTTAAATCATGTTTTTATCTTTTAAATGGTACATATTGAAGCATATTATATTTATTTATGTAAACATATTAAATCTTAGTATTACGCTAATTTTTTTCTTCCTAAAAAAAATAGGCAACACCAAATGTTTTGGTGTAGATACGCCACTGGTAACATATATCCACAATTATTACATAATAGTATTTTATTAAAAAAAAATCTTAGTTTATTACAAATTTGACACCTATTACAATATTACAAAATAGTTAACTTTATAGAATTATAAAACTTGAAAAAAAAATTAAAATATTTAACATATTATATGCACATAACTATAAATTTTATGGGTTCCTTACCATCGTGGCCTCGTGGGACTTGGGCGGGCTCTCATTTTACCCTCTCTGGAGATGGCCTCGTTAATGAAAGACTGGAAGCTTCTGTATTTAAGGTCTTTTAAATCTCGACCATCATTTTTTTATTTTTTATTTTAGAAATAATTAATAGTGATTCACACGTACCCATTATCTATAGTATAAATGGTAGTGGTCTAGCTACAGTTGAATGAACAGTATCAAGTGACAAATTTTCCATTTTGCTCTCACTAAGTTGTTCCTTTCCCATTTTGCCCTAAAAAAAAAATAACGTGTCCTCGAACACGGGCTTAATTAAAAAAAAAAAAAATTGTCCTCGAGAATACGGACTTTTATTAACTAGTAATCTTATAAGGGTGTCCTAGAAGCTCGACCATCCTCCCGCGATAGAAACCTACAACCTCACGAGGATTTTCTTCTCATAGGGTTTCAAATCCAATACAACAACATTAGGGGCTAGAAAAACACATGCTGTGAGAAACAAAGGGGAATGTAGCAAACCATCAGGACTTGACCTGATGGCCAGAGCATTGAGACACCAACACGGAGGTCCTGAGTTCGATTTCCCCCAGTGGTTAGAGTGGATGATTATCCCTCCCTAGTTAATATTAGGCGCCTCTGGGGGATTTTAAGGGAATTTCAGAGAATTGAGGTACTTGTTAGTAAAAAATTGACTTACACAAAAAGGGACTTGACTCGAGATGGGCAAGCCTCAAAAAAAAAAAAAAAAAAAAGAAACAAAGGGGAATGCAGCAAATAAGGCAAGTTGATCATATCCGTTTAATTTTAAGGTTCAAACTATCTTATATAAATAACTCATCAATTTTTTTATTTTTTTTGTATTTTTATTAGTTTTTTAATCCAATCTATTTCGTTCGTACCAATTTAATGTTATTAGTTTAACTTGGCATGTAAATAAAAAAATGTAAATGTATTGATTATGAAAAGTAAAATAGGATAGAAAAAATGGGTAGAAAGTTTTTGATGTGAGAATGACAAGTATGTTCTATTGTCCATCATTTTAAATAATAAAACAACTAAAAATCTTAAATTTTGACGGATATGATTATATACAGAGAAAATTATATACAGGGAACGAAGTATTTCAACGCTGCCATTGCCCGCCTCGTGTAAGTATACACGAGATGTAATCTATAATCTCGTGTATATGTACACGAGACAATAAATTAGCTATTTAGCATCTGGCAAATCTATATATTAAAGTTGGTGAGGAGGGGTATGACTTCGCCACGTGGACAAGTTGAGGCAAACTCTTGATTTTGGAGAAGCCACATCATCACTATCCCAAAATCTATATAACTTTTGATATTCTCCTTATTAGCTAATACTATTAGTTAATAATAATAATAGTTATTATACTCCCTCCGTCCCAGCCCAGTGTACACTTATTTTCCTTTTGATCCGTCCCAGTCCAGTGTGAACTACCATAAATGGTATATCCTTTAATGTTTTATATTCTCCCTACCCCACCCACTCATTAACTCCACTCATTCTCCACCACACAATTTATTCAACCAACCTACTATTTACTCCACTCATTCCCTCTCTTCATTTTCTACCACACATTTTCATTATCTTAATAATATTTCTTAATCGACGTGCCTTGATCAATGGTGCACACTTGGGTGGGATGGAGGGAGTATATGTTAACTATTACTATTAATAGTATTAGTTAACTATAATAGTTACTATATATGTTAACTATTACTATTAATAGTATTAGTTAACTATAATAGTTACTATATAAGTTAACTATTACCATTAATAGTATTAGTTAACTATAATAGTTACTATATAAGTTAACTATTACCATTAATAGTATTAGTTAACTATAATAGTTACTATAGTATATGTTAACTATTACTATTAATAGTATTAGCTAACTATAATAGTTACTTTATATGTTAACTATTACTATTAATTGTATTAGTTAACTATAATAGTTACTATATATGTTAACTATTACTATTAATAGTATTAATTAACTATAATAGTTACAATATATGTTAACTATTACTATTAATTGTATTAGTTAACTATAATAGTTACTATATATGTTAACTATTACTATTAATTGTATTAGTTAACTATAATAGTTACTATATATGTTAACTACTACTATTAATAGTATTAGTTAACTATAATAGTTACTATATATGTTAACTATTATTATAAATAGTATTAATTTACTATATAGGTTAAGTAATAGTATTATAGTTACAATATATGTTAACTATTACTATTAATAATATTAGTTAATCTTAATAGTTACTATATACTCCCTCTGTCCCGCTATAAATCGCACAGTTTGAATTTTTTTGTCAACTGAATCAATTTTTGACCATAATTTTATGAATATCTAGATATCTCTATGCAATTCTAAAAATTGTTAGTGATAGTATTTCTAATGGTGAAGCAATAACAATTTTTAAAATTACATAGAAATATCTAGATATTCATAAAATCATGATCAAAAATTGATTCAGTTGACCAAAAAAGTCAAACTGTGCGGTTTGTAGCGGGACAGATGGAGTATATATATCAAAGTAGGTCGTTAATAATGCCAATGAGCATTTAGCTTAAAGACGTACTTTTCTCGGAAAGGATAAGGGTTGAAACCCCCTACATTGTATTTAAAATGTTGTAATTTGAAAAGAAAATAGGTCGTTACTTTTTTCATTCACTTTGTTAACGTCCATAAAAAAATGTTGCATATTGACATAAATTATGACATCAAAAATAAATGACATAAAGTATGAACAATGTTGTAATTTGAAAAGAAAATAGGTCGTTACTTTTTTCATTCACTTTGTTAACGTCCATAAAAAAATGTTGCATATTGACATAAATTATGACATCAAAAATAAATGACATAAAGTATGAACATCAAAAATAAAATAGCAAAAATTGCTACATTGTTGTGACAATGCAATTCCTATTAAACTTATGTGCAACAAAGTTATTAAAATTGAACACAATTTTTCTAACTTTATAAATGTTAATGTTTTGATTCATTTATAATACACTTATATTATAAAAAATAAACCATGATATTAGCAAATTAGCTTTCCGTGCAGAGCACGGGTTACCTACTAGTATGAACAATGTAAAGAAAAAGAGTGGACACTGGGAATCTCGTATGAATTCACACGAGATACATCTCGTGTGAACTCATACGTGACTCATCTCGTATGAACTCACACGAGACACATCTCGTGTGAGTTCATACGAGATGAGTCTCGTATGAGTTCACACGAGATGTGTCTCGTGTGAGTTCATACGAGATACTTTCTGCCTCTAAATCCAGTTTATACGATAGGTTAAAATTATGTTTAAATTACCTTCTTTACAGGCACGGTGCTAGAAGAAGCTCCGACGGCGATAGCAGTGGCTGTAGCGGCGGCGCCGGCGCCAGCTTCGGCAGGAACCTTCGGAATTTTTACTCTAGCCATTTTCGTTGTCGTCGTCAATCGGCGTAAGAGAGAGACTGAAAAGAGGAAAAATTGAATGAGTTAATAAAAAAAAATTAGGTATATAAAAGACTATTTTGATAATTTACTCTGTATTTTGTATTTGCCATTTTGACAAAATAAAAATATTAAACTTAGGGGAGTACTTTTTTAATCTTAAGAAAAATAAGACTGAGTGAGTAATCTATCTATATATAATAACAAGGTTTTGGTAAATTTTTTGCCATTGAGGGGTATTTTAGTCATTTCACGTGGTGGCAAAATGGCAATTAACAAGGCAAAAATCAGAAGTGGCAAAATGTGTTTGGCTCCTTTTTTTTTTTAAAAAAAAACCAATTTGGACACGTGTCGATTGGTTGGGGAGGGGCATTTTGGACATTTCAATGGCGAGTGTGCCACACGCGCCGACAAGGGCACGTCACTGCAGTTTGTTTCTTCTTTTTTTTTTTTTTTTTTTAAATTTTGCCACGTGGCACCCTCTGATTGGAGGATGGATTTCAAATTTAAAAAAAAAAACCTATTTCTTTGACCTCAATTATTTTATAGTAAATTAATTTTTTTAAAAAAAAAAATTTACACCAAAATTTTTAATTTTTTTTTCTCTTTAAATAGAGACTTCTTTCATTTGATTTGGACACAAAAAAAAATCCTCTTTTTTAAATATAATTTTGTTAATTATCCTTTGTTAATTTTCCTATCTCATTTTTTAATACTCCCTCCGTCCCATCTTTTTATAGACTTTTGGTTTTGCACGGAAATTAAGGAGCAAATATTATATTGAAAGTGTTGTGAGTGTGAAAATAAAATAGGAGAGAGAATGAGTGGAGAGAATAGTAAATTATAATGGTGATGTGAGTATTAAAATAATGTAGGAGAGAGAATGAGTGGAGGGAATAGTAAAGATTTCTTTCCATTTTAGAAAAGTATATATTATTATGGGACGCCCAAAAAAAAAAGTTTATATATTATCATGGGACGGAGGGAGTATATTTTTAGTTACAAGTAAGTAAGTATGAAATATTTCATTTAATTATAAATGATAATAATCTATCTATATATAATAACAAGGTTTTGATAAATAGAGGGCCATTGAGAAGCATTTTAGTCCTTTCATATTGTGGCGAAATGGCAAATAAGAAAGCCAAAAATCAACGTGGCATTGGCTGATTGGGTGAAAATAATTTTTTTTAAATCACTTTGGACACGTGTCGTCCGGCTTGTGAGGGGCATTTCGGTCATTACCTTGGCGCGTGTATATCACGAGCCGACAAGGGCACGTCCATCCAGGTTTTTTTTTTTTTTTTTTTTGGAATTTGACATGTGGCACCGTTTAATTGGCTGAATGGATTTCAAAACAAAAAAATTTATCCCATTTCTTTGACCTCAATTATTATATATTAAATTAATTTTTTTTAAATTTTATTTTACGCCAAAATTCATAATTTTTTTTCTCTTTAAATAGAGACTTCTTTCATTTGATTTGGACAAAGAAAAAAAACCCTATTTTTTAAATGTAAATTTGTTAATTATCCTTTACTAATTTTTTTCATTTCTTTTTAGTGAAAATTAATTAAGTGTGAAGTCATTTTTTTAATTATAAGCGATAAAAAAAATAATCCTCTTTTTTAAATTAATTTTTTTATTATTTTTTTACACCAAAATTCATAAAAGAAAATTATCTTTGAAAAACTGGGTCTCTTTGTCCCGGCCCGTTAGGCCCGTGGGTTTAGGTGACCCGAACATGAAAAGTTTGCAAAAGCCCGACCCGACCTGATGAAAAGTTGACATTTAAAAAAAAATAAAAATAAATAAAACTAAAGAAAAAGTGTAATAATAAAGCCACTGCAATAAAAATAAATAAATAAATAAATAAAACTAAAGAAAAAGTTGACATTTAAAAAAAAAAAAATAAATAAAACTAGAGGAGAGAGAATTAGTGGAGGGAATAGTGGATGGGATAATAGAATATTAATAAAATATTTCATTTTTAAGAAAGGTGACGCTTCAGACGGGATGTCATTTTGGGTGAAAAAAGTGACACTTCTAGCGGAACGGAGGGAGTATATCCATCCAGATTCCACTCTAGTTCCATCCTCCAGCCATCAACCAAGCAAGCTTGGCCCTTTGACATGGCCCTTGGCCCTTGGCCTTGGCCGGGGAGATATCCCACATGAAAAATTAAAGAAACTTATTGCCTTGGCTATTACTATATATTCAAGCTTCAGCCAAGGTTTGCCCCTAACTTTTCGGTCGTGGCCTTGGCTTAGTCCGGCTGTGGCCTTGGCGTAGTCCGGCCGTGGCCTTGGCGTAGGCCCATAAGTTTTCTATTTTTGTTTAGTGAAAATTAATTAAGTGTGAAATATTTTTTATTATTATAAAAGATAATAATAATAATTTTACTAATAAAAAATTAAATAATATAAAATAAAATAAAGTATACTCTCTCCGTCCCAGCGGAGTGTGAATTTTTGGTCAAAATTTTGACAATAATTTAAAAACATAATAATGATCCTAATAAATATCCAAAAAATGTTATTGTTAAATATTATTACGCGTGAGACAATAACAAATTTTTAATTTTTTATTAGGATCATTATTATTTATTTAAATTATTGGTCAACATTGGTCAACATTGGTCAAAGTTGACCAAAAATTCACACTCCGCTGGGACGGAGGGAGTATATGGTTATCTATCTATCTATATATAATAACAAGGTTGCGGTAATTAAAGGGGGATTCAGGGGCAATTTCGTCAATTCACGCAGTGGCAAAATGGCAAAATTTTCGGCTGAAAAGATTTGTGGCGATCTATGATTGGCGTATATTTTCTTTAAATTTTTTTATTTTTTTTTGGAAATGAGGACACGTGTCGTCCGTTTGTTCAAGGGCGTTTAGGACATTTCCTTGGCGCCGGTACGTCAAGCGCCGACAATGGCGCGTGAAGGCGGATGGGTTTTTATTTTGTTTTTTCCTTCTTTGGTTTGGACACGTTGGCTGTAGGATTTTGGTTTGTTTGTTTTTACCCATTTCTTTTACCTAAATTCATTTATAATAAATTTATTTTTTTAAAAAAAAATTTTACACCAATATTCAGAAAATAAATTTCTCTTTAAATAGAGACTATTTTCATTAGATTTGGACACAGAAAAAAAAATCTTTTTTTTAAATATAAATTTCTTAATTATCCTTTTTAATTTGTCAATATATTTTTTGTCAAAATTATTTAAGTGTGAATTATTTTTTTTAATTATAAATGATAATGATAATAATATTATTTTTACTAATTATAAAAATAAAGAATATAAAATACAATAAAAGTGAGTGGGTATAGTATAATGAGTTGGAAGGGGTAATATGGTTATTGAGTTTATTTTAGTTCGATACATCAAACAATTTATTTATTTTATTTAAAAAATATTGAATCATAGTAAATAAAGTATAATTACTTTTATTAACAATTACCCAAATAAAGTGGATAGTAAATGATTTATTTTATTTCTTATTATTTCATTTGACAAAATTATGAGAGCCGTAAATTACACGTGCCTAAAGAGGCGCGTGAATGCATTTTTTTTTGTTATTTTTAGTTTTTTATTTATCATGGTCTTTTTAGTAAAAAATTAAATAAGTGTTAAGTATTTATTTTTAATTATAAATGATAATAATAATAATAATATTTTTACTAATCATAAAAATAAAGAATACTCCCTCCGTCCCAGCGAAAGAGCCATTTATTTCCTTTTTGGGCGTCCCATTTAAAAAGCCACTTTCCCAAAAAGGAAACCTTAAATCACTATTCTCTCCACTCATTCTCTCTCCTACTTTACTTTTACACTCACAACATTCTCTTTCTTACATCACCTCCCACTCATTCTCTCTCCTATTTAATTTTTCATACTCACAACATTTAAACTTTTTCACTTTCCTACATCACATTTCTTATTTTGCGTGCCCGGCTAATTTGATGGCTCTTTCGCTGGGACGGAGGGAGTATAAAATAAAATAGAAGTGATGGGGTATTGAATGATGAGTTGGAATGGTATTGAATATATATTTAATATTAATATTAATAATTTTATATGTATATTTTATATTTAACATTATATACTCCCTCCGTCCCGGCCGATTTAGGATTTTTTGAAATGGCACGGGGATTAAGAAAAAGGTAAATGTTGTGAGTGTAATTTAAAAATAGGAGAGAGAATGAGTGGAGGGAATAGTAAATTATAATGGTGTTGTGAGTATTAAAATAATGTAGGAGAGATAATGAGTGGAGAGAATAGTGATTTAAGGTTTCCATTTTGGGCCGTCCTAAGTCGGGTGGGACGCCCAAAATGGCAAAAAGTCCTAAGTCGACCGGGACGGAGGGAGTATGTATACTACTATATAGTATGTATATAAATATGATTACACATACCTTGAACTTGAAGCCTCATTATATACCAAGGTCAAGGCCATTTTTGATTCGTTTTCTTTCGATGTGGGTTTTGATATATTTAATAAGTGAGATGGGGTAATATGATTATTGTGTTTATTTTAGTTAGATATATCATACATTTTTTTTAATTTTTTTTAAAAAAATACTATTTGAAGCATAGTAAATAAAGTATTAATAAATTTGTCGATTTTTCTATTCGTCTCAAAATATCGGTTATTTATAAAGACGAATATCGAAAAAAATGACCATTTTTACAAATTTTATTGAACTGTATGTCAATATTATAATAAATAAAGATAGTATAAATTTGTATTTTAAAAGAGGGAGATGAACAAGTGGATTGAGTTTGATGAGGAAGTGGGGGGTTTGGGGATTTTTTTAAATCATAAAATACTACAGAATTGTATATAGAGAAATGCATAATCCTTATAATTTTTGTTTTATTTCTATTTTATTGTTTTCTAATTTTTATGTACTGACAATGTAGTCTTTAAGAAAGTATTTCATAATGTATAAACGAAAGTTCTTGATTTATTTTAGTTCAATTTTTATCTTTTAAATATATAGTAAGGCCCCGTATATCGCACGGGAGTCAATCTAGTGTTAATTAATTTCCCTCGTTATATTTCTCTCTCTAAAATTTCGGCTAATCTTTCTCTCGCTCTCAACTTCAATCCAAGTCTTCGTTCTTTCTTTTCTTTCTCTCCATGTGACTCTCAAGTGTTTGTTCCACTGTAACTTCCTCCCCCTTTCCTCCCACCACACGCACACAGTCCTCTGTATAGAAACAGTCACCTCGTGATTCGGGCCTGATATTACAGAAAATATTCATAGCTCAATCCCTCTCTTTCTCCAAATTATCTGTAAGATTCACCTTTTTCTTTGTTCTGTTGCTTTTTTTTTTTTTTTAAGTAATTGAGTAGCTTCTCATAATTTTATGTTTAAATTATGGGTTAAGATTGTTTTAGGGCTTACTTGTGTATACACATTTGTTCACTGATCTAGAGTATCTTTGATTTTAGCTGCTCTACTTTGTTTGTTTGGGTATTTTGGAATTTGATGCTTGCTGCAGCTTTTATGGTGGAGTAATTTTTAATGATTAAATAGATAACTAGAGGAAAGTTAAACAGGATGAAATGTTTTAATTCATGTATCTGGGTGTGGTTGGGGGTAAGAAAGATTAATGAAAGAATTTATTTTTTTTTTTTTTAAAAAAAAATTGAATTGTTTTGGGCAATAAAAGGGGGAATGGATCAAAGAGGAAAGATAAAGAAAGGTACAATCTTTGGAGAGCTAATGTTTATTAACTTGCTTTACCGATCTGATTAATTGAAATTTGATCAATTAAAGATTGGAATTAATTTTTCTCTACTGGAGTTCTGGGGAATGTTGAAGATGTTTAAGGGTTACTAATGTGGAACAGATCGGAGAAAGTCTTCGAAAGGAGTAGGTATAGTATATAGAACACAAATTTCCTTCTTCAATGCCATAAAATAGTTCTTGATGTGTTTTTTTCCCCTCTACCTGCAGCTTTTTGGAAATGAATTATTATTCATATTTGAACTGGTTATGTACTCCCTCCGTCCCAAAATGAATGACCAAATAATTTAAAATTTGCTCTTGATGAAGAGTAAATTTGATTTTTTTTTTTGGTCATTTATTTTGGGACAAAGATAGTAATTCTTGACATGTAAAAGTTAAGTATTTTGCTGATGTAGCTATAGAAGTTAACCTAATCGTCGTAATTATGTTGTTTTTACCTCAGGTTGATAGAATTCTGCTAGTGGGATTGACTAAGAGATTCTTTTCTCAAATTTTTCTATTGAGAAGAGATGGTCTCTGAGTCATGGTTTCGTGGTCTGTGGAAAACTTCAAAGAAACACGATGGTGTTGGGGAAAAGGTACGTATCGGCGTACTGGCATTTGAAGTCGCTAGCTTAATGTCTAAATTGGTCCATCAATGGAATTCCTTGAGCGATAACCAGATCATTAAGTTGAGAGAGGAGATTGCTAGTTCAGTGGGTATTAAGAAGCTGGTATCAGATAATGATGATCGTATTGTAGATTTAATATGTGCCGAGATGCTACAGAACTTGGAAAATGTAGCAAGAGCTGTTGGCAGGCTGGCCCAAAAAAGCAGTGATCCCCTTATAAGAAGTTTTGAGCGTGCATTTGTTGAACTGACAAAGATTGGTGCAGACCTATATGGGTGGCAGTTTAAATGGAATAAGATGAGTAGAAAAGTAAAGAAAATGGAACGGTTCATTTTGGTCAATGCAAAATTGTATCAAGAAATGGAAACGCTAACAGAGCTTGAACAAATATTGAGGAGAATGAAGAGTAATGAGGATCAGGATAGTATAGTTTTGGTTGAATACGAGAAGAAGGCTGCATGGAAGAAGCATGAAGTGAAGCGCCTGAAGGAGATTTCTCTTTGGAATAGGACTTATGATTACTCAGTTCTCCTATTGGCAAGATCCGTATTCACTATATTTGGTAGGATTGGACATGTGTTTGGAATTAATCATGTGCTACCTCCTGGAGTTGAAGGCTCAAGAATCATGGATTCTGAGTTTATTTATCGAAGTCAGTCCGTTTCTTCAATCCTGCAATCTTCAGTTCACCCATCTGATAATGGAATTATCAGATTTTCGTCTGGGCCATTAGGGAATGTGGTCTCTCAATCTGGCCCTTTGACTCGAACTAATGTGACGAACAATTTCTATTCCGGTCCTCTTGGTAATACAACCACACACTCAAGCTCTATTTCTAAAAAGAATAAAAATGTGAACTTTTATTCTGGTCCCATTGGGAAATCGACGTCAAAGTCGGGCCCACTACCTAAAGCAGCTAAAAGCGGCCTAAGGTTTTGGCAGAGTCGTGATAATTCATCATCTCGTCAAGGCAAGAGCTTTACGCCTAATGGGTTGAGTGCTGTGGGACCCTTTAAAGGATGCATGATTGGTGAAGATAGTTCTCAAGTAGTTAGGAACTGCTATGTAAGTTCAAATGCGGTTTCTTCTACAACTATCAGTGAAATCGAAGACTCTGGTGTAGATTGGCATATACGTGGAAACTTACTTCAAGGTGATATTTCAAATTTTAGTTCGAAACAGAAAAATTTCAAAGCTCCTCCAGAAAGTCTTGGTGCGGCTGCTTTGGCACTGCACTATGCAAATGTTATTATTGTACTTGAAAAGCTTGTGGGGTCCCCACACTTAATTGGTAATGATGCAAGAGATGATCTCTACAATATGTTACCAGCTAGTGTGAGGAGTTCTCTCAGGGGTAGGCTAAAACCGTATACAAAAAGCTTGGCATCATCAGTATATGATACAGTTCTTGCCGGAGAATGGACCGACGCAATGTCGGGGATTTTAGAATGGTTGGCCCCACTTGCTCATAACATGATAAAATGGCAATCTGAAAGAAGTTTTGAACACCAAAACTTGAATTCTAGAACAAATGTTCTTCTCGTGCAGACCCTTTATTATGCAAATCAGGAAAAAACAGAAGCAACAATTACTGAACTTTTAGTTGGCCTGAATTACATATGGAGATTTGATAGAGAACTGAATGCCAAAGCTTTGATGGAGTGCGAGAGCGATAGAATGATTGATCATTCTCTAAGATTTGAGGGGTAACAACATTTTCAGCCTTCAGAAAATAACCACAGCTTCCTATTCAAAGGTATTGGGATCTGTTTCACAAGCCATAGGAGTAGAGATTCAATCTCCAACAACAATCTGGGATTCTTGGAGCTCAACTATGCTTGGGATTATTTAATATCTAAAATTTCCTGCTCCCTGCAACTAAGGTATTACTTGAACATGCAATCATTCTTTTTTTTCGAGGTTTGATTTGGTGATCTCTACCCTATGACAGTGAAAATTAGCTCTGTAGTATTTATATGACAGTCAAATCCACAAGTCGACATTCATATACTCCCCATGTCCCGTAGAGATAGTCCCACATTTTTAGTGATTGGTTTGATTGAACTTTGACTAAAAAGTTAGGAAAAACAAATTATCCAAATGAAAATCTACAACTTGCTATTGATGCACCATTAAAAGTACGACCAATAAGAGTTTTTAGATTTTTATTTGGTTAATTAGTTCTTTCTAAATCTTTAGTCAAAGTTCAATCAAATCAACCATTAAAAAAAGAGGAACTATCTTTATGAGACGGAGGGAGTATATTATTGTAGATGCATAGTTCTTGGTGACATGGATTTCTGGTAGCGTGAATTTACTTCTTAAGATTATGGCAAGTCTTTTGAGGTTGAGTTTTGTGATTCACATCCTTTTGTTGGTGCAAATCTCACTGCGTAACGATGATATATATGGTGTGTTGAAGGCTAGTGTGTAACTATCAGTGAGATTGACGTAATTTGTATCTTTGCCATGATGGTTGGAAAATGATGTTTGCCTGTATTCTGGTAATAAATTGATTATGAATTGTTTTCAAGTATTTTTACTGGCTCAACAGTATCACTTTGATTTTTGGGCTGATCTAGTTGTTGTTGTACAAATTGCATGCCATTCTTTTACCATTACTTGAATAATATATGTTTCGGCTTTGAGAATTAAGAGTTATAAACTCTCCCCATTCCCAATGCACCCCACCCCCACGGCCAAGGTGATGTAGTTGCGTTGGACAGTTTCCCAAATTTACTGATATTTTTTGACATTTTGTCGACAAGTTGACCCCTCTCTCGGATGGTAGACAAAGTTGCAATATTGGCCATATTCTTGCCTAATCTTGGGTATTTTTGGCTTCTTGAATTGCTCTCAATTTCCTTTTCCAGGTTTGTGTTGGTTAACATCAGTTTCTTTCGGTTCATTGAATTCCGTGTACTCCGTATCATATTCAAGTGGTATGGTTGGTGATGCAAGGATCCCATCAGTTATTGTTTGGTGGTTTCTGTCTGATATTTGACAGTTTGGTGGCTTCTTTGTTTAGGTTGTCTTTTTTTGGAACATTATCAGGTTTTTGACTTGGTTGTTTAGTTTCCTTGCCAATATGCCAAAGATTTTAGGGATGAATTGCTTGTATGGTCCAGTATTTTGATTTTTTTTTGAAAAATTGTGGTGTGTAGCTCTCACCACTCACTGGGGAAAATCTCTCAGACTAATGGGTTTCTAGATTTTTATTTTATTTTTCATTTTATTAGGCTACGACCACAGAAATCAAACTTTTCCCTATAGGCATGACTGACAACCAAAGGTTGTCCGACATGCAAATTCGGGTCTAATCTTGGACACAAAAATTGGTACTCCCCTTGAAAAAAGTTTCTAATTTGCTTTTGATCAAGTGCAAATTCAAAACTTTTCACGACATTCATTTAGGAATGGATGGAGTAATTAGCACCAAAAGGGGGCGTTTGTTAGGATTAAAACACCACCAAGCTGCTCTTCCCGCCACTCGAACATGGAACCTCTCTTATCATCTTTTACCTTTATGCCGCTGAGCTACCACCTGGCATAAATCATCTTTCTTTCTTGATCCAAGGAAGACATGTCTACCTCTTATCTTAATATCTTCTCCTCTAGTACTCTGACTTCCTACCTTTGACGGAGATTAAGAAAGGAAAAAAAAAATGGACCTTGAACTGCTTCGACTCGGAGATCCCAGCAGCACTGCAGCCGTAAAAAGTTCCGACTATCGGTAAAACTCTCATTACAAATTTTGTACATTGATTACAAAGAAAATATGCGGGTTTGGTCTTGGACCTCTTGGTTGTACATTTTATCAAAATCAAGGTTCTAAAAAGCGCTAGGCGAATGCTAGGCGGCGGAGCCGGGCCTAGCGCCTAGGCGGGGACTAGTCGGGATTAGTCGGGGCCTAGGCGGGTTTTAAAACTAGGCGTTGGAGAGGGGCCTAGAGCCTAGGCGCCCTTAGGCGGGTCTTTTAGAACACTGATCAAAATAATTACTGTGGATAATATAGCAAAAAAGACGTGCATAATGGCATGCTATGGATAATATGTCAATAGTTAGTAACTGAAAACAAAGCTTGCCTAACAGTACTCCTCCGTCCCGGAATAAATGTTTCATTTTGATTTCATCGGTAACTTAGTCTAACTAACTAAGTCGAACTTTAACCACAAAATTTAATTATGTTCGCACTTTTTCACAAGCTACAATTTACCCCCTCAACTTCTCTTATTTTCAAATCAATCCCTGAAATTTCAGATGTTTGACTTTAGCCCCTAACCTTCTCTCATTTTCAATTCAGTTCCCAAACTTTCAAAGTTACACTTTACTCACTACTCTTCTCTTATTTTTAAATAAGTCCCAAAACTTTCCAGAACTTCAAGTAAAAAAAAAATAATGTTTACCCAAAGCTATTGCCAATGCTTAATGGCCTAAGAGAGGGCAGCTTGAAAACCAGAAGCAGTATTGCGTTTACAAAAATACAAGACGACTTTCAGCCAATAGTAGCTGCTCAGATTGTCATACGCGACATCCAATAATGGCTAGCTGCAAGAAACTGAAAAGATGAGTCGACGAGTTATAAGAGGCACACATCACGCAGACCAAAGGTTAGTGGAGCGTCAACGGCTTATGATTCTTCCTACAGTTGATAAAAAAATAAAAAAATAAAAAATAAACAGTTTCTGAACTAGTTCTAATCCACAGAAAAATAACTATAAGTGAAATATATTACAACCTAATGCACAACAATTTACAGGAAAAATAAAGATCCTCAAGGTCGTCCTTCGATCACAACAGCAATGAACACTTCCTCCCTTCTCATATTTCCATGTCATTATTTTGAGCCTTCCCGATCAATCAAGGTGCCAACTTGCTCCCCACACAAGGCTTTTGAGACGTTGCCAGGCTCGAGCAGGTTAAATATCACAACTATTGAAAGCAAAGAGAAAAAACTATTAAACGTTTTAAGAGAGTGTCTCAAGTAGCAGGGAGAAATACAGATTACTCCCTTTGTCCCATTTCAAATTAGACATTTTAAGGTTGGCACGGAAATCAAGGAACAATCGTTTATATTAAAAAAATAATGGTAGTGGGAAAGGAGTTGTGAGTATGACAAGTGGGCAGGGATTACAAGTGTGGCCCGCTATTCAAGTGTGTGAGTATGACAAGTGGGGTAGGGTGAAAAAAAAATTACCATTTCGGAATTGTCTACTTTATATAAGTGAGACCCAAAATGGAAATTTGTCTAATTTGATAAGGGATGGAGGACATAAATTTATAATAAGAAGAGTTATTAAAACTAACCAGGAATGTCGTTGTCTTCGCAATACTGTATGGCCATTGCATCCATAGTGGAGACGTCTTTAATAACCACCTCGCTGAAGGAAAGATGATGCTTTGAATTTCTGTGGCGGGATTTGGTACCATAGATGCCATTTACATTTGTACCTTTAAGTACTGCCTCTGCATTTACTGTACATATACAAGAATATCATCACAATTCACATCCAGATCAAGGCCCCATTCTCAGCATGAAGAACAATAACATTGAATGAAAACAATAGTTTCAAATTAAATAGAAAAGGACTTTTCGGGAAAGAAAGTTGGACAACAGAATAGAATCAATAATTCAAGGATCAATGATGACTGCCATCTAAATGGCTTGGGTGTAAAATTAAAATGCAAGCTTTATTAGGTCAACGCTTTGTATGTCTTTAACTTGTACCTTTAGGTACAGCCTCAACTCGAATCAACTCAACCTTTGTCTCTCTTTTAATCAACATACATCCCTTTTCTCCATTTTGCTCTATTAGGTAAACGCTTGAGCTACAGACGCTCATATCCTCAGTAATTGTCTTCCCCCACAGTAATTTTGGTCTTCACCTACATCTATTTTGTTAATTGTGTATTGTATTTGAAGACACGTTGATTACTTGTATCTCATAGTATATCTTTTTGGGGCTAATTTCACGGTTTTATGAATGCTCATCACGTTTTCCGATGTTCATGTTTTACCACACATCAATCATTGAATTTTTGTTTTGGCACCACTTATATTATTGAATGTTGGCTCGCAAATATTTACCTTAATCACTTAACACTCCAGAGCCATACTTATCCCAGGTTGTCACTAAAGTGCGAAGGGTATAGGTATGTAACTGAGAGTTTTCATGGGTCCAAAAGATTTATTCCCCAAATTATCCCAAGGAACCCATTATCAACGGAAAAAAAAGACTATTTTAAGCTTAAAGAATAAAGTTAAGGTAATACTCTCTGTGGCTCGTAATGCTGCGCCTGTATCAGTTGTGAAGAGGGGATTCCCAGTGCCAGCACCAATGCCACCAAAAATGACAACTCTTCCTTTTTGGAGATGACGCATAGCCTGTAGCCTGTTATATGGTTCAGCAACCTCTGGTATTGCAAAAGCACTCTGCACACGAGTTTGAATGCCCAACTTCTCTAAAGCTGACTGAAGCAGTACAGAGTTCATGACTGTCGCCATCATACTGAAAAGAAAGCAAAGCCTTATAAGAGGTATGGTATGAATGAAAACACAGACTCAAGTTCCCTCCATTCCAAAAAAAAAAAAAAAGAAGCCACATGAGTAGACAAACACTTTGATATTGTACTTTCACTTCACTACATTTCCTTCAAATTGCACTGAAGTTAAAATCCTTTTTTGTTTATGGATAAAATGGAAGTAAAATTCTACCTCCCACTAAAAATGAGTCTCTATGGATAAAATGGAAGTAAAATTCTACCTCCCACTAAAAATGAGTCTCTTTTTCAGATTTTCGAGCAAACTAAGGAAATGGACTTTTGAGCAAATTTAATTGCACAGAGGACATAATTCCCCTTAGTATCCATCTTAAAGCAATTACAATAGCACATTGGAAATGGTAGTTGGGAAGGTGAATATTGTAACTTGACACGTGCAATGGGACAGAGGGAGCACTATATCATGTTCTCGAGACGACAGAAAAAAATATTCAAAAGTTAACTGAAGTTTTGGCTTCGATCTTTAGAAATGCGACTTTATTTCAAGAAAAATAAATAAAAAGGAAAGTATGAAATGCTTTTTGAAACTGAGGGATATTTAACAAGGAAAAAAAGAAGAAGGAAATGGCGTGATAGTGATCTTTTAAGGGTGCAAGTTCACCCACTTGACCGTTGGTACGAGTTTTGGCTCAACCGTAGGGGGGTGGGTTTGTGATTTAACGGTTTCGAGAGCGGGTCTGGGAAATGCCAAACCTATCTCGCTGCGATCCATAATGAAAAGGAGCCACATAGTCGCATGTTTAAATAAAAAGACGACAAAGAAAGAGCAGTAGCCATCAAAAGGATTTAGAAATCTGTTACACATGTCATTCTGGTGGAAGCTGGAATGATACAGAACGGAAGCAACTTTGTTTCAGCAATCTGCTGGTGATGCAGATTTTGTGTTATAGAACAGAAAAAAAAAAGAAAGAAAACAAGCCTGGCTTCACACCGAGGTAACCTGTAGGCGCACCTAGGTTTCTTGAGCGCACCCAAGGAATTTGAATCACGCAGATTCAACACAAGAAGCAATCACTTGCTGGAAAATTTCTTGATTCATAAACTCTCTGAATAAAACTAAAGGTATTACAAGCTTTTATAGACTAAGTAATTCATAAACATCTAAGGAAACTTATTACTAAAGCAAAAGAAAACTAATTCCTTAATTAAAAAGTAAACTAAATCCTAGACTCTATTTAAATAAGACTCTTGAATTAAAAAGGAAAACTACTCCCGGCAATTAACTATAAGAATCCTAACTGACTAAATTAACCCTTCTTTAGAAAATACCAAAATACCATCTTATGTTCTTGAGTTTGCTTTTCATGGAACCCTTTGCATTCCGCATCATGGAACCATACCAACAGTGGCGGACCTACGCCTATTCAAGGGTGCAAGTTCACCCACTTAATCAAATAGTTTGTCCGGTGCAGTGAGTAAATTGTCAGGTTCAAACCAATTGGTTGTGGGTTTGAGTCCAACCACAAGCATATTTTTTTTTTCACAATTACGTTTTGAACCTTTGAAGTGTAATTTGTGCACCCACTCAAAAAAGTCTTGGGTGTGCCATACCCATTGGCAAACACGATGGCAACAACCTTAAACTCGGAATTTCTTTATCCCGTACATTCTGGTATTCACCGGTGGCCCAGTCCCCACCCACCCAACGTGCCACAACAACGCCCAAATATGCACAAAAAACTAATCCTTTCTCCGTCCAAAAATGAGTGTCCAAGTTTGACTTTTAAATGATATTATGGAAGTTGACTTTTATGCCATTATAGTGGCATGTACACAATTACACTTAATGTGAACTCCATATACCATTACAACTGCACACTAGAACACAACAGCTGATATATGTAAATTTAGTAACTTCACGAGAAAATAGACATTCATTTTGGGAGAGAGAAAGAGAGTGTATACCCGTGTGCAAGAACAATCATCATTTCCACCTAACTGAAGTGGAACCAGACTACAGAAAAACAAAACTAGCACAGGGAGCGAAATGAGTATCCAAATCACACCATGGAACAATGAACTTACCCAATTTGGTACGCTGTAGGTCTATCAAGATCAGTTGACGAAACCCATGAGTCTCCACAAAAGAAATTACGACCCCCAAAGACAATAGCCACCTAGAAGATCAGAGGTAAAAATCATGCATGTCATGATAGCTCATATAATAAGATTACAAAAACCTAAGGTAAGGGTATACAGATGGAAACAGAGATACACAGTAAGTACCTCTACACCTTGGCGGCTTGCCTTCGCTACTTCATCAGCAAGTTGCAACGCCACCTGATAGCAGACGGATCAAATTCAGCTTATAGATTGTGTTTTGAATGCAGCAGGCTGATGCATTTCATGATTCTCATCACATTTCATACCCAACAATGAAGGGACTATAATAGAAAGAAGAACTCACACCTTTGGGTCAATACTCTCACCATCTCCAGCTAATGCTGTTCCACTAACTTTAAAGATCACTCTCCGCCATTTTGGGCTATATGCTGATTTTGCTTTCACGTTGTTAGAGATAGGGGAATTACCGTAGGATAATCTGCCAAACAAATACAGACTTACAAAATGTAACCATGATAAATTGAATAATAGTTGACAGCTGCCATATGAACTCAACATAGAATTTGATAATACAATCTTAGTATTGACCATTGAGTATACCTCTTTGCCGACCCACACCAGTCTAGAGACATAAAATGGTCATAGTGTCATTTTGGATTCTCTTTTTCAGTCAGCATGTAAATAAGCTCTCAACTAACATGGAGCATTCGGAAGGAAAATCTATGTATGAGACAACAGTACGAAGGTCCAATTGATTAGTCACCTTAACAGTTTTTTTGGAGGTATATGGACTTTAAAGGGATGTGACTGGAAGTACGAGGGCGGAAGCAATGGGCTAATCTTGGCAAAGCAATCCAAACAGAAGGTAAGAAAGCTATATGCCTGTTACATCCTTTTCAATCGTAGTTGATTAAGATATTCTTTGATTACAGATGGCTTAGGACATACTAATTTTAGTACTTTCTTATGGATACTTTTTACGTAAAAGAAGATGTTAGACAACAAACAACTAAGTGCTCAGGTAGATGAACAGCTAGCAGATAAACTAATTCAGATCGAATAACGGAACCATTAAGTGTATAGGCCCTGGCATGCCTGAAACAAGGTTCTTGAAATGGATTTGAAGGAAAAGAATAGAACATTTGGCGATAGTCAAACAAAACAAAAAAGTAAAGGATGAAACGGAGGGATGGTAAGTCTCATTGGCAATACAGAGTTGAAACCTCAAGATTACCTATTGAAATTCTTCATGGTTAATCAAGCATACAGTTGTTAAAACTTATTCATCTATACCATTGCTATTCATCTAACAACAACAACAACAACAACAAAAAAGCCTTAGTCCCAAAATAATTTGGGGTCGGCTAACATTAACCCTCATATGTCTTCGTGTAAAAAGGTTGTTGAAAAAAAAAAATAATAATCAACCCCCCACATGGGTTTTTGCTCTCCACTCCTGCCTCTTCAACAACATACTTTCATCCACTCCAAGTAAACTCATATCATTTTCAATCACTCTAATCCAAGTTTGTTTGGTTCTTCCAGTGCCCCTCGCCATTTTATCATTTCTCCACTGTTCCGACCTCCTAACCGATGCATACTCGGTCTCCTTCTCACATGTCCAAACCACCACCTTAGACGATTTTCCCTCATTTTATCCTCAATGGGCGCAACTCCTACTTTACCTCTGATAACCTCATTCTCCAATCGATCATATCTTGTATGACCGCACATCCATCGAAGCATACACATCTCCGCCACATTCATCTTATGCACGTGCCACTGTTTCACGGCCCAACATTCGGTGCCGTAAAGCAGTGCCGGCCTAATTGTCGTGTGGTAGAATTTTTCCTTTAACTTATGGGACATGTCGTGATCACATAGGAACCCTGTGACACCCTTTCACTTCAACCAACCTACTTTAATCCTATGAGCCACATCTCCATCTAATTCTCCATCCTTTTGGATAATGGATCCAAAATAGCGAAAAAACTCAAAAGCTTGGACAATATTTCCATCAAATGTGACCGCCCCTGCCTCCCTACTTCCAACTCTGATAAGCTTACACTCCAAATATTCAGTCTTGTTTCTGCTCAGTCTAAAACCTCGAGATTTCAAAGTGTGTCTCCACAACTCCAATTTACTTTCAACACCCTCTCTTGTCTCATCAATCAGCACAATATCATATGCGAACAACATACACCTTGGTATATTATCTTGGACTGACCTCGTCAATTCGTCCATTATCAAAACAAAGAGAAAGGGGCTAAGTGCGGAACCTTGATGCACTCCAATTTTTATAGGAAACTCTTCAGTCTTCCCAACACTACTATGTACACAAGTACTAACTCCATTATACATGTCCTTGATAATATCAATATATTTCTCTTAAACACCCTTCTCTGCTAATGCCCACCAAAGTACCTCTCTTGGCACTTTATCATACGCCTTCTCCAAATCAATGAAAACCACATGCAAATCTTTCTTTTGATCCCGATATTTCTCCATGGTTTGTCTCATAAGATATAATGCCTCCATAGTCGATCTTCCCGGCATAAACCCAAATTGGTTATCCGAAATATCCACAATTTTTCTCAGCCTTCGTGCAATCACTCTTTCCCAAAGTTTCATAGTATGACTCATCAGTTTGATCCCCCGATAATTGGCACAATCTTGGACATCACCTTTGTTCTTATACAAAGGGATCAGAGTACTCTTCCGCCACTCCAATGGCTTTGTGTTAATTCTCCATATCTTATTAAATAGCGTTGTTAACCGATCTATTCCCCTCCCCCGAAACATTTCCAAACTTCAATTGGTATTCCATCCGATCCTACCGCTTTCTCTTCAATCCCATCTTTTTCATTGCCATTTCCACTTCACCCTTTTGAATTCTCCGCATAAAATTGTTAAATCTCCAATATCCTTCTCTTTTCTCTTTCTATTGTTCTTTCCAAACAACAAATTTCTTTCAATACCTAGGTTTATGTAATGATGCCGAACTGCAACACTTCTATAATGCCTACCCCCTTTTCAGATTTAAACACCAGAATAATCTTTCTTGGTTGATAACAAGGATATTTGGCTAAAGTCAATCTTCTTTAGAAGACTCATATCTTTAAGACATTGCATCACCTTGTAAAGATGGGCATTGTACCTGAACTAATTATACCTACTCCAAGGAACTTGTAGATTGCCATTCTGAACTTGGAAGTTGTACATAAAAATGGAAAATGGTGGTTTGACCAGCAAATTTGGTAACCAGTGATTTATGGCAGAAAATCCTCAAAATCAGAAATCATAGCGACCAAACTAACTATGACTAGCCGAATATTAAGATTAATCCTCTGAGCCTCACAGAAGAAGGTTTTAAATAGAACCATCATCCTGCTAAATCAAAATTATTTTCTTCTAATGGGGAGAAGCACACAAAAATACAAGATTGATAAACAAACAAACAGAACCCCACAAACTTCAATGCAGTGAACCAGCAAAATCTTGGCAGTATCTCATCCATTATACACCAACGACAATAAAACCCTACTGTTAATATATTTTGAGAAACCAAATTGAAAATAAACTCAAGAAGCTAATTAAACAATTCCAAACATTCTTCCAGCAAGAATACCTGGTTTAATAAATAAAGGAAGTGTTGAAAGACTCAGGAAAAAATAGAACTTTATATATTGTAAGAACATATACCTCGATGATCGCCTGGGTTGGCTGGAATATCCACGGACCAACCTAGTATCATAATCGGAAATGCTAATGGGCTTCGGTGTAGGTAGCTCATCACCAACAATTGCAGCAAGTTTCTCGAACCAAATCCAGTTACTTATAGCCGCACCATTTTTCTCCATTCTGTCCGTCTCAGTTTTATACCTCTTCTTCAAATTATCAATCTTGTTTTTACACTGCTCCACACTCTTGGTCGAAATTTTATCCTCGGCGCCAGCCACCATTTCCGCCACCACCTTCCATTCCGGTACACGCAATTTATTTCGATTCAGCGCAATGTACTTTTCCAAGAACGTATCGAGAAGGATCCTGACCTCAGTCTTACTCCACTCCTCCCGCTCCCTCCGGCTGCCGTCGCCGCCGCTAGAGTTTCCAGCGTGCTCAAGCTTTTGCTTCTTGCTACTACTGATGCTAACGATAGCTTTCCCGTTAGGTGTAGTCGGATTAGATTTGCTCGTCTCGACGGGAGCCACCACCGAGATCGGCGTCTCGTCTGCTGGTTCGGAAACATCATTGGCATAAGTATCTCCTCCTTCAACGGTGGGTTCGGAGACATCATTGACATTAGTATCTTCTCCATCGACGGTTGGTTCGTCAACGACCATAGGGGTTTCGCCGCCGTCGTCTGCAGCCATGAGAAGCGGGGTTAGGGTTAGGGTTTGTGGAGAGTGTGACGGAGGGGAAGGAAAAAATCGTTGAGTTAATGGGCATTAAATTAATAAACGGAACGTTACGAGATCCGTTATGATTCGTAACGTTTTTGTTAATTTAGGTTTGTTTTTCTCCTACCAGATGCCTTACTAGGTTTGTTTTCGTTAAATAGTCCTCTGCCCCACATTATTTTTTTATCAATTTAATTAAACTTTACTTATAATTGATTATACTTTATTCCCTTAATCACAAAATAGTACAAAATATTGATAATATATTACTATTGAGTAATACTAATAAAAAAAAGAGAGGAGTAATAGAATATATTGAAGTATCTTATCTTAAAATTAATTGGTGTTGGTGATATGCAAAGTAGTCTCTCAAGTTTATATTCGTACTAGGGGTGTGCAACAAAATCGAAAAATTGAAAAAATCGGACCGAAATCGAGAAAATTGGACCGAAAAAATCGAAACCGACAAAATCGAAATGTTAATGGTTTTAACCATTTAAAAACCGAAACTTTCGGTTTCGGTTTTGGTTTTAAATGAAAAATCGAGCCGATAAAATCGAGCCGAACCGATATTATTAAAACGACGCGTCATTTTAATATATATATATATATATATATATATATATATATATATATATATATATTTCATCTTCTCATCTTGCTTTGGAGTTAAAATTATGCTTACGGTAGTTTAACTCTTATTTGTAGTGGCAGATGGAACACTTTAATTTGTCATGAAAATCTTAAGTACTTTAGTATTGCATCTTCTCATCTTGCTTTGTTAATGAGGGATTAATAAATTTCATCTTGCTGAATGTAACTATCCTAATTCAACCATCAATGTATGCATATTCTTCTCATCTTGTTGAAACCGAACGACACCGAACCAAATCGACATCAAACCGAAATCGAATAAAACCGAAGTTTAATGATTTTAAAATATAAAAATCGATATCTTTCGATTCGATTTCGGTTTTAGCCTAAAACCGAATCAAATCGGACCGAGCACACCCCTAATTCGTACCTTATAGAAGTAGAGAGTCTCGGGGTAAGCATGGACTTAGACCAGACGTATGCTTGAACTGAACTGGATCGATAGTAAACTATTTTGAAGATTTGGCACATATCCTATAACAATAAAATAGCAGGTCAGAAAAAATGATCATAACATTTTATTTGGCTTCAGTGATTGAATGCTAATTACGACTCAAATATTAAATGATTTAAACACCAATCACTAACTAATTGTAGAATAAAATGTTGTAAGCATTTTGTGTTACTAACATTATTGTTCCTAAGTAATGGAGTATCCGAATCGTGGTAATGGAGTATCCGAATCGTGGGTTGATGGGATGGAGAATCTAACTTTTTTGGATGTCATTTAGGTTTTTGCAAATTTTCGTAAGATTCGATAAGTTGTATGAACAAAACTAACTTTTTTGAATGCCATTAGGGGTTTAAGTTAAATTGAATGCATATATAAATAGAATAGTTAAACTTGATAAAAAAAAATACTCCATCCGTTCCCCAATTTTACGCACTTTTTATGTCGGCGTGAGAATTAAGGTAAAAGGTGATAAAAGTAATGTATTATGAGTGTAAAAATAAAATAGGAGAGAGAATGAGTGGAGAGAATAGTAAATTTGAAAAGTATTGTGAGTAGAGAGAAGTGGATCTCATTTCCATTTTAAAAAAATGTAAATTATTGTGGGACACCCAAAAGAAATCTTTATAAGAATTATTGTGGGACGGATGGAGTACATGTTTAAAATGAAGTTAGTACAATGCGTCAAAGGGGTGATAGACATATTTATCTGAATATAAACAATATACAAACAAATTCATTTTTTACAAACACTTATTCCTTTTTTACTTAGTAATAAGGAACGATGGGAGTTCATAAATTTTTAGCAATCATTACTAATGATTCTTTAAAATAATATTAATGACAATTTAATAATTCTATAATAATATTTAGGTTTTAGCATATATTTTTTCTTCAAAATTCAGTTAAGTTAATTTGAAAGGTCAATATGTGATATTTATTATTGGAGATGAAAAGTAATATTCATCTCGAAAAATATTACTATCATATTTGGTGAGATTATTAAAAATATTTACATATATTTGTAAACATGGTGCATTATGAACTTTAAGATTATTATCAATGATTTTTTTTTTAATATCCATCTCAATCATCTATCCACTAAAGGATCGTTTGTTTTAGTTGATTGTTGATGACTTATATCTGATAAAATATTACTATCATCGTTTGTTTTAGTTGTATTTAATTGTTTAATAAACTGAAAAATATTGAATTATGATAAGAATATCGAAATGCCCGTAATATATAAATTAACCTATATGATCGACCTTATGATTAAATCATATAAGTTAATTTTTATAACTAAAATAGTCTTATACATTTAATAAAATTATTAAATCAAATAAAATATTTATTTATTTTTCCTTTTGTATTTCAAGTAAAAAATATGAGTTCATACTATTCTTTAACAAAAGAATAATTACCCTTACTAAAAAAATAAGATAATTTAAAATAAATACATTATGTTTCAAAATCATAGAATTTCACCTGCATATTCAAAAAAAAAAAAAAAAAAAAAAAAAAAAAAAAAACACTCAAAGAACACCTCCGTTCCAAAATAACTGATATTTTTATTTAAAATTGAACCTTTTTTTTTTCCACAATGTGTTCTTAACACAGTAATAAAATATAAAATGTATTAAGTTTTAAAAGAAACAAAAAATAAAATAATGAAATCAACAAAATATTTTTGACAATACTATGCACCAAAAAATAAATGAATAAAACAGAATAAATTTTTAGTTAGCCTAGCTATTTTCATTTTTTTTATCACTTGTGAGAACTTTAATGAATTTTATAATTAATACAATCATATAATTCTTGCTAAAATTTTAAAATTACCATAAAAATAAATGAAAAGGGTGGATAATTTTTGGGCATTTTTGACTTTCACTTATTTATATAATAGATAGGTTGTAAATTTGTAATTCACTTATTTATTGACTTATAAATCAAAATAAATATTACAATTATTATTTATTTTAAGTCAAAAGCCATAAATAACTGAAAATAAATGAAAATAAACGAGCACTAACCGAGAGAATAACTATCTGTTAGAGATTACACTTTACAGTTCCTACCCCTTAAGTTTTAAATTACACTATCAGCTCCAATATTTCATATAGAGCCTTTATTTCTAAATGGCATATCAACAGTGCAATATAGAAATGTATTGAAGGTCCTAGGGTAGCTCCAAATCTCCAATGGCAAGGCAATGAAGATGACCTGGCTGTAAAAAGACCATGGCTACATGGATCCAGGGAGACGTTAAACCTCACGAAAATCAAAATCCGAACCATTATATCAATTTATTAAGGGTAGAATTGTCTTTTGATCCTCATTTCCACCAACAAGGGTCATATGACCCGGGATAAAAGTTATATGAACCATTGAGCAATCTGATTTTATGAAGTCAGATTGAATAGGCCCCAATTCCATTGGTACGTGGACCATGTAGCGGCTTGATAAAAGTAGCAAAAACAAAATAAACCATTCCCAATATTGAAGATTATGCGCGCTAAACCGAACATTGGGCAGAGAAATAGGTAAAATATAGATTGACCAAAGTTTCATGTTTAAGCAGGGTAGTCAAAAGTAGTTGGACTTTTTATGATATTCCACAGTATTAATCTACACATCTATGTGAAGATTAATTACGGATTTGCAGGTGGATCTTCACTGGATGGATCATTGGGTGGTGGTGGCGGCTTCTTTGCCCTGCGTTCTTTCCACCTTGCTAAAGCCCACCTCAAAACGAAAAACCCTCCAATTGCATAAACCTGGAAAAAAAACATTAGATTTGTATGAGGTTAAAAGGTCCAATTAGACGGCAATAACCTAAATTACACTGGAGTAACTACTTCTGCATGCAAACTCCAGAGTGACCAGCCCAAAGGGATTCCTAAGCAAGTTTTTTTCTGCACACGGTTAAAAATGACTTGCACAATTGTTGTTGTTTCATTGGACTGATAAATTTACAGTGCAGCAAAACAAATCGGTCGAAAAGAAGAGAGAGAGAGAGAGAAAGAGAGAGAGAGAGAGAGAGAGAGAGAGAGAGAGAGAGAGAGAGAAATTGGGTGATTGATGATATTTGTCTTGAACTCGAGTGATACCTCAGGTCGTTATTCTAACCAAGTAGCTGAGAATTTATAGAAAATTTGATAATCTTAATGAAAATCTAAAAATTGTTATTGAAAGTATTCTTAATGGTGAATAAATACCAAATTTTGGATTTTCATTAGGATCATCAAATGTTCGATAAATTCCTTGTCAAAATGCAATTAAGTTGACCATTTCGGTCAAAATTTTGCAATTTGAAATGGGACGGAGGGAGTATGTACTAATGACCAGAGAGACCGCCTCAAAGCTACATATTATGCTCCAATTTTATTCTCTATTTCTTTGTCTACAAGATGGTCAATTTTAAGTTTGAGAAAGACTACTCTTGTCCAGCAAAGGTTTACACAGACGCCTACCAACTCAGTTAGCCCATGCATCCGGACAATAACTAGAGCAAACTTAGCTGCCTGCCAGTCAAAAATCTGGACAAAACAACTAATTCCAAGTTTGTCTTGCAAGGCCACACTATTGTTCCCAAAGTAATTGTTAGAAGCAAAAAAAAAAATATAGAAGATCTGTTTCTGAAGCAAATCCGTCATCTTAAACTGATGAAATTTTCAAAAGTGTTCAATGGAATATTAAGATAACAAAATTGGTGGAAGTTACATGATATAAGAAAATAGGTAAGCATTGGCTAGACAATACCCCGCATATTATTTAAGGGATTTCACCATGGCATCAATAATACTTCCTCTGTCCCAAAATGATCTTCCCATTTTTTTGCCGTTACTACGAATGAATTTTGAGCTATAATTTTAGATTGATTTAATTATCCTAATGAAAATCTAAAACTTGTTATTAATAGTATTGTTGATGGTGTATCAATAACAAGTTTTAGATTTTCATTTGTATGGTTAAATCAAACTCAAATTATTGCTCAAAGTTCCTTCGTAGTAACGGCAAAAAAGTGGGAAAATCATTCTGGGACGGAGGGAGTATATGAGCGAGCAGTCAATGATTTCACATATGTAAATAGCATGCTGGGGAGTGCAGATCCGATTTGAGTTTGTAAGTGTTACTTCAGGAAAATAAATCAGGTTTGTCACCATATCCAAAGAATATAAAAGTAAAAATACACAAAACATGAGATGTAGGCACTAAGACACTCCAAGCAAGACCAAATATGACCAAACCTAACTGAATCGCCTCACTTTTTCTCTCACGAAATTCCAATCCTACACAATCAACAAAGACAAATGCAAGATTAACAAGCAGGAAAGACCAGAGTAAATAAATATGCAAAAGGAGGCTTGTGGTATGAATAATATTCTCAAATAAATCTTTAGGCAATATACTCCCTCCGTCCCACCATGACAAAGGGCACATATTTCCCTTTTGTCCCATTAATAAGTCTCATTACCCAAATGGCAAAAAAAATCTTCTTATTATTATACTCCCTATACCAACTTGTCATACATGGCACACTTAATTTGTGGGCTCCACTTAAAAATATCACCCACTTATCATACTCACAACTCCTTTCTCACTCACAATACTTTTGAATATATTTAATCTCTCCTTAATTCCTGTGCACTTTCAATTTTGTGCCCTTTGTTAAGGGACGGAGAGGGTATCTGAATAGATGCAAAGTGTATGGGTCCCCCTACTTATATGTGACTTAGAATTCTGACTAATCACATTCATAGATATGAGCCAGTATCGATCCTAATGGATACTACAAATTTTCTGACAATTAACTGGAAAGTTGTGCTTTTAGTTGAGGAATGATATTGATAGATACCTGCTCCTGCACATGGCAGGAATCTGCTAAGCACAATAATAATCAATCATATGATTCATGCTTGATTTGAATCACCGGTACATGCGAACTAGAAGAACCATTTTGCAAAAACCCAAGCAGTCCCAAAAAAAGCGAAAGAAAGAAGAAACAACTTAACAGCATACATACTTTGCATATGTTGCCAAGAGAACATCCACGATCTAAATTCCTTATTCTAAGAAACTAAAAGCTTTCAGTCAAAAACATCCAAACCACAGAAATCCTCATCGCATACTAGGGAAAATCTATCCAGACAACCTTTCTGGTGCTTGGGAGGAGGGGCTATGATGGGAGGACTATGATTGTAGCTTTCTCATGCATACCAAATTTGAGGATGTAGATAGACTATGGCTTGTAAATATTTATGGAATTTTAGCAATCTTTGATATCTTATAACCATACTTGGAATGTTACAAAATTAAAAGAAAAAATACGCCAATTTTGAATCCACATTCTTCATGAGTTCCTGGCAGAGCTATGGTTTGTAATAAGGGGGCAGTTGCCCCAATTTCCTTTTTAAAATGTACTAATGTTTTATTTTGTTCTAATTTTTGGATAAATTGTTATTCACCATTAAAAATCATAGTTTTGCCAACCCCCCCCCCCATGTACTTAGAAAAATAACACTATAATAAAAATTTACCCTACTAAATTTAAATCTAAGTATTACATCATAATATTCCATATTCAAAATAGTATTGACCCCGTTCAAGGAAAATTCTGGCTCCGCCACTGCATGAGTTAGTACCATCTAAAGAACCCCATTATATATACCTGGGCCAGTTCATAAAAACCAGCATCACCCACTGAAATAGGGAGGCACCCCTAGACATGCTAAATACTACGCTAAGTCCTTTGGTCCACTCAAAGGGTCCGCTCCCGAGTTTTGCAGGGGGAGGACGGGAGGGGAAGGGAAGGGAGGGGAAGTGAAGGGAGGGGGAGGAAATGGCGGCAACATTTCCTTTCCTCCCAATCCGCCCACTCACGAGAGGATTGAAATGGAAGGAAATGAGGCCTCCATTTCCTTCCCTTTCCTAGCTCAAAAAAACTCAGGAGCACGCCATGGGAGGAAATGAGCTCCCATTTCCTCCTTTTTCCTTCCCTTCACCTCCATTTTTAGACTCGAGAGCGGACCCAAAGAGTCCTACTTATCCTTCTTAGATGATCCATTCACATAATCAATCTTCTCAGAAGTCTAATTAAACAAATTCATCAAATACTTCATTAATTCAGCCAATTTGCTTTTGTCCCTTCCCTCTTTCAAAATTCAAATTCAAATTTCTAATTTTTTACCCCTACCACAGTTCAATCATCACCAAGTGAGTAAATCGACTAGACCAATTCAACGAAGTAAACACAATAATTAACGAAAAATCCATCTACAACCACATACCTGCCAGAGAACTACAGGATTAGTATCCTGTTCCAACTCTTCAGCTTCGAGCTTCAACGGCTCAACAGCAGGCGGACTGACAGGATACTTAACAGTCACAGGCCTAGAATCCAACACCTCCTCAACGACAGGGGCGGTGGAAGGCACAACAGTAGCATCTACTTTCACCGTCTCTACTTTCTTCGGTGGAGGGAAATTGAACAACTGGAGGAAATTGGAGAAGAAGGATAGAATTGGATTAGGTTGAGGCTTGTTTGAGTCTGTGTCGTCGTTTTTGCGGATGACGATTGCCGTGGTGACTTCATTTTCCGCCATGGTTGTGCGGTGGAGATGGAGGTGGTTCCGGGTCGTTGATATATATGTTGGGGGTTGGAGTTATCAGGCGACGGATGTTACGGAGTGGGCTTAGTGAGAAAATGAGTGGATTTGGATCTTTACGGGAAAGTGGCCCAAAATGGTTCTCTCATAAATAAGTTTTTTTTGGACCCAGGGCCCATTACCAAAAACTCATAAAATATAGTATTGAAAATTTATAAACTCGCGCTTGCATCCGTCGCTCCTATGCCTTACTCCCTCCGTCCCACGTTAGTTGAGACTAATTTTTTGGACACATCAATTAAGGAAAAGTAAGTGAGAGAAAAAGTGAAAGAAAATGTTGTGAGTATGAAGAATTAAATAGGAGAGAGAATGAGTGGGAGGTGATGTAAGAAAGAGAATGTTGTGAGTGTAAAAGTAAAGTAGGAGAGAGAATGAGTGGAGAGAATAGTGATTTAAGGTTTCCTTTTTGGGAAAGTGGCTTTTTAAATGGAACGCCCAAAAAGAAAATAAATGGCTCTTTCGCTGGGACGGAGGGAGTAGTATTGAAAATTTATAAACTCGCGCTTGCATCCGTCGCTCCTATGCCTTATATTCTAGGTATAAAACAATTTTTCATATTTTTTTAGAAAATAATAAAAAATCTCATATTTTATTAATCAGTCCACTCTTATATTTAATCTAAGGTATAAGAGTATAAGACTAGAAAAAAACTATTTAACAATAATATATACTCCCTCCGTCCCGCTGATAACTTCACTTTTTGCCATTTTGGGCGTCCCATTGAAAGCTTCACCTTTCCTTTTTTGGCAAAGGAATCTTTACTATTCCCTCCACTCATTCTCTCTCCTACATTATTTTAATACTCACAACACCATTATAATTTACTATTCCCTCCACTCATTCTCTCTCCTATTTTCAAATTACACTCACAACATTTTTTCTTCCCACCCACTTTCTTAATTTGCGTGCCGGAGCCAAAAGGGTGAAGTAATCAGCGGGACGGAGGGAGTATATATATATATATATATATACTCCTCATCCGTCCGACTTAGGACGTTTTGCCATTTTGGGCGTCCCACCCGACTTAGGACGGCCCAAAATGGAAAGTTTATATTACTTTTATATTAAATGGGACCCACTTGTCATACTCACAACAATAATCTCATCACTATTTATCCCACGCATTCTCTCTCCTATTTAATCTTTCACACTCACAACACATTCTTCACTCATTCTCTCTCCTAATATTATAATAGTATTCCTTAATCTCCGTGTCGGGAGTGAATGTCCTAAATCGGACGGGACGGAGGGAGTATATATATATATATATATATATATATATATATATATATATATATATATATATATATATATATATAGGATTTTGTTAGGATACCCACAATAGGAGTATCCTAACAAGTGGCTCATTATTTTTGGACCAAAATGTCCCTTCATCTTGTACATGAACTAAAAATAAAGAAGGGATATTTTGGTATTTTAGGCATGCTGCTGATTCCCAGGATGCTGCTGATACCAAGGCGTTGCTGATTCCCAAGGCGTTGCTGATTCCCAAGGCACTGCTGATTTCCAAGCGCTGCTGATACCCAGGCGCTGCTGGTGCCTAAAATACCAAAATACCCCTTCTTTATTTTTAGTTCATGTACAAAATGAAGGGGCATTTTTGTCCAAAAATAATGAGCCGCTTGTTAGGATACTCCTATTGTGGGTATCCTAACAAAACCCATATATATATATATATATATATATATATATATATATATATATATATATATATATATATATATATATATATATATATATATATATATATATATATATATATATATATATATATATATATATATATATATATATATATATATATATATATATATATATACAAAATAAGCAAAGGATCGATTAATAATTTTAACTAACATGAGAATAATGAGAATAAAAATAACAACTCAATATAATCTAAAGGAAAATTCAAGGGAAATAAACTCTTAATGAGTTGCTACAGTACTAAATAGTAAATTTGACTTTTTAATAGTAAATTTGACTTTTATCTAAGGTACGTGATCTTTGTTCTACCCGACACACACTTCATAAATTTTGAATATTATGAAGCCGCGATGAGTAAGGATGAAAACCTTTAACTCAAAAGTGTCTCTGAGACACCTTGACGCTACCTGGTTTCCGATCTATATACCTCATTTATTTAAAAGTCCTTTTTACTAAAATAAAGCATATATGCAAAATAAGGAAGTAAATAACAATAAGAACAACTTACTTTATTATTACAGAACTCTGATAATTTACAAGGTATTTGTACAGTGGATGGTTTGTAGTGGATGGTTGAGAGGATATCTATGGAGAAGGAGAACTCAGAAAGGGTGAAAGAAAAAACTTGCCTTCTCCAATGAGGAGGACTCCTTATTTATACTACAGAGGAAAGTAATGGATCGCGCCACATGTCCGGTGCGCATTTGTCCTCCTAAGAGGGATCCACCACTTTTGACAAATACAAATAAATACAAAAGAAAATGAGTTCCACTCAGGAAAGTGGAGAGAACAGTATTATCCACTGAAAAAGTGGATTCCCTTTGTCCATTGCTTTTTGAATTTTGAGGGCGGCTTCACCGTATGAAGATGCCTTCTCTCGCCTCGTCTTTTGTCTTTTATCTTCACAGGTCTTCTATCTGTACCTGAGTGAACATGTCATCGTTTGGTATGGCTTCGTCAGATATTGTGGAATTTGTGCTTCCTTCATCACTTAATTCGTTCATCAGTCTGTCAAGATCTCCAGGATTTGTGCATTTAGCCATCTGGACCATGATATGTTGTTTTCTTCGGAGGAATTCTTCATTTTGTTGGGATTGAGAAAGGGGAATATTTTTGCAACATTGGGGTTTTTGTTTAAAGAATTTTTCAACTGCTTCAGGGCCGCAATCAGATAAGGGTGTCTTGTCCCACCACTTGATTTTGTATTTTCTGATTAGTGTTGAAAGAATTGTTTTGTGATTGCACTCACACTTTTGTTGCCTTGGGGCACCCATTTGTAGACCCATTTGTACACACTCACACATTTGTTCCTCTTTTAGGTCAAATTCTGTCATGAATATCCAAGGGACTTGGAAACTATGACAAAATTGGGCCCAAATGGGGGATTGTTCAATTTCCTGTGGGAAAGAAATTTGTTTGGCCCAAAGATTGAAGGCCTTCTTTACAGAAGATGGGACTATTTGTTTATCCAGCCCGAATTTTGTCCACCAAAGGTTAAACCAATAAGGGGTTGGATAAGAAAAGTCAGGGGAGAAGTAGAAAAAGTATGAAAGAGAAAATGATTTGTTTTGCTTGAGAAAAGCTCGGGACCAAGCATTAATATAATTCCAGTAATTGAAGCGGGTTGTATTGTTTGGAAGGTATAGGTCCTTAGCTTCGCTGGGTTTTTGTCCCCAATCAGAGATGGTTAAAATTTTAAAAATCCTTACTTTGCAATATCTTACTTTGGAGGGGTCTGAATGATCAGCGGAATAGATGAAATTGGCTGATCTTGTTTGGGTCAAAATACTTTCATAATAAAATTGTGATTTGGAAAAATTATCAGGCAGATAATTGTGGAAACTGGGAAGGAGAAATTCAGACATTTGATAAGGATGCCATTTTGTATTTGTTTCAAAAAATTCTGGTTCTAAAACACAGACGAACTCTGAATGATTTTTGTAGAAATAAGAAGTTGGTGGAGTGTTTTTTGGATAAGTACTGGGTGAAATTTGTTGGATAAGAGGAATTGGGCTTTGAGTTGGGCTTTGGTCAAGGTTTTGTTTGTAAGTGGCCAATTGTTGACTTGGGCTTGGTGGAATAGTTTGTGAAGATGATGATGAGAAGGGAGTTTTGTATGGTGATAACATTTCAAATTTGTTTTCATTTTTGGGGGTTTTTTCAGGAATAAATATGGGGAGCTTTGTTAAGGATACAGTAGTGAAGAGGGGCTTTTTATCTTTTTTCTTTGTTGAGGAACCTGAAATCATCCTGCAAAATCATATTTATCCTGTGATGTTATCTAAGAGGATATAATCAAGTTCAATATAAAGCAATCTTAACCTTTGTTTTTTATACCAAATTGTATTGTTTAAAGAGGTTTCTAGATTAGTCCAATGATAAGGATTTATTTTTCTTTCTTCTTCTAAAGCTTCCTTAAGGCTTTTAATTTCTTTTCTAAGTTTATGTTCTTTTCTGCTGATTTTTGTGAAAATTTTCATGAATGGAGGCATTGTCAAGGATCCTGTTGAAAGGAAAAAGATTATTAGTCCGGGATTAACATGGGATTATCTCTGTTACTACCTACATGATCATTCTCAATACATTTTATAATTCTTCTTAAAGCGGAGATATCTGCTTCAATTGATGGTCTAAATTTTCTGGTGAAATTATGTTCTAAGAGTTCTTCTAAATCATATATGTGATATCTTAATTCTACAGTTTTACTAATTGGAATTGGAGGAGGATAATTACCAATTGGTACTGGGGCACTGACGTTTTTGGATTCTTTTAATAATACATCTGTTTTTTGAAGGCAGAAATTTAGGTAATTTATATTGTTTAAATGATAATATAGACCATTAATGTGTACATGTCATTTTTTGGGGATTTTCAGAAGATTCAAGTTGTTGTTGTTGTGCAATAATTAGGGTTTCTTGATACAATTTTTCTCTGGGTGTTAATGGTTGGTTAATTTGTGAAGATGATCCTAATTCTAATTCTAGTCTTGTTTTCTTAAGTTTTTCTGCTTTTTGTTTCTTAAGGATTTCCATTGTTCCCTTGCAGAAATTCTCTTGTTAAGAAATCTGGAATTGAATTGTCTTTTCCTGCAATATGAATAATTTCAAAATCAAAAATAGATAATAATGCTTGCCATCTGGTGAATATTTGTTTTGCAGCTAAATTTTTTACGTCTTTTTGTAGAACATCTTTAGCGGCTTTACAATCTACTTTGACAGTGAATTTTTGATTAAGCAGATCGTCTTGAAATTTTGTTATGCATAATATTATGGAAAGGATTTCCTTTTTTATTGTGGAATATTTAGATTGGGTTTCATTCCATACCCCTGAGTAATATCTTATTATATGGGTTTTACCATTTATTTCTTGGGTTAATATCCCTCCATATCCTATGTCTGATGCGTCTGTAGAGACTGTCTTTGGTGCTTTTGGATCACATATTGTTAAACAGGGTAATTGTTTTACGTATAACTTAATTTGTCTTATTACATTAGTATGTTCTTTTGTCCAAGATTTTGGGTTTTTTCTTAATCTGTCATAAAGAGGTTTACAGATTTGTCTTATTTTTGGAAGGAAATCTGCTATGTAATTTAGTGATCCTAAAAATCTTTGTAATTGGGTTTTGTCTTTTATTTCATCTGGGAATTTGTCTGCAAAGTCTATGGATCTTTGAATTGGTATTATAGTGTTATTGGTTATTTCATGTCCTAAAAACCTTATTTTCGTTTGATATAATTTTATCTTGGCTTTGGATAAAACTAATCCATTTTTTATCATTACTTTGTAAAATATGTTTAGATGTTTTTCATGTTGTCCTAAATCTTTGCTGAAGACTAAAACATCATCTATATAAACTATGATAAATGTATAAGGGTTGAATATTTCATTCATTATTTTTTGGAATTCACTTGGTGCATTTTTTAACCCAAATGACATTACATTCCATTCGTATTGCCCAAATGGTACTGTGAATGCTGTTTTGTATCTATCTTGTTCTGCTATTTGTATTTGCCAAAAACCTGATTTCATATCAAATTTTGAAAATATTGATGCATTGTGAAGTCTTTTTAATAAATCTTGTTTATTAGGGATTGGATACCTAATCCATTTTAAGGCTGTGTTTAATGGTTTATAGTTTATTACTAACCTTGGAGCTCCTCTCTCAATTTCTGCATTTTTTGTGACATAGAAAGCAGAGCATGACCATGGTAATTTGCTTTTTCTTATTAATTTTTTATCTAATAAATCTTTTATTTCTTGTAAGTCGTGCATCCGAGAGGAAAGGAAGTGTATCCGAGGCAAGACAGAAAATAAATAATGAGTTGGTTAGGTAATTTTACGAATAGAAGATCTTCTAGACATCACAATAATCAAATGAATGATTATAACATACAAACTGAGAATGATGAAGATAGAAGTAATAAAAGTATATTGTCTAAAGAAATATCATGGGATAATCAATTTTTAACAAATTGGAAACCTCCCTCAATTTCAACTTCTGAGATATATAAAGATAAAGGAATATTTGATTTTAGATCTAGATTAGCAATTAAAATAAAAGAAAAAGTAATCCCTTTATATTTCAATAATCAAACCATGAGTCTATTTTCAAAATCTTCAATCAAAAAATATACTCCCTCCGTCCCGCTAATATTAGCACACTTTTCTTTTTGGGCGTCCCGCTAATATCCGCACACTCCCAAAAAGGAAACTTTATATTAATAAAATATTCACCCAACCCCACTCATTCTCTCTCCTACATTATTTTAATACTCACAACACCATTATAATTTACTATTCTCTCCACTCATTCTCTCTCCTCCCACTCACAACACCTACTTTAATAACATTATTTCTTATTTTCCGTTCTCAATAGTAAACGTGTAATGTTCTATGGGACGGAGGGAGTATATCACAAGGATACAGATTCTTACACATAAGACTAGTACAAGTTGCAATTAAATCATTAACAATGGAAGGACTAGACACAAGTATACAGGTAACATTAAGAGACGCAAGACATTTAAACTATGTAGATTCTCTACTAGGAGCAATAGAAACAAGCTTAACAAATGGACCAATACATTTTAACACATATCCTAATTTCACAATATCCCTAACAGACCCGCATATAATGAAAATATTGACCTTAGATATTTTAACTCATAATTATCATATGCAAGTAGGTTCCCATATTTATGAAATATTTTGTAGACTTCAATACAAAGTAATGAACACTGGACTTTGTCCAAATGCTTTTAATAGAAGTAAAACTACCGGAGAAACGGTTTTTTGGGAAATTGACCACACAAAAGCAAATATAACTATTCCTAAAACAATTAAATGGAGTGAAATAACTTTGCCAGAAAAATGGACTTATCCGGCAAAAACTGTACCAGACACAAGTGCGAAAAATAAACAAACAAGTGAATTAGAACAAGTCACACAATATGTAGATGGTTCAGTAGAATTAAAATTCAAAAGAACACAATCCCTAAACAGAAATAAAAACCTTAATTTCAATATACCAGCTAGGAGATCCACTTCAGAAATATTTGAATCTCAACAAGGAAATAATTCACAAAATAATCAACCAATCCTAGAATCAGAAATTGAAACAGAAAATTCTTATGAAGCAAATAATATTGGCATAAAAAGAAATGGAAACTTTGCTCATCCATATGAAGACAGTAATTTCACAATAAATATGATAAAGACTAATTTCCACCTAAATAAAAAAGTGTTAAGAGAAGAATTCCAAAGCAAAGAGAATAATGAAAATAGAGAACTATTCTTTAAAACATATAATGAAAAAGAACAAAAAATAATTAAAGAAGCATATTATGATCTATGTAAAATACAAGAAATACATATACCATTCTTTGAGTTCCTAAATGATGAATACTTATATAAACTAAACCCAATAACTCAAAACATTAAAAAATGGTATAAAGTAACAGCAAACAATCTACCAAGTAATGAATTCTACGAAAGTGAAAAACCTCCGCTAGAACCGGCTTATTTCTGTAAAAATGGAATCACACATGGAATTTTACCAATAGTCCACCCTGACCAAATAGAAGAAAGATTGACCAAAGACTTACATTTACAAAATAATTGGACAAACTTATCATTATATACAATCGGACAACAATTAGATAGGGTAGAGGACAAAATGGATAATGTTACAAATGGAATAGCAATGGTAAAAGAAGAAGTAGACAGCCTTACTACACAAACTGATTTTCCCACAATCATCTACAAACAACCAGAAACAGGAGTAATATCCAAGAGATATACGGAACATGGAGAATTATATAACATAATCCCATCAAACAGAAAAGATAAAGTACCAGTATCAACATCCTATAAAAGACAAATACCTCCTTCAAAAAATTCATTTAGAATGTCAGGTGTTAGACCAACTCTGCACAATCCCTTAAATGATTTAATGGAAAATATAAAATCATATATACAAATAAAAGAAGAAAGTACAAGCGATAACAAAAACATTAGAGTACTAACAGAGTAAAATGAACAATCAACATCTGAATCAGAATCCATCCCTGATTCTGAAAATTATGAAACAGATAATGAAAAAAGAAATAAAGATAAAACAATACAAGCCATTCGAGGCTTTTATAATTATAAAAAAGAGGCAGATGATTTGGAAATACTAGGAAATCAACAAAAATCGTACAATGCAAAAAATATTTATGAATGGAACATTGATGGGTTAAGTGAAATGGAAATTATTAACAAAACAAAAGAAATGATAATCGTAGGAAATATTTACAAAACAACAAACATCACAGAAAAACAAGCTGTAGAAAATATAATCCTAGGATTCACCGGACAATTACGCACCTGGTGGGATAAACTACTAGGAAGAGAAGTAAAAGATGGTATATTATCCGTTGTAAGAAGGGATAACCAAGACCAACCCTTAGTAGACGAACATGGACGGCCTGTACCGGCACAATTGATAACATTAATATTCAATATTACAACTCACTTTATAGGAGACATAGACTTATATACTGAAAGAAATTCAGAGATACTACAAAACCTAAAATGCAGAAAATTACAACAATTCAAATGGTATAAAGAAAACTTCTTAAAAAGAGTTTTTAATTTGGCAGAACCAAATAACATATATTGGAAAGAAAAATTTATTACTGGATTACCAGGATTATTTTCAGAAAAAGTAAAAGAAACAATAGAACAAAAATTTGGACAAGTTTCTTACAATGAATTAACTTATGGAGATTTAATTACTTGTGTAAACATTACTGGATTAAAATTATGTCAGGATCAAAGATTAGCCTATAAATTAAAGAAAGAAAGTTCTCAAACAAGAAAAGAATTAGGAAATTAGTGTGAACAATTTGGATTTGGAAGATTAAAACCACCTCATAAAAAGAAAAGGAATGAACAAAATCCCTATTATAAAAATAGCACATATAGGAGAAAATATAGAACAACAAATAAAAAATATACAAAAGAGACTCCTGAATACTATAAAAATTCAAGTCATAAGAAAAGACATAGTAATAAATACAATAATAAGAAATATAGAAAAAATAACAAACAATCGAATACCTATAAAAAGACAATAAAATGCTTTTTATGTAGAAAACCTGGACACATAGCTAGAGATTGCCCAGCTAAAAGGCAAATAAAACAAATTTGCAATAACCTCAATATAAAAGAAATAGACCAAATCATATCCCAAATAGACAATCTTGAAGTAACAACCACAGAAAATGAACAAATCAGTGCAGAAGACCCCTCCTTCAACACAGACAATACAGATAATGAAGAAGAAATTAATGAATGTCAAAATGGTTGCAAAGGAGTATGCATGTGTACAACCAAAATCAACACTATAGAACAATATGATGAAATATTAGAAAAAATTAAAGAAATTAAGGAACCAGTTATAAAACGAAAATTCTTAAGACAATTAGAAAAAACCATTAATGAAGAAAAATCAGAACCTTCAACACCTTCTCAATATGAAGATGTGATACAAATGTTTCAAGACAAAAGAAAACAAATTTCTTCAGTAGATTTACAAGAGAAATCAGAGAAATAAAGCAAGAAATAAAATTATTAAAACAAAATAATTTAGAATTACAAAAATCACAAAAAGAATTAGAAGCAAAAATAACAATTCATGAAATTAAAAAACAAATAAGTGCAACTTATAAAGGAGAACCTTCTAAAAAATTGAATGAACAATTTCAAAACCCTTTTTCAAAAAACAAAGGAATAAAAATAAACACTAAAGAAAACACGGAAACGGAAACACCTTCTTCAACAGAAGAAGATACAGAAGGAAGTGTATATGCAATAAATAAAGTTAGGTTTCAAAAATGGTATGTCACCATAAAAATGACAATAGGAACATTTACATATGAAGGAATAGCCATGTTAGACTCGGGAGCAGACTTAAACTGCATAGAACAAGGTATAATACCCTCTAAATATTTTATTAAAACAAAGCAAAACCTTTCAGCAACAAATTCTTCCTTATTAAAAGTTAAATATAAAATACCAGAAGCTCACATATGTAATAATAACATTTGTTTTAAAACAAGCTTAATACTTGTAAAAGATTTAAATACAAGAATAATATTAGGAAATCCTTTCCTACAAATGTTATACCCTTTTAAGGTATCTAAACAAGGAGTAGAAACGAAAATATTAGGACAAAAAATAATATTTAAATTCATATACTCCCTCCGTCCCAGAACAATCTTCACACTTTCCCTTTTGGGCGTCCCAAAACTTATTTCACACATTTAAAACTTACCTAAAATGGAAAGAAATCTTTACTATTCCCTCCACTCATTCTCTCTCCCACATTATTTTAATACTCACAACACCATTATAATTTACTATTCTCTCCACTCATTCTCTCTCCTATTTTATTTTCACACTCACAACACTTTCAATATAATACTCCCTCCTTAAAACATGTGCAAACAGTGTATGTGAACATTGTTCTGGGACGGAGGGAGTATCCAGTTTCTACCCATGATGTTAACAATGTACAAAAAGCAAACATAACAAAAATAAACTCATTACAAAAACAAATTGAATTCTTAAAAGAAGACTTACATAATACAAAATTAGAAGAAAAATTACAATCGAGAGAATGCAAACTTACAGTTGAAAAGATATTAGAAAAATTTGAAAAAACCCTATGTTCTGACCTCCCTACAGCATTTTGGGAAAGAAAGAAACATGTCATAACATTACCATATGAAAAAGAGTTTAATGAAAGAATGATTCCAACTAAAGCAAGACCAATCCAAATGAACCAAGAATTATTAGAATATTGTAAAAAAGAAATAAAAGATTTATTAGATAAAAAATTAATAAGAAAAAGCAAATCACCATGGTCATGCTCTGTTTTCTATGTCACAAAAAATGTGAAAATTGAGAGAGGAGCTCCAAGGTTAGTAATAAACTATAAACCATTAAACACAGCCTTAAAATGGATTAGGTATCCAATCCCTAATAAACAAGATTTATTAAAAAGACTTCACAATGCATCAATATTTTCAAAATTTGATATGAAATCAGGTTTTTGGCAAATACAAATAGCAGAACAAGATAGATACAAAACAGCATTCACAGTACCATTTGGGCAATACGAATGGAATGTAATGCCATTTGGGTTAAAAAATGCACCAAGTGAATTCCAAAAAATAATGAATGAAATATTCAACCCTTATACATTTATCATAGTTTATATAGATGATGTTTTAGTCTTCAGCAAAGATTTAGGACAACATGAAAAACATCTAAACATATTTTACAAAGTAATGATAAAAAATGGATTAGTTTTATCCAAAGCCAAGATAAAATTATATCAAACGAAAATAAGGTTTTTAGGACATGAAATAACCAATAACACTATAATACCAATTCAAAGATCCATAGACTTTGCAGACAAATTTCCAGATGAAATAAAAGACAAAACCCAATTACAAAGATTTTTAGGATCACTAAATTACATAGCAGATTTCCTTCCAAAAATAAGACAAATCTGTAAACCTCTTTATGACAGATTAAGAAAAAACCCAAAACCTTTGACAAAATAACATACTAATGTAATAAGACAAATTAAGTTATACGTAAAACAATTACCCTGTTTAACAATATGTGATCCAAAAGCACCAAAGACAGTCTCTACAGACGCATCAGACATAGGATATGGAGGGATATTAACCCAAAAAATAAATGGTAAAACCCATATAATAAGATATTACTCAGGGGTATGGAATGAAACCCAATCTAAATATTCCACAATAAAAAAGGAAATCCTTTCCATAGTATTATGCATAACAAAATTTCAAGACGATCTGCTTAATCAAAAATTCACTGTCAAAGTAGATTGTAAAGCCGCTAAAGATGTTCTACAAAAAGACGTAAAAAATTTAGCTGCAAAACAAATATTCGCCAGATGGCAAGCATTATTATCTATTTTTGATTTTGAAATTATTCATATTGCAGGAAAAGACAATTCAATTCCAGATTTCTTAACAAGGGAATTTCTGCAAGGGAACAATGGAAATCCTTAAGAAACAAAAAGCAGAAAAACTTAAGAAAACAAGACTAGAATTAGAATTAGGATCATCTTCACAAATTAACCAACCATTAACACCCAGAGAAAAATTGTATCAAGAAACCCTAATTATTGCACAACAACAACAACTTGAATCTTCTGAAAATCCCCAAAAAATGGCATGTACACATTAATGGTCTATATTATCATTTAAACAATATAAATTACCTAAATTTCTGCCTTCAAAAAATAGATGTATTATTAAAAGAATCCAAAAACGTCAGTGCCCCAGTACCAATTGGTAATTATCCTCCTCCAATTCCAATTAGTAAAACTGTAGAATTAAGATATCACATATATGATTTAGAAGAACTCTTAGAACATAATTTCACCAGAAAATTTAGACCATCAATTGAAGCAGATATCTCCACTTTAAGAAGAATTATAAAATGTATTGAGAATGATCATGTAGGTAGTAACAGAGATAATCCCATGTTAATCCTGGACTAATAATCTTTTTCCTTTCAACAGGATCCTTGACAATGCCTCCATTTATGAAAATTTTCACAAAAATCAGCAGAAAAGAACATAAACTTAGAAAAGAAATTAAAAGCCTTAAGGAAGCTTTAGAAGAAGAAAGAAAAAGAAATCCTTATCATTGGACTAATCTAGAAACCTCTTTAAACAATACAATTTGGTATAAAAACAAAGGTTAAGATTGCTTTATATTGAACTTGATTATATCCTCTTAGATAACATCACAGGTTAAATATGATTTTGCAGGATGATTTCAGGTTCCTCAACAAAGAAAAAAGATAAAAAGCCCCTCTTCACTATTGTATCCTTAACAAAGCTCCCCATATTTATTCCTGAAAAAACCCCCAAAAATGAAAACAAATTTGAAATGTTATCACCATACAAAACTCCCTTCTCATCATCATCTTCACTAACTATTCCACCAAGCCCAAGTCAACAATTGGCCACTTACAAACAAAGCCTTGACCAAAGCCCAACTCAAAGCCCAATTCCTCTTATCCAACAAATTTCACCCAGTACTTATCCAAAAAACACTCCACCAACTTCTTATTTCTACAAAAATCATTCAGAGTTCGTCTGTGTTTTAGAACCAGAATTTTTTGAAACAAATACAAAATGGCATCCTTATCAAATGTCTGAATTTCTCCTTCCCAGTTCCCACAATTATCTGCCTGATAATTTTTCCAAATCACAATTTTATTATGAAAGTATTTTGACCCAAACAAGATCAGCCAATTTCATCTATTCCGCTGATCATTCAGACCCCTCCAAAGTAAGATATTGCAAAGTAAGGATTTTTAAAATTTTAACCATCTCTGATTGGGGACAAAAACCCAGCGAAGCTAAGGACCTATACCTTCCAAACAATACAACCCGCTTCAATTACTGGGATTATATTAATGCTTGGTCCCGAGCTTTTCTCAAGCAAAACAAATCCTTTTCTCTTTCATACTTTTTCTACTTCTCCCCTGACTTTCCTTATCCAACCCCTTATTGGTTTAACCTTTGGTGGACAAAATTCGGGCTGGATAAACAAATAGTCCCATCTTCTGTAAAGAAGGCCTTCAATCTTTGGGCCAAACAAATTTCTTTCCCACAGGAAATTGAACAATCCCCCATTTGGGCCCAATTTTATCATAGTTTCCAAGTCCCTTGGATATTCATGACAGAATTTGACCTAAAAGAGGAACAAATGTGTGAGTGTGTACAAATGGGTCTACAAATGGGTGCCCCAAGGCAACAAAAGTGTGAGTGCAATCACAAAACAATTCTTCCAACACTAATCAGAAAATACAAAATCAAGTGGTGGGACAAGACACCCTTATCTGATTGCGGCCCTGAAGCAGTTGAAAAATTCTTTAAACAAAAACCCCAATGTTGCAAAAATATTCCCCTTTCTCAATCCCAACAAAATGAAGAATTCCTCCAAAGAAAACAACATATCATGGTCCAGATGGCTAAATGCACAAATCCTGGAGATCTTGACAGACTGATGAACGAATTAAGTGATGAAGGAAGCACAAATTCCACAATACCTGACGAAGCCATACCAAACGATGACATGTTCACTCAGGTACAGATAGAAGACCTGTGAAGATAAAAGACAAAAGACAGAGACTGAGAAGGCATCTTCATACAGTGAAGCCGCCCCTCAAAATTCAAAAAGCAATGGACAAAGGGAATCCACTTTTTCAGTGGATAATACTGTTCTCTCCACTTTCCTGAGTGGAACTCATTTTCTTTTGTATTTATTTGTATTTGTCAAAAGTGGTGGATCCTTCTTAGGAGGACAAATGCGCACCGGACATGTGGCGCGATCCATTACTTCCCTCTGTAGTATAAATAAGGAGTCCTCCTCATTGGAGAAGGCAAGTTTTTTCTTTCACCCTTTCTGAGTTCTCCTTCTCCATAGATATCCTCTCAACCATCCACTGTACAAATACCTTGTAAATTATCAGAGTTCTGTAATAATAAAGTAAGTTGTTCTTATTGTTATTTACTTCCTTATTTTTCATATATGCTTTATTTTAGTAAAAAGGACTTTTAAATAAATGAGGTATATAGATCGGAAACCAGGTAGCGTCAAGGTGTATTAGAGACACTTTTGAGTTAAAGGTTTTCATCCTTATTCATCGCGGCTTCATAATATTCAAAATTTATGAAGTGTGTGCCGGGTAGAACAAAGATCACGTACCTTAGATAAAAGTCAATTTTACTATTAAAAAGTCAAATTTACTATTTAGTACTGTAGCAACTCATTAGGAGTTTATTTCCCTTGAATTTTCCTTTAGATTATATTGAGTTGTTATTTTTATTCTCATTATTCTCATGTTAGTTAAAATTATTAATCGATCCTTTGCTTATATATATATATATATATATATATATATATATATATATATATATATATATATATATATATATATATATATATATATATATATATATATATATATATATATATATATATATGTAAATGGAGTGTTGGGTTTATTAAAAAGATTAAAAATAAATTATTAACGAGACCGCTATTATACCTGATGCCGCAGGAAATGTGCTTATCAATCTTCCTCCACGTGGCAGGACTATTCACCTGACTACTTGACCTGAAATCAGAACCCACGACTAGCCGAATGTGTCTCTGGCTTAGACCCTCGGGCGTGAGAGTAAGTATATGTGTTTGGAGAGCAAATAATGTATTGAACAAAGATGATCAAATAACAAAATTGCAGTTACCTTAGAACCGTTGTGGTTGTTCTGTATTTATAGTTGATGTGGGATGTATATTTGATGGGGCTACATGAGCTCCGTGATTTGCGGGATAGTTACATGTTGTGAGAACGTGTCCAGGGATGGCTCCTGAATTATAGGGAACCAGTTATGGAAAGAATAGTTGCACGTGCGCCTGTAATCGTTAGGTCGACGCTTGCTTGGCAGGTCGAGGTCGCCATTTGGGGTTGGGTCGACCTGACTGACGGGTAGAGCTGGATCATACCCGAAGTAGAACTTGGATCGTAAGGTCGGACTAAGTTAGGTCGAGACCTGGTAGGTCGGACAATGAACTTAAGTCGACTGATCAATAAGACGGGCCTTGAGCCATGTAATAATTGGGCCTAGCCCACTTAGAATGTGGTGGCGATAATTGCTGGAGGATTGGGCTTTTCTCGCTTGGCCCAGCTCGACACTTTTGGTATGTTCAGTGGCCCCCAACTTTCTGAGTCGACTTTGTCGACTAGAAAGTTAAGGAAATTTTGATGAAGATTGTTGTGACTCGCAGGTAGCTACTCGCTCTGATGTTCGGTCGACCAAAAGTGACGTGGCTCAATCCTGGACGTTGGCGACGAACGGTCAGATCTGGTGGAGCGCCGTTTTTTGCAATCATTACTATTTTGACGTTTGGAAAACCGCCTTGGAAATTGTTTTCCTCATTTAATTAGGAGAATAATTTTGAATTTTTCTTTTTCCTTCTCAATTTTGGAAAATATAAATACTAGAATCCTCCTCCATTCTGAACTTTTATGCTCTCCGAACTCTGGTATACTCCAGCGAAGATAGCAAGGAAGCAACTGATTTAAATTGGGCTTTCATTTTCTGCAACAGCTTTCGCTTCCGAAACCGACTAAGGTATTCCTCTCGTTTTCTTGCTTTAGGGTTTCGATTTTTGCATTAATTTTGATTTTGCCGTGGCTAGAACCTTCAGTAGTGAGCCAGGAGCTTGGTATGGGTATTGCACTGTTAACCATCGAGTGTACAAGCATATAAACGGAGAGTGGAGAGAGATATCCTTGGATGAGTGTGCCTCCATCTTGACAAGGTGGGGATGAGCTTTAATGAAATAGGTCTGCCTATAGGAGAAGACGTAGGTGAATTGATAATTGACGACTCAAACGTTGTCTCCTTTCATCTCTTCCATGAATTGCTTGACCACATATCCTTATTTTATGTTAGGGATGCCAATAAGCCTTCTTTCCTTAGGAATAGGAAAGGTTTTCCAGGGGAGTCTAGGTCGCCCTTAGTTAGGTCACCCGAATATGATCATAGGTCTGACTCCCCTGCTTCCTCTTCTTCTTGTACAGATATGGCAGCTCGTGGAGGAGCTACAACATCTACTTCCCCAAGTCCCCGTATTGTTGATGCATTCAACTCATCAACTGTGCCGGGGAGGAATGAAAGGGGCTATGTCCCTCAGAGACCAATGAGAGGAAAGAAGAACCTAGAGTCCCGTTATTCCTTGATATATGATTTCTGTGAGGTAAGTAAGGAGGAGTTTAGGGCGACTATCTATAGTAAGAAGGATTTTTTGGCTCAATTTGGGAAGACATATACGAAGGATGCTACCAAGGTAGCTTTCTTTTATGGTCAATTCGAAGCTGGCTTGAGGTTGTCACTTGACCCCTTCATTAATGAGTTCTTGGAGTGTGTTGATGCTTTGCCTCTCCAGCTGGGAGCTAATACTTGCAGAGTCCTAGTGTGCTTTGCCATGGTCTGCAGGTTCCTAGGATATGAATGTTGGGTTTTACGGGTCCATGCGCAGCGGAATAAAGCATTAAAACATAAAACCCAAGAAGCCCTAGGATCCGTTCTATACAATTAATTTAAATTCCTATGAGATAGAATTATACCAACCTTGAACGCTTTCCGTTCTTGAGCTATCGAACGATTTGATTATGTGATATCGAATCACAAACTTCGTTCTTCAACTTGCTTGAACTCTAGGCCTTGATCGATGAACGAGCGAAGATCCTCTTTCGGTATCCACACCTTTGAATGAATTCAAGAACGATTTCTTGATGATTGCTAGATCTAAACCTTGAAGAATATTGAGAGTATTTTGTTGTGAATTTTGCTTGAAAATTTCAGCTAGACTATTAGGGTTGAAAGACCTCTCATATTTATACTACTTTGGTATGAATATGTTTCCTAATCGAATTAGGAGACAAGGCTGTCAATCCGCGTCTGGTGGCTTATTATGTCGCGCGGTATACTCAGCCACATGGCTAAGTATGTCGCGTGACAAAGGTAGCCAGGTACAGAAACTCTCAATCATTCTTCCAATGGTTTAACCAATTCATTCTAGTTGTGTGTGACCCAATAGGATTATATTATGTTGGCAATGAGTTCGATCATATCGAACCTCATAAGACATAAGCGGACTCTAGCAAGCCATTATGTCTACCCAAATAATATAACGTAAGAGTTCACGTTTCCAATGGTGTACTTCCATTTCTCCCTTTGTCTCACGATGTTATATTGAACACAAGTCATGGTCCTTGTCAACTTGTCTTTGTTCAATGCTTTCTCGATTCTTGAGTATAATGATAATTCCAATCATATTGGGGTACGGCCATACACTTTCATCATTATCACTCATCGAGGGGCCCAAGCAAAACATCTCTCTTCCGAGGGACAAATTCCATCTTGACTTATCATCCTTCCCATCACGAATCTGATCATGCCAAAGATAGCCTTTATAGATATCGTGTTAAGATATCGTTTGACTAAAATCAAACATGACTTTCATCATATGTAAGGTCACGATAATCTCAGGTCTAGGGACTAAATGAAGTAACCTTATGAGATTTAATTATGACACATGACCATGACATAAATCTTATACGGGTCATGTCCAGTCACTTGTTCTCTAACAAGTACCCATAATTTCAATGTGCATCTCTATGCATATAATCATCATATGATTATCCATTGACAATTATACTAATTATTCTCTTAATAATTAGGGACGGAGATTATTACAATAAACATGCAAACTATATAATAATCAAATAATAAACTTTAAACGATAAAGATGATACATAACGGTTTTCAGTTAAACATAACTAAAGCCTAAGGCATTACACCAACAGTCTCCCACTTGCACTAGGCTCCATTTATGTATCGAATACTCATGGATCTAACATGACCATCATGCTTCTGCCTGTGCGAGGGTCTTTGTAAGTGAATCCCTTATGTCATCATCGGTTGATACTTCGTATATCTTAACGTCTTCTCATTCTTTATGAATTCCTCGAAGAACGTCTAAGTGAGTGTTTGGATCGCTATTGTGACCTTGGTTCCATTGTTTGCACAAGTGGCACCACTATTGTCAAAAAGTTTCACCGATTAGTGATACTTGGAACATTTCCAAAATACTAATGAACTTTTGATCCAAACTGCCTCTTTTAGTCACATCATATGTTGCTAAAATTCGGCCTTTAGTAGTAGAATCGGCTATAATTTTCTGCTTGGAACTCTTCCAATCAAAATTGCACCTCCAATAAGCATAGACACAAATCCTAATTGCGATTTTAAATTAACTTTGTCAGTTTGGAAGCTAGCATCTATGTAACCTTTACAACAAGATTAACTTCCAATCTTTCAAATACCAAGAACGTATCCTTAGTTCTTCTTAAGTACTTAAGGATCATCTTGACTGTCATCCAATGGTTCTCAACAGGATTAGATTGGTATCGGCTAGTCATGCTCAAAGCATACGAGACGTCGGGTCTAGTACTAATCGTGGCATACATGACAGATCCAAATGCCGAAGCATATGGAACTTCATTCATTTCTCTTTTGCTCATCAGTTGTCATAAGACAATGAATATTGCTAAGAGAAAATACCATGACCCATTGACAAGTCACTTTTCTTAGACTCTTCTAAGAACCTTGTCAATGTAAGTATTTTGACTCAAACCAATTTATCCTTTTAGATCTATCTCTATAGATCTTTGATGCCAAGGATGTAAGCGGATTCACCCATATCTTTCATTGAGAAACCTTTCCTTGACCAAGACTTGACATTCTTAAGTGTCGGAACTTATTTTTCCAATGAGCAAGATATCATTGTAATAAAACAAAGAAATAATACTACGCTCCCACTGAATTTCATGCGTACACAAGATTCATCTTAGTTCTTTGATGAAGTCAAACTCTTTGACCAATTCATCAAAACAAAGATTCCAATTCCTTGAAGCTTGCTTCAACCCATCTCATGGATCTTTGCAACATGCATACTTTATTAGAGTTTCTTGGATCGACAAACTATTTGGGTTATGTACTCTACACATCCTTAATAATCTTTCCATTTAAAGAAAGTCGTTTGACATCCATTTGTCATGTCACATAGTCATAATATGCGATCACGGCAATTGAAATTCTAATAGACTTTGGCATTGTAACTGGCGAAAAGGTTCCCATCATAGTCAATACTATGAATTAACCTAAATCCCTATGCTACAATCCTTAGTCATGAAAGTATACACCTTCCCATTCATGTCGGTCTTGAAGACCTACTTGCACCCTTTAGTTTTTACACCTTCAGGTAGCCCAATCAAGTTCCAAACTTGATCATCAAACATGGATTATAATTCGGATTCCATGGTTTCTAACCATTTATCCAAATTAGGAGTGGACATCGCCTCAAGATAGGAAGTAGGATTGTCATTCTCAATGACTTCCACTTTATTACTTTTCGAAACGAGAAATCAATATTTCTTGGTTCGGATTGTAACCTATCCGATCTACGATGGACTTGTGCATCTTGAACTGGTTCCACAACTCATTGTGAACTTGGTTCCGTCTCTACTCTTGGTTCCATATTATTTTCGGGTTCTTGAACTTCTTCAAGATTAATTTTACTCCCACTAGATTCTTTATTGAGAAACAATTTCTCAAGAAACGAATCAAATAGAGCAACAAACATTTTGTTCTCTTTGCAGTTGTAAAATCAATATCCGAAAATAACCTTGTCAAATTTGATGCTAACTTATAAGAGACAAGTCTCTTTACATAAGATTCGCAATCCCAAATCTTCATGAAAGACAAACTAAGTTTTCTTCCATGCCACATCTCATGTGGGGCCTTAGGAACCGATTTAGTAAGGACTCAATTCAGTGTAACCGCATTATTTCTAATGCATATCCTCAAAAGGAATTAGGAAAGTCAACTTGACACATCATCGAATGAACCATGTCCTACAAGGTTCAATTCCTCCTTTCAGACACACCATACAATGTGGTGTTCCGGGTGGAGTCAACTCTGAAACGATTTCATAGTTTTGAGATGATTGTCAAACTCTTGGCTCAAATATTCACCACCTCGATCTAATCGAAGTACTTAATAGTTTTGCCAAGTTTGTTTTTCACTTCATCTTGAAATGTTCGAAACATCTCAAACGATTCACCTTTGAACTTCATCAGATAGACATAGTCATATCTAGATAAGTCTTTAGTGAAATATGATGAAATACCGAAATCCTCCCCTAGCAATGCTGCTTAATAGTTCACATACATCTCATGTATAATGACCAATAAGTCACTAGCCCTCCTACTACTTTAGTGTAGGGTGGTTTGGTCGATAATCCCAATAAATAAGATCCACATTCCTCAAATGATTCATGGTCATATGAGTCTAAAAGTCCGTGTTAATGGAGTTTAGATATATGTTTCTTATTTATTTGACCAAGCCGGCAATGCCATATGAACGCGTTGTTCATATTGTTCGGTTCAGAATTCCCATTTATATTTTAGATATTTTCAATATTATTTTGTTTCTCATCTTCAAGGATATGAAGACCATTCAATGATATATGCATTACAATAAGGCATATCATTAAATGAATATAAAACTTCTTATTGAAAATAAGAAAATTATATCCTTCATCATCCATTTAAGAAACGGAAATAATACTCCTACTCAAATCCGGAACGTAGTCATACTTGTTCAAAACAAGTACTACTTCACAAGGTAAAGTGACTTCATAAGTCCCTATGGTTAATGTAGCAACCCTTGCTCCATTTTTATGCATAGGTTTAACTTACCTTCTTTGAGTAGCTTTCTATTCTTTGTTCCTTGCACATTTGAACAAATGTGGGATCCAATCCGGTATCATATACCCAAGAACAAGAAGTTGAAAGGAAAATATCTATCATATAGATACTTGAAGTAGTAGCAATCATATTGCCCTTCTTCACCTTTTAGGCCTTCCTAATAAGCCTTGCAACTTTGCTTCCAATGACAATCTTATTGCAATGATAGCAAAATGCATCATTTTGAGACACTTTGGGTTTAGCCTCTTCGGCTATGACAACATTTGTCCTAGGTTTAGCAACTTTTGATTTACCTTCTTTTTCTTCCTTTATGAACCCTTTTTATTGTGTCAACCATTAACACAATTTGCGGATTGCTCCTTCTTTCATCATATGAATTAAGAGCCTTCACCACAACATATATCTTTTGCCTAGCTTGCACTTGGAACATTTTCCTTTTTGCGTTATGCTAGAACAAAAGAATAGTTATCATGTGCTCAAGGTTCTTCATAAGAGCCTTTAAACATGGTGGCAAATACAAGGCAAGCAATATTGTCAGAATCATCAATATGTTTCTAATGTTGCTTCCTTATTTGCCCTTTGCAACATTTGCAATGGGTTCAGTAGGAACGGATTCGACAAGAACGTACACATTATGTATTGTTCCTTTCGAACTTTGTCCTTCATAAGGACGAATCGCAATTATCATTATGTAATGCTATTTCTACAACAAAATATACAAATTATATGATCACATATCAATATCAACACATTTATCATTTAAAAGCAAATAATGTATTTCACAAATACTCCCACTAAATCATACACCTTCCAATGCATATAAGCATAATATGCATTTAATGGGCTAAGATCCAACTTTAATTTAATCTCAAGTACGCTATGGCGCACCGCTCAAGATTAAACTAATTAGGTAGAAAACATCAATCATATCGTATATGACTGTTAGGATCTTTTATGAGATTTATTTAAGACATCATATGTCTAAGCATATTTTAATCTCATCTTATGCCTTGGGCCCAAAACCATTTTGATAACCCAATTAAGTTCATCCACTTTAAACGTATAGGAACCACCATTTCCTCATCTTGCTCGCAAACAGAATAGAATCAAAGCACCTTGCTATGGCAAGCCCACCCAAAACTATCCGAGTGGTCTCAAGTGTTTTAATCATGGATTGGCATAAAGAACTTAAAAGTTAAATGAAGGTTCTTTAAGGTAGATTATAAGCATATCAGCAAAGATAGTCTTAATCATGCACTGTATGTTCCCGTGAAGATTGGTGAGCCACAAGGACTACTTAAGTACCAACTCTTCCTTAGACGTAACTCTCCTAGACATGCACAATTAGAAATCGGCTACGATTTGGCAACATAATCACTACCTTTTATAAACAATCAGTTTCCTTTTAAATTTCGCGTAATTATGACTTGTTTCCATAAACAATCATAAAATCCAAAATTTACAATGTCTAAATCTAAAAATATTAGGAAACTTTAATATCATGTTTCAACTAAACATCTAATTAAAATTCTTAGCATGTAAGAACAAATAAAACATGCATCGCAATAATTATTAAAATCATATTTTAATCAACTAAGCATGCATAAACAATCAATCAATCTAGCATAGCCTTATAAACTTAACTTTATAGCATCCAGATTATCATATGAACATATCAGATATTAAACACAATCACAGAATAGCAGAAAAATTAAACAAACTGATTCTGCCCAGATTTGGCTTATTATGTCGCGTGACAACATCAGCCAGAGGGCTAGATTTGTCGCGTGACATAACTAGCCGTATTACTGTATTTCCACATACGGCTTACTATGTCGCGCGACCTAAGCAGCCAGTTCACAGAACTTCCAGATTTCAATCAATTCAGATCACATGGCAATTAAATCATATAAAACATCCCTTTTACATATTTAATTCAACATAATTCGAAGATGATTTTCATATTGTTTCACATAAACAATCAAAATTCTATCGCATACAAAAACATGCAATAAGCATATAAACAATTTATATCTTAAATCTAGCATGTTAATTCAAATTTAATCATACGAACGGGGCTCTGATACCACTGTTGGGTTTTACGGGTCCATGCGCAGCGGAATAAAGCATTAAAACATAAAACCCAAGAAGCCCTAGGATCCGTTCTATACAATTAATTTAAATTCCTATGAGATAGAATTATACCAACCTTGAACGCTTTCCGTTCTTGAGCTATCGAACGATTTGATTATGTGATATCGAATCACAAACTTCGTTCTTCAACTTGCTTGAACTTTAGGCCTTGATCGATGAACGAGCGAAGACCCTCTTTCGATATCCACACCTTTGAATGAATTCAAGAACGATTTCTTGATGATTGCTAGATCTAAACCTTGAAGAATATTGAGAGTATTTTGTTGTGAATTTTGCTTGAAAATTTCGGCTAGACTATTAGGGTTGACAGACCTCTCATATTTATACTACTTTGGTATGAATATGTTTCCTAATCGAATTAGGAGACAAGGCTGTCAATCCGCGTCTGGTGGCTTATTATGTCGCGCGGTATACTCAGCCACATGGCTAAGTATGTCGCGTGACAAAGGTAGCCAGGTACAGAAACTCTCAATCATTCTTCCAATGGTTTAACCAATTCATTCTAGTTGTGTGTGACCCAATAGGATTATATTATGTTGGCAATGAGTTCGATCATATCGAACCTCATAAGACATAAGCGGACTCTAGCAAGCCATTATGTCTACCCAAATAATATAACGTAAGAGTTCACGTTTCCAATGGTGTACTTCCATTTCTCCCTTTGTCTCACGATGTTATATTGAACACAAGTCATGGTTCTTGTCAACTTGTATTTGTTCAATGCTTTCTCGATTCTTGAGTATAATGATAATTCCAATCATATTGGGGTACGGCCATACACTTTCATCATTATCACTCATCGAGGGGCCCAAGCAAAACATCTCTCTTCCGAGGGACAAATTCCATCTTGACTTATCATCCTTCCCATCATGAATCCGATCATGCCAAAGATAGCCTTTATAGATATCGTGTTAAGATATCGTTTGACTAAAATCAAACATGACTTTCATCATATGTAAGGTCACGATAATCTCAGGTCTAGGGACTAAATGAAGTAACCTTATGAGATTTAATTATGACACATGACCATGACATAAATCTCATGCGGGTCATGTCCAGTCACTTGTTCTCTAACAAGTACCCATAATTTCAATGTGCATCTCTATGCATATAATCATCATATGATTATCCATTGACAATTATACTAATTATTCTCTTAATAATTAGGGATGGAGATTATTACAATAAACATGCAAACTATATAATAATCAAATAATAAACTTTAAACGATAAAGATGATACATAACGGTTTTCAGTTAAATATAACTAAAGCCTAGGGCATTACACCAACAATGAACCCTGTATGAGAGTCTTCAAAGAATTCTTTAGCATTAAAACTGGTAAAACTGACTTGGGAATCAGCACCCCTTCTAAGCCCAACTCCCCCAAACTGTTTATGAACCTTTCCCAGCAAGGCAAGTGGGTGGAACTCCCATGTAGTTGTAGTGGAGAGTAGATTAGGATGGGAATTCCCTTTGCCCAACTCTGAAACAGATGTTATAGAAGAGGAGAACTATTGGGAACCACCTTGGTATTTTGACCTGTACAAGAGACTATGCCAGCTGGCTGAAAGGGGGCCTATTAGTAGGGAACGCCTGGGGATCACCAAATACAATTACATCCAAGCAGGGATGATGGATGGTGAGGGAGAAGTGCAACCTCTGGTCCCTATTGGTAGGGGCACAATATATCCCGATTGGGTCACCCATGCCTTGGGGAGGTTTGAAGATAAGTGCCAATTTTGCCAAAGGACGGCTAACTACTGCAAGGATAATGGGGAGCATGTTGGTGGTAAGATTTTACTCGCCTGTAATTCCTTACTCGCCCATTATTTGTTCGTATGTAGAACTGGTAGCTCGTACATAGATATAATTTGACTTGCATGTGTAACTCTTGGCCGTCAGTTGTTTAACTCGCATGTAGAATAATTAGCTCGCACATGATTAGCTCGTACATAGAACTCATAACTCGTATGTAGAAATCTCATCTGTCGATCTAACCCTTTGTCATTTTGATTTTGATGCAGTTCTTACCCCTGAACAAGAGGCAAACATGGTGCGTATTGTTGGAGTGTCTGATAAGAAGAAAGCCAAGAAGGCTCATGGTGCCGCCAACGCCCGAGCTAACAGGGAGAGGGAAGCTGAGAGACAGAACAATTTGCTATCAAAAGATAATGCTGGGACGGTGCCCATGGAGGAAATGGGGTCAGAGGACCCCTTATAAAGAAGTAGCCAAGCTCTTGGAGCGGCTGAAGAAGGTGAGTCCAATAGGTCGATTAGACCAAGTCTGAGCTCCAAACCAACTCCAGAAGCTAATGCGGCGACCTCCGGTGCTGGGACAACTGGGGCTAGCCCTTTGAAAATTTTGGATCTTGAGGACAAAGCTATGGAGAGGTGGATGATCGTCCTCTGAACTCGAGGAAGAGATCAAGAACTGAGAAGGGGAAAGCCGTTTCTCTGAGCCAACTTCCTCCCCCAATCTCCTCTCCTACTGACCAGGAATCCTTGGAGGATCGAATCCAGAGGTTGAGTGATGTGCCTCCCCTTGCTGGGGTCAATAGTATGAGTCGCCGCTTCCCAGAGATGAGTCTTGGGCAGGTCGTGGTGAGGGCTATTGATGTCGATCTGCTGGCACATTTCGCTGATAAGGGGATGACCCCTGAAGAGTTCTCTGCTAGGTCTGGCTTAGTGCAGAGCGAGGTAAACTTTTATTCCCTCTATCTATTTAGTCGCTTACTCTTTGAGCTCGCCAATTTAGTTTCTGAGTCCTTGTCGAGCTAATTCTCCCATGATTTTCTTTGATTCAGTCTCTTACCATGGTGGAACAAGCCAAGAGCTCTTGGAGAGCATCTATTGAGAGGGAGAGGCATGACATGAGCCAATATTCCAAGAAGTCCCAAGAACTGTCTGAGCTAAGGGAGAAGTACAACGATCTGGACAACTCTTTTGACGCTCTGTAGATGGTCAAGAAGAAAGCATTGGTGGACAAGGAAAAAGCTTTAGAAGACCTTAAGGCAGCTGAGGCCAAAGTCGGTGAGGTGACCACTGAGAGAGACGCAGAATGCTTGAAGCATGAGGAAACAAAGAAAGAGCTTGCAAAGTCTCCAAACTCCTCAAGGAGAGAGATTCCTTCTTGGTCGAGTTGAATGAAGAACACAACGCAGCCAGAGCCAAGTTGAAGGAGGAGCTTGAAACCGCTTCTAAGGCTGCTGTTGAGAAGTTTAAGGATGGAGATGATTATTACAATGCCATTGTTGAGAAGGCGGGGGATTTTCTTGACCTGGGCAAATGCCACATGGCACGCCGAGCTCTGGTGGATTCAACAGCTGAAGTTACCCTTGAGCAGCTAGCTCGCTGGGCATCCGAACCCCAATACGACATGGCAGCTCGAGGTGGTCACTCGATAGTTCCTTATACTGAAAATGACCTGGCCTTCATTGCCCAGCAGGATCAGGAGGACGCTTGTGAACCTTGGGTAGCTCCCGCTTTGGCTATTCGAAACTATGATGTGGCTCTCCAAGAGATAGAGGATGCTGAGGAGATGGAGGTGGATGATGACCCTGAACAACAAGTCTTCTCTAATTCGGGTAAACCCATAGGCCCCCAGCAGCAAGAAAAGGATGGAGAGGATCGAGCTGACACAAGCGGCCATGTTGACGCTGGTCAAGACTCTTAAATTTGTTTGAATGATGTTGTAATGAACAAGTACCAAACAATATTTTGCTTTTGTCTTGAAACTACCTGAATGCCTTGGCCCAATTTTTTGGGAGGCATAATACTTCGTAACTTCTATTTGCTTAAGTCTTGGCCCGTTTTGGGAGACTTAGTTATATATAATCGTAGCTGACTTTCTATCATTGTGTGTTGTATGCTTTTGATTCCAGCATGTGTGTCGAGTCAGATTCACTAGGACGACTAAGTCGCTCTAAGACTTTGGTCGAACTGATTTTCGATAACTCAGTCGACCTTAGACTTGTATAGCTTTTGCAAACGAGATTGACTAAGAGTCGGATTCGTTTAAGGAAGTGAAGCTGACCAAAGGTCGAGCTTATTAGAACGAAGTTGACTAAGGGTCGGACTTGTTAAAGGAACAAAGCTGATGAAGAATCGAGCTCGTTAGAATGAAGCTGACTAAGAGTCGAGCTTGTTGGAACGAAGTCGACCAAGGGTCGGACTTGTTAAAGGAACAAAGCTGATTAAGAATCGAGCTTGTTAGAACGAAGCTGACTAAGAGTCGAGCTTGTTAGAATGAAGTCGACTAAGAGTCGGACTTGTTAAAGGTATAAGGCTGATTAAGAATCGAGCTTGTTAAAATGAAGCTGACTAAGAGTTGAGCTTGTTGAAATTAGTGTAACACAATGTATGGTCGGATAGAACTGCGATTTTTATTGAAGTACGAACATGCTTACATCAAATGGAAAGTTAGAACTATGACAAATTCAGACTTGGAAACTGCATTAACTTTGAACTGAACTAGAAGTAGTATTTGATGAGGTGAGTAGCGTGCCATGGATGCTTCAACTCCTCACCGTCTTGATGAGCAATCATGTAACTCCCTTCCTTGATGATTCGAGTAACAATGTAGGGACCTTCCCAGTTGGGAGATAGCTTGTTCTGTTGGGTTCTCCTTCCTATTACCTCGATCTTTCTTAACACATGGTCACCCACTTGGAATGATCTTGTTTTCACCTTCTTATCATGGTAGCTCTTTGTTTTTTGCTTGTAGTTGACCATTCGTAAGTAGGCTGTGTCTCGCTTCTCGTCGATTAAATCCAAGTCGATCAACCTGTTGGTGTCGTTCTGCTCTTGATCGAAGAAGACCACTCTGGCTGTAGGAAATCGCAGCTCGGTTGGTGCCATGGCCTCCGACCCATAAGTAAAAGCGAATGGGGTTTTCCCCGTAGGCCCCCGAGTGGTTGTACGGACTGCCCAAAGAGCAAGTGGTAGTTCGTCCAACCAGTAACTACGTCGCCCCACTAATCCCGTCTTGAGTGAGGAGAGGACAAGTTTATTTGCTGCTTCAGCTTGCCCATTGCCTTGAGGGTAGGCAACAGATGATTGCCAATGCTTTATCCCTACTCAATTCATTTCTTCTTCGAAAGCTCTGGAGAACTGTAAGCCGTTGTCTGAGACTATAGCTCGAGGGATCCCAAATCGACACCAGATGAAGTCATGTATGAAGTTGATGGCATTTTCCTCTGTGATGCGAGCTAGTGGCTTTGCTTCGACCCATTTTGTGAAGTAGTCAATTGCGACGATCACATACTTGCAGTTTTCACGGGCAGGCGGGAAGGGTCCAATCAAGTCGACGCCCCACATATCAAATGGCCAAGCAGCGATTACTGGAGTTTTCTCCGTTGTAGGCAGATGAGGTAGGTTGGCAAACCTTTGACATTGGTCACATTGCTGAACAAAATCATGAGTGTCGGCTCTCATGTGTGGCCAGTAATACCCCAAAGTTATCAATTTGTCGGCTAAAGTCCTGGCCCCCGGGTGCCCGCCACATACTCCACTATGCACCTCGTGCATTAACTGGGTAATTTCTTGGGAATGAATGCACTTCAACAATGGCCTAGTGTATGATCTTCTGAAAAGCATGCCTCCTTGGATAAAATACCTTGGAGCTTTCTTCTCGTCCTCAGGGAGCTCGCCAGTCTCCAAGTATGCCTTCGTTTCTTCGATCCAACACTTGTCATAAACCCAATTTCTCGAGGTAGGAGATGGGCTCTTCATGTGGATCGTCTGTAGTAGCTAGCTTCGATAGTAGGTCGGCTAATTCATTATCTTCTAGACCAATCCTCTGAATTTCCCAAAACTCCAAGTCTTTTATCATCTCCTTTACCAGGTCGTAGTATTTGATCAGAGTAGAGTTTAGCACCTCATATTCTCCTCGAACTTGGTTTACTATCAACTGGGAGTCGCAATATGCCATGATTTTGGTTGCTCCAAAGCATTTGGCGTACTCGATGGCTGCTACCAGAGCTTCGTACTCTGCTTGGTTATTAGAGGCTTCAAACTTAAACCTCAATGCTTCCTCATAGACTGTCCCAGATTTTGGCTCGATCAGGACTATCCCAGCTCCGCTGACAGTCTTCGTTGCTGACCCATCTGAGTAAACTTTCCAACAGTCGTCGGGTATACGAGTGACGAGCTGGGACACTGGCTCCTTTCCCTTAACTTTCTCCTTCTGGGATCGCACCTCGTTATCTTCCTTGGTGAACGTCAGCTCGACCAAGAAGTCGGCCAAGGCTTGAGCCTTCAGTGCCTTTCGAGGTCGATACTCGATGTCAAATTCTGTGAGAGCAATTGACCAATTGAGTAAGCGACCTGAACTCTCTGGCTTGTGTAGAATTTTTCTCAAGGGCGTGTTTGTGATCACAACAATAGGGTGAGCCAAGAAATAAGCTCACAGCTTCCTTGAAGCCACGACTAAGGCATATGCGACCTTCTACGCATTGTAATATCTCCCTTCGACATCTGATAGAGCTTTGCTGACATAGTACACGGGTTTTTGAAGCCCTTCCTCTTCTCGAACTAAGACTGCTGCAACTGATTGATCTCCCACAGACAGATATACAAACAAAGTTTCTCCAGTAGCTGGGCTGCTCAATAGAGGAGGAGAAGCGAGGTACTCCTTGAGCTGTTGGAACGACGAATGACATTCGGCCGTCCACTCAAAATTTTTCGTCCCCCTCAAAGATTTGAAGAAGGGGAGAGACCTTTCTGCCGACTTGGCTATGAAGCGACCTAGGGCTGCCACCCTTCCATTAAGTCGCTGCATCTCTTTGATACTGGTGGGCTCCTGCATGTCGACTAGAGCCTTGATCTTTTCTGGATTGGCCTCTATTCCTCGTTATGACACCATAAATCCAAGGAACTTGCCAGCTGCTACCCCAAAGACACATTTGCTTGGATTAAGCTTCATGTCGTTTGCACGTAGATTGGCGAACGTTTCCCTTAGGTCGACTACGTGACGTCCGATCTTTATTTTGATGACCATATCGTCGACATAAGCTTCCATGTTTCGGCCAATCTGTGAAGCAAAGACTTTGTTCACCATTCTTTGATAAGTCGCACCTGCATTCTTTAACCCAAATGGCATCATATTGTAGCAATAGATGCCTCCAGTTGCTTGAAATGTCGTCTTCACTATGTCATTCTCATGCATCTTGATCTGATGATAGCCTGAATAGGCATCGAGGAAGCTGAGGGTGGAGTGTCCAGCAATAGAATCAACAAGCTTGTCGATCCAAGGTAGAGGATAGCTGTCTTTTGGGCAGGCAAGGTTAAGATTGGTGAAGTCGACGCACATTCTCCACTTGCCGTTGAATTTCTTCACCATGACCACATTAGCTAGCCAGGTGGTATGGGTGGCCTCTTTGATTATACCTGCACTCAAAAGTTTTTGTACCTCGAGTTTTATAGCTTCCTCCTTGTCGCGAGCGAAGCTTCTCAGCCTCTGAGGTTTGGGCTTTATGGTCGGGTTGACCTCCAGTCTATGTACAGCGACCTCCTCCTTAATCCCCTTCATATCTTCTACTCACCAGGCAAAAACATCGTTGCTTTCATTGAGTAGCTCGACAATCTCTAACCTTTATTCAGGTGACAATTGCTTTCCAATCTGAATTTTCTGTTCGGGATAGGAAGGATTTGTGATCACTGCTTCCAACTCGTCTACAGCCTCTAGCTCTAGACCATCTCTGAATTGTAGGGTCTCAATGATGATTTCTCTAACTCTCTGTCTTTCCTTGGCCCCCAAGTGGGGAGCTTCTTCAGCTATCATGTCATCCAGCTCATCTGCAATCTCACTGGTGGTGGCCCCCGAATTATTGTCGACTTGGAGGCATAGCTCGCCTATGATGACTTGGTCGACCATAACTGTATCTGGATCAACCGTTGTGAGTGTGGAGGGATGTGTCGACTCTGTCATGACTTCGTCATGCGAGCGATAGGTCTCCTCCTCTACACAGGTGATCGTAGATAGTCGAGTAGTTTTGGTGACCGACCGAGACAACTTTAGGTATCCTTCCGCAGTTTCAACCTCTAGCTCCCTCTTCTTTCTTTCTCGAAGGACATGATCAAGGTATGCTCGAGCTGTGCTTTGTACACAGCCGACTCCAGCTGGCGTGGGGAATTTAACTCGCTGATGGGGGATTGAGGCCACCATTCCAAGTGCGACCTGGCCAGGAATACCAAGAATTGCAGCGTAATCACTATTCACATCAATTACAATGAATTTTACCTTGGATATGACCCTGTAGGGGTGTTGTCCTAGGTCGACGTCTAGCTCGATCTGTCCTTTGGCATCGACCCGGTGGTTGGTGAAGCCTTCCAATCTGCCATCATACCGCTCAAGCTGTTCACTCGAGAGACCCATCTCCTGGAACGTTTTGTAGAACAGAATATCCTTGCAGGCCCCCGTGTCGACTAAGAGTCTGCTCGTCGTACATCCATCAATTAGTCCTGGGATGACGAGAACTTGCTCTCTAGCCGCCATATTAGTTGCTATTTCATTCGGATAAAAGCTAATCACCTCGTCCCTGACGTAGCTCCTTGGCGACACATGTGGGGCTTTGTTGAGCTGGAAAATCTTATGCTTGATAGCGGTGTTGCTGGCTTGCTCAGTGATGATGCCCAAATTCATCCTAGGTTGTCTTGGCTCTGGATGTCCACCCGCATTCGCTCACTGCCGCCTGCTTGAGGCCTTTTTACATATGCATCGAGCCTTCCCTGGTTGAACATCTTCTGAATTATACGCTTCAAGCTCATACAATCCTCCGTAGTATGGCCCGTATCTTTGTGATACTCGCAGTATTTGCTATTGTCCCTTCTGAACTTATTTGCTGGTTCATAGGGGCAGGTGGGCCTAGCTCGACCATATTCATTATTTCAGTTCGACTCATCGTTAGGGGAGTGAAAGCTTCGGGCACTTTCTCAGTCGCCCTGGTTCTGTTCTTGCCATTTTTGTTGTTTCCCCCATTCTTGATTGAGTCCTTCTTATCATCAGCGACCTCAGTCTTGGGGCCTTTCCCATTTTTATTTTCTTTCCTTTCCTTTCCTCGGCCAACGCTACGTTGTAGGCCTTCTCGAACAACTCTTGTCGATTTGTCACAGTTCGAACTGTCAGCTCGTAGTCCATATCTGCAGAAGTAATTCTACTCCTGAAACAATTGATCACCTCCCTGTCTGTGAGGTCCTCCTCGATTTTGTCGACCATCTCCTTAAACTTGGTGTAGTAGCTCATCGAGCTTTCATTTTTCCCTTGCACCAAGTTGTTTAGATCGGTGACTGTCATCTTCCTAGCTCCAGTAGTCGAGAAGCGTTCCAGAAATTTCTTCCTCATGTAGGTCCAAGTCGAGATGCAACCTGGTGCCAAGCCATTGAACCAAGTGAGGGCTGCCCCAGTGAGTGTGCTTTTAAGTGCCTTGCACATCATGTCATCCTCGTGGGAGACAAAGCACATGGTAGCCTCCAAGTGTTGTATATGGCTTTTGGCGTTGGTTGCACCTGAATATTTTTCTAGGACTGGCAATCTGAAACCTGGCGGAGGTCGACAGTCGAGCAACTCCTTGGCCAAGGGTCGAAGAGCAAAACCTTCTCGCTCATCCTTTCTAACATCCTCTTTCTTGTCAGCTTCCCAGTGCTCAAACTTCTTCTTCCATAGGAGCCATTCTCTAGCATCTGACCTGTCGTCCCTAGCATGGGAGACATCATTTGACCTTTGCCTCTCTTCATGGTGATGCTCTCTCCCAGAGTTGGCTCTGTGTCTGTCGCTTCTAGGGGGAGTTATCTCTCTGCCCCTCCTATCCCTGTGAGAAGGTGACCTCACTGACTGAATTGGCGACCTGCGCCTATCATCTCTAAGTGGCGACCTGCGCCTATCCTCTCTTAATGGCGACCTGCGCCTATCATCTCTGAGTGGCGACCTGCGCCTACCCTCTCGTATAGGCATCCTGCGCCCATTCCTTTCCCTGTGGGACTGCGACCTTTGTGTCCTGTTCGGTGATCCACGCAAGCTTCGACTAGCCACTAGTTGTCGTCTCAGATCTGACTGGGCTTCCTGCTCTCTATTCCTGTTGAGGCTGGCCCTCAGATCGTCACTCGGTACATGGATAGGGGAGTGAGTCCGCTGCAGTATCTTGTGCTCGACATTCTGCTCCACAGTTTCATTCGGCCTAGCACTCTTAGCAGGCTGCCTGTTAGAAACCTGAGAAGGAGCCACCCTCTCTGACCTTCTGTCAGCCTGCTCTGCTTCCTCCATTGTTATTAATTCTGCTAGAATTTGGGCTCGCTTCAACAGTATCTCCTTTATGCTTAGGGGATTGGATGAGGGACCTGCCCTGTTTCCAGCATTCATTTGCCCTGTTTGATGCTTTGGAGGTGGTGGTGCTCCCTGTCCTTTCATAGGTCGCTTGTCCCTCCTCCCATCTGGCAATCCCCGGCCGTCAGCAACACTATTAGATCGAGTTGCCCTAGCATGATGACGCGGTGGAGGGGGAGGAGGCAAATTAGCATTTCCAGTGTTTGCATTGGCGTAAGTGTTTCCTTCATTGTGTTCAAGTGAGGCCTCAGAGACATGTCCATCCGAAGTCACCATGATTGCAGGTTGAAAATGAACTCGAGGTCAAGTATGCACGTTTCCCGGCAATGGAACCAAACTGAAGCCGCAGGAAATGTTCTTATCAATCTTCCTCCACGTGGCAGGATTATTCACCTGACTCCTTGACCTGAAATCAGAACCCACGACTAGCCGGATGTGTCTCCGGCTTAGACCCTCGGGCGTGAGAGTGAGTATATGTGTTTGGAGAGCAAATAATGTATTGAACAAAGATGATCAAATAACAAAATTGCAGTTACCTTAGAACCGTTGTGGTTGTTCTGTATTTATAGTTGATGTGGGTGGTATATTTGGTGGGGCTACATGAGCTCCGTGATTTGCGGGACAGTTACATGTTGTGAGAACGTGTCCAAGGATGGCTCCTGAATTATAGGAAACCAGTTATGGAAAGAATAATTGCACGTGCGCCTGTAATCGTTAGGTCGACGCTTGCTTGGCAGGTCGAGGTCGCCATTTGGGGTTGGGTCGACCTGACTGACGGATAGAGCTGGATCATACCCGAAGTAGAACTTGTATCGTAAGGTCGGACTAAGTTAGGTCGGGACCTAGTAGGTCGGACAATGAACTTAAGTCGACTGATCAATAAGACGGGCCTTGAGCCATGTAATAATTGGGCCTAGCCCACTGAGAATGTGGTGGCGATAATTGCTGGAGGATTGGGCTTTTCTCGCTTGGCCCAGCTCGACACTTTTGGTATGTTCAATACCTAATGTATAAGAACGGGTCAAAGAATGTTCGATTTATTAGGAATTTTGATTTGAGCTTCAGGTTTCGGGTGTATGTGGGTTTTAGCAAATTATATGTGTTTTTATAGGTTTTGATTTAGACTGAGGAGACATTAAGAAATTAAACCCAAAATTAAATTATGGAGCTGATTAGCGGCAGTTCAGTCGGTCATGGGAAAAAAAAATAATATTCATATTTGTTTTTATTGGAAAATGTATATATTCATTTTAGAGTTGATCTTATAAAAAATGCGTTTTTTTCTAAACATAAGGAAAAACCATTTTTAGACTAGCACTTAATAATATATTCACTGACACTCTTCACACTAACGCTTTTTTATACCAACACTGACATTTTTTTACCATACACTGGCACTTAATAATACATGCATTGGCACTCTTTACACTGGCACTTTGTTACACTAACACTGACACATTTTTACACTAATACTGACATTTTTTACACTAACACTGACACTTAATAATACATGCACTGATAATATTTATACTGACACTTTGTTACACTAACACTGATACTTTATTACATTAGCACTGTCACTCTGTAATACTAACACTAACACTTTTTTACACTAAGGGCTTGTTTGATAACCCAATTAAACTCTTAATTTGGAACACTTTAAGAGATTAAAAAGTTAAGCATGTTTGATAAGGTAAATTGTAATCACTTAATTAATTAAAATTATCTTAAAAAAGGCTATTAATTATAAGTTGGAAATGAGTAGCTTAAGCAATTAAGAGGGAGAAAAAAAGAGTTAAAAATGAAATGAGTTCAAATCTATCCATCAACTATTTTATTTATATATTAAATGATACTTTCTTTTGTTGAAATATTTTAACTTTTCATATAAATTATATTTGATCTAGTATTAAAATGTAATTTTATTTATATTAAGCAATGGATATTAATAATATTTTAATAGAGTATCATAATTAATTTATTTTTTTATTCATTTTTTTGTCAAAGTTTAGACAAATTTATCAAAATAATTAACAAAATAAATTTTATTATGGGTCAAAGAAAGTACTAATAAAAAATATTTAAATATTATAAAATATAATCTAATTATAATAATAGTGACGTATATGTTGAAGACTTTATTTTATTATACACTCATTAAGATTATTCAAATAATTTTTTGAATGTTAAGTTCAAACTTTAAATAAATTCAGATATAAGTGGTTTGCCATTACCAAACAAACTGAACTCTTAAAATTCAGCAACTTAATAATTTCAGCTCTATATTTTCAGCTCTACAATTTCAGAGCTTAATTTTCAGTTTTACCAAACAGTCACTAACACTGACACTTAATAATACATGCACTGACACTTTGTTATACTAACACTGACATTTTTTTACACTGGCACTTAATAATACATGCACTGACACTTTTTAAACTGACACTTTGTTACTCTAACACTGGCACTAGCGGGGAAATCAAAACATGTTTTTTCTAACCTTAAGGGTGTGTTTGGGTACACCAATTCCATAATTTGGAATTGGAATTGGAGCATAGAATTTTAATTCTGTTGTTTGGATACTAAAATAAGGGATAGAATTGGAATTGAATTATAATTCTATTACCCCAATTCCATAAAATCAATTCCACGATAAAAGTTAAAAATTAGAAAACCAATTCAAAATTAGAAAATCAATTCAACGTCAATTCTAAACTATCGGGAAATTAGGTCGCTGGTTCCTCCCCTCTCCTCCAAGCCGCATCGAAGCGAAGCAGGATGCTCCATCAATAGCCATCGTTTTCTCTGATTTTCGCTGATTTATGAGCAGGATCTCTCCTCTCCATTGTTGAATCACTCATTTTCTCTGATTTCAATCTCTCAATCGGTAAGTTCATTGATCCCATCTCTTTATCTCTCACTCCCTCTCTCTATAGCCATCGTTTTGCATTTCTTAAATTCAGTAGATCTGTTATTCATTTCAGTTCAAGGTGTTGATAGATTTGTTATTTTGATGATTTACATTTTCAATTTTGGATTCCATCTGGCCCATTGTTAACTGGAAACAGTTTGTCCAAGCGAATTCCGTATGTTGCCTTTGCACTTTGGTTTCATCATTTACACTTAAATGCCAATTTCCTTCTCTTCGTGGGTGTATTTGTCTCTAATGTAATTACTCTTGTTTACTTGCACTTGCTAAAGAATGATTTATTTGAACTATCTAGCAATATCAAACTTTGACCTGCTGTACTTTTGAAGTTTCGGTTTTAACCATATTTTGTTAGCACTTTTAACCATTCTACTTCAAGTACTCGATCATTATCCTCTGATGAACATTAATTATTCATTAGACATCAGGCTTGAGACTTCGTACATCCTCAAGTTTGGTCAACGCTCAACAATATGGATTTTTTTTAAAAAAATAAATGTTATTAAGCATTCTAAATTATGGGTTCTTAAAATTTCAGAGAATGGCTGGTAGCTCGGTGGATGTTAATGCCTTAGTTACGAAGGAAAAAGATGAAAAACAAAAACAACGAAAAGTGATTGTGGAATATTATGTAGCTACTTCAGTTGCAATTTCTATTTGGTGGCATGAGTTGCACATGGTGAAGGCTCCTTCTAGAGATTTGAGTAGTGCTAGGGAGTTCTTTTTTAGGAGACTTTACTATGGGACGGATGCAGTTTGTAAAGCACAACTACGGCTTAACAAAGATACTTTCAATCTTTTATGTAAAAAATTGAGTGAACAGGGAGAGCTTCGTCCAACAAAACACGTTACTATTGAAGAAGCAGTGGCAATGTTTTTATATATCCTTGGGCATAGACTAAAGATTCGAGTGGTAGGCTTCAATTTCATGCGCTCCATAGAGACAATTAGTCGTCATTTCAAAGCAGTTTTAAAAGCTGTAATCAAATTGCAAAAAGAGTACTTGGTCCAGCCCAATCAAGAACTTAAAGGTTTTGAAGATGAGAAATGGGTATGGTTTGAAAATTTTCTTGGAGCTTTAGATGGGACTTATGTGCCTTTAACCGTTTCAGTTGAAGAGCAAGGAAGATATAGGAATAGGAAAAATTTCATGGCAACTAATGTGTTAGGAGTTTGTTCTCGTGATATGAAGTTTACTTATTTTTTACCGGGTTGGGAAGGTTCAGCTG